>VXAY01003735.1:0-63596 GCA_013399855.1 Oxyruncus cristatus | reverse complement strand
TGATTACATCAGTCGGAGGGAGGGCTAGGATTGGTCTGCACAGTGTGGTTTGATTCACTACCGCAAAGATTGCGTGTAACCCTTTGAGTGGAGCCCTGGCAGAGTTGTTTCCCTCCCCAGAAACAGTCCCCATAGCAGGGGCTACGTGACAGGTAGGGTACAGACACCCGCTGACACTGCCGGCACCCCGAGCGCCCAGCCGCAGGCTGCACAGGGTCGGCAGAGGCAGAGAACTAACTCAAGAGGCAATCCCTATTTAAAATGCCATCTTGTTCTTCCGACTGCTGCCTTTTACGTGCTGTTGAGGTAAGATTTTCCATATCAAATTACCCTCCAGGTTTTTGTTAGACTCTCCTTCTCGTGCTATGATGCGGAGAATTTTAAAAAGAGTTCATTTTAATCTGGGACCTGCACGTTTGCCCAGAGAAATAATTTTGCGGCAAGTGTCTCTTGCTTGAGCAGAACAATGCAAAGAGGAAAGCATCTGTATAATTCAGGAGGTGGGGAGAAGGTTCCTGACTTGTTCTTTCATCCCCATTAATATTTAGGATGTGCAGCATAAGCACATTTGGTTTAGAACTACTTTCAGGCTAGAATCAAAAGAGAAGTCAGGATAGAGAGAGAAATCTGTGGACTGTGCTAGGTCATTGATCCGCCGGCAAACTGCAAGTGGGACTTCCCCACATGAAACAATCAAAAGTTAGTGGGGAACAAGAGGGCCATATTTAATCCTCGGGGTCTCGGCCTGCTCCTCTGTGAATGTTCAGAGGCCTCTGTTGGGATCGCAGTGAAAATTGTGTGTGTTTGACTGGATGTGATTTCTCTCACCCACTGTTGCCAAAGTACTCTCCTGACATTGTTTCATGTTTGCTTACCTTACACAGCTTTATACAGAACCTGCTCTCTCACTTTTTCTGTGTACGTGGTCATATTAACCCTGCTGAATCTTTGTTTAGTGCAGGGAGGTGTTGGGGAGGGGGGAGGGGAATAGGTCTAGGGGGCATCAAGAGAAAGTGTTATAAAGTGAATCATCCATTTCATTTGTCCTGGCTGCCAAGGTGCTTGGAACCCTCATGCCAAGGGGATGATGCTTTTCTACAGTAGCTGTGTGGTTTGCCTATGTTCAGAGCTGTTGATCTGTAAGTGTACCCTTTATGTTGCAGGATGTAAAAGTCTTTAGTGAAGATGGAACAAGCAAAGTGGTCGAGATTCTAGCAGACATGACAGCCAGGGACCTCTGTCAGCTGCTCGTTTACAAAAGTCATTGTGTGGATGATAACAGCTGGACTCTAGTGGAGCATCACCCTCACCTAGGATTAGGTAGGGAATGGTCAAAGGGGTGGCATGGTTACCTGGGAACATAAAATATGTGTAATGCGTATAAATGTGCTTCCAGACAGAACGTTTTCTTTCCACTGTTTTTATTTGTACAATTAGCTGAAGTCACATACGTGTTTTCTGTGTATTACAATTTGATGTGTTAAGCGTTTAAGCCATTTTAAGTCCTTTTCTTATTTCCCATCCTCTGTATTTTTTAATATAAAAAAAAGAATTGTCTAATCTTCCCGCTAGCGCACTGTTGCTACCTTGCTGTGTCTGAAGCTATTGGAAATAAACAGCTTAGGCAAATTAAGCTTGATCCTTAGAGTACGGTCCTATGAAACAGCTCAGCTCATCACCAGCTGGGAGACCTGGGTGAACAGACTCAGCTTTGCATACCTACAGTAATGCTTATGAAAGCTAGACACGCTGAGGTGGGGGAGGGGGTTGGCTAAACTTGACTTCAGGCAAGGAAAAAATGGTGGCACCACCCGCAAATCCATGGGCAATGTCTGGACCAGCAGTGGCATCTGCTCTCCAGGCAGCAGCTCCTCCACCTGATTGAAATTAAGGTGTCATGGTTACAGTTTCAAGAAGGCAGCAAGAGGAAGAACCATGGGGAATTAAATAACACCGTGAATTGGTTTAATTACAGTACCTGAAAGGATCTCATGTTATTCAGTCTCGCTTTTCCTGGTTTTTTTGTGGCACTGATTAGTTGCAGGGTTCTGCTATGCAGCTTGCAACTGCATATCGCTCAGATAACGCTATCTATAATTGTACGTAGCATACAATAATGCTTTAGAAAGTGTAGCAATTGGGGTATTAGTATACTTCACAGGAATTTTTTTTCTAGAAAACAGAGGAAGACAAATCATAAGCTGTGATCACCACCACTGGCATTGTGAATTATATCTGTAGCTAACAGAGGGATTTTTATGTCTAAAAATGTAATTCAGAACCCTTACAAATAAAAAAAGGGAATGATTTGCTGGAAGTGTAGTGCCCTAAACCAATACTGTTAAATGCTAAAAAATGCACTGCTCTGCAGACCAACACTTAAAAAAAACCCCAAACCCATAGGATATCCTGATTGTCTAATGGTTTTAATATCTCTTCTAATGTAGAATGTATGAAAAAATTAAGGTTAAATACTCACTGGCATATGTCTAAAATATACTTTCAGTTCTGAGGACATAGGACGAGGTGAAGAATTACAGTATAGAAGTACAAATTACAGAACCTTTATCTCTGTAGCTTAATATGCCACATGCGCTTCTAAAAACCTTTACAAATTTTCAGTTTTATCAATGCTCATTAAACTACCAGGCTCTCTTTTTCTATATTCTCTTTCCCATCACTGCTGATTACCAAGGTATTGTGTAAACAGAAGCCTTCTCCTTTGTAACCAACATCCTTCTCCTGCCAGATTCATTCAATGATGCCACAATTCAGTGTTTGTGACATCACAATAGCTTCCATGGTGACTAATTGTGCTGTCAAACTCTGGTGTGTGACATCGCTGAATGAATCGGGCAGGGGGCTGATTAGGAAATCAAAAGCTTCTGTTTACACACAAATAACTTGGTAATTAACAATGATGGGAAAAGAGCAAGATACTTATCGGGCTGCATTTATATACATGGGGACCTGCCTGCTTTGGACCTCTGTTTCACACTGAAGCACAAAGCAGGCCCCCAGAGAAGTGGGGTGTGCAGGTTGGGGCTTCAGCAGCCACCAAACTTTGTTGCACAGGGAGTGCTCCAGGGCTGTCCTCTGTATGTCACACAGTAGATCTGTGTGAAAAGTAATGCAACCTTTGGGGGTATAAAGCAACCAGACAAAGAAAAAAAGCCTTTAAAGAATCAAAAAAGATATAATTATACAGATTTCACATACTTGAAAGGAAGTGGACAGAAAAGAGAATAAATGAGTTTATTTAACAAGAGACAACTTCATCCAGTTTCTTGTGTTTGGAGTCCAAAGTATCCACTGTGACATAGTAAAAATTAAATACTGACTTGAATGCTTCTACCAATTTTTGGTTGCAGTTTGAAGTTTGTATTACTTGGCTGCTTATTTCTAGCTTCTATGTAGCTTAAATGCTTCCTTGTATTTCAGAGACTGTCAGATCAAGGTCTACATCCTAGGTGAAGTTATCAGGTGTCTGATGTTCCATATTCTTTTCTCTAGATATAAGATTGCCGGTATAAGTATGAAGCAATGGTGTGTGAAAAGAAATATGATTTAAAAGTAGTGAGAATTCTGTGTTTCCAGAAGACATTATTTCTTACACAATAAATCCTTGCTGACTTAATGCTGTAGGTGCTAATCTTGAAGCCCACCAAAAGAGAGGAGTTCCTTCATTTAGTTCACTATCTTTTTTTTTCCTTGATCTTGCCTAATACTACTTTCCAAAAGAGCTCAGTTGCAGAACCAGCTCATTATTTTACTGTTGGGCAAACTGAGGACAAGATCAGATTTTTGAAGCCAGCTGCATATTTATCATTGCAGTGGTCTTCAAGGTCCCACTTTGTAAAGAACCCTCACCTGACTGTTTACTGTGCACGCGTAACCGAGTATATTCCAAATAACAAGCGTGCTTGCAAATGGCTTCAGACAACTGTTGGACTGCACAAAGAATTTGTGTTCTCACTGGAGGCAAAGGTGTGACAATTTGACATCAGAAAGTCTTAGATTTGACATTTGAAAGTAGCGCCTGCTGCACTGAACCACCAGTATCTAAAGCAGTCTGTGAAACTTGAATTGGTCCCATTATTTCATTTGCTACCAGAAGTACACCTAGCCTGTTCATAAAATGTGGTATTCTCCTTATGTTCTACTCTGCTCTTAAGTATCATCAATTTAGGAATGGGATGGAGATCTCAGTATTGGACATTACCAGAAATAATAATGATGAAGACGTCATAATAGTATGTATCTAGACACTGAAAGATTTCCTACCTACAAACCTAGTTTTTCCAGCTCCAGAATTGGATAATCTTACTAGATATAGTAGAACCAGGAAAGAAAAGTAGTAGGGCTCTGAGATATGTAAGGGTTAGAAGAAAGTGTTGCTGCAGTTCTGTACATAGATTTTTTTGTTTACTTGCCTTAATATGGATGAATTAAAAGTGAAACAGTTAGACCCAGCCCACACAGGGAGGGCTATTTCATATGGGGATCCACTTGTCATTTGTAGTGATTCCCTGTATGGGAATTTTGGGCCATGCCTGTGAGTTGTTCATGTTAGAATCCAGCTCCTTCTCCCATCTTGTATCACTGCTACAGTTTTGTAGAAGTTTTGATAATAATACAGAGCAATCTGGAGGGGAGGGGGGTGGCAGGCTCAGGACTGGGGAAGCCTGTTCTTCTAGGAAGTGTGTAGAGGAGACTGAATGGAGCCTATCAGATAAACTAAAAGGACACATCTCTGGTCACTTCAGCAGCAATGCCACTTGAAGACAGACTGACCTTTTGAACTTAGCAGGCTGACATCTGTTTGTCTAGTTTTTTAGCAGGAAGCTCAAAGCAGGGCTGAGGCTGGGTTGCTAGTGTGTCAAGTGGTGGTTCATCCCATTTGTACTAACCGACTGCAAATTACCCAGGACTTTCCAGGTGTACAACTCCTATGAAGTAGTAGCAAACTGACCACGACTAGCTTCCTTTTTACATGTACCTGCTATGAAATGCTATACCTTTTCTCCAAGATGGCTTTTACCATCAAAAGCAAAATATAAACATTAAATCAGTGGGAGTATTACCACAGAATCTGAAAAGGTTCTTGATTTAGTAACAGAATACATGTCAGTTGTCTAAAGCGTCTAAGAAAACAGGCACTGAGTATATTTACAGAAGCTAACCGTTGAAATACAAAACCAATTGACAAATGGCCATCTATACTGCATTTCCTCAGAACAGAATGAACAATTTGTCCCTGCCTTTAGGTGAGCCATTTTCAGTGCATTAGGAAAGCAAAGAGCACAACTTTGTGTGGTGACAGAAGCAGACAGTAATTGGACATGTGGCCTTTTGGGGTTCATACTGTGATAAAGTTTCATACCAATGTAATTAAATGCTTTTTGGAGGAGACATAATGTAAAAAACAGACCCTCCATCCACAGTGGCCCACAGTCCTCATCACAATGTGAAGGAGATTGGATTTATTAAGTTGCTTAAAACCATGATAGTAGCAACAGATCAGATTCACTTCACCTGTGAAGCCCCTAAATAATGTGTAGGTTTAGGTGATGAATGTTGACGTGGTGCAAAATGTCCTTCCTTAAGAGCCACCAGTAGAAGCATTGTCACACACATTAGTCAAAGGATAACCCTTAAAAGTGGTGTTATGGCTGCTGCACTGGAGCAGCCCACTATAGAAATTTTTCATGTCAACCCCTGGAAAACACAATCTGTAGCAAGGCTGGACACTGCAAATGCACAATAAATGCTGAAGTCATCAATGAACTGGTGATGACTGACAACCTAAATGCAGGTGAAAGAGACAATGGGATCATTGACATAGGTTAAATTTTCAATCAAGGAACATACATTAATCTGCTAAGTTCAATAATTCAAGTAACATTCAAGAGCTTACTGTTTCTGAGATGCTGATGACTGCTTGTTTTCTATCCTGAAAACACCCCAAGAGCTTGGGTGGCGCCCTGACATTTCTAACAGTAGGAATGCAACACAAAGTGGGGAAGGGACTCTCCGAACTTCTTTGGTCAGCAAGTCACAGGCATTTTGTTTAAAGCTTTGCAGAAGTTGTGTTTTGTTTGACCTCATTTTTTAATTCTGTATTATATAAGGGATGAAAGCACTGACTACTTAAAACTTTTGAAAAATACCTAAATATTTGCGCGGGAGCTTCTGAAGACTCGCCAAGATAATGAGTTCATTAAGTAGTGCACACTTAGCCAGTTGCCTTCTTTCGAGTTACTGCTTTCAGTGAATTGGATTTGTTAAGCTATCTGTCCATGCTTTGATGTGCTATTCTTTTGACCAGAGAAGTGGTGGTTATGGGGAGTTACCTTGTAACCAAATCTAGAGCAGAAAATCGCCCTGTCATGTGTACAAAACGTTTGTCTCTGTCAGTATTCCTGTAAAGTAGATCCTGTGACCTCTTTCATAATAAACCCCATTGTCTAGCATCTACAATAAAGGCCTGAAGTTCACCTTGAAATGAACTGGTTTTATAGAGTGTGATCAAATAGGACACTGTATTTCTGTGATAGTTCAAGACCTAACAGTGGCCTTTCTGTAACTTTTTTTCCCCTTAAATCTGTCCACCTTGCTAGTTCCACAGTGTACAACCAGCACAAAGAGGTTTGTCTGTATCATTTAAGCTTCTGCACACACAAAGATTTATTCCTTTTGAGAAAGTCTGTGCTTATGAAGCCCTGATATAGGAAATCTTTGAAGAACACTGCCATATAATGTTAAACTTTGTAATACTTCACAAAGTAAAGTGTTGCTTCATGGCAATGTAGTTTGAAAGCTAGAATGTTTTTTGCTGATTTCTTAAGAGGTAATGGAATTACACTGGGTTGTTTTACTCCTATTCTTAGTTGGTCTCTCTCCTTCTGCTGGTTGGCTATGTGTTAACATCATGTTCTTTTTCCACAGAGAGGTGCTTGGAAGATCATGAGCTCATAGTTCAAGTTGAATCCACAATGGGAAGTGAAAGTAAATTTCTGTTCAGGAAGAATTATGCAAAATATGAATTTTTCAAAAACCCCATGGTGAGTCTCATTACTTAGTTGTTTACACCACAGGGGGATGGATTGCAATAACATTGCTGGGCATTATGTCTTAAACATCTATTATAGAAAAAAATAGGCAACCAACTAACAGAATTCTTTCCGAAGAAATTTTAACCAATGTTTAAATTCCTTTTACTCTCCTCCGAGCCTAAAAACCTCAAGTGTTTTCAAGTTACCAAATATACTTGTTTCAAAATGTCTGTTGCTATATTGGAGGGTGACCAAGACAGGGAAGTCTTGCTTGGTTTAAGAAAAACAATCAGAAGTGCAATTTACTCATCATCTTAAAAGTTACTTGATTTGAAGCAAATTGATCGCAGAGCATACAGTATCCAAACCTTTTAATTTCTGACAGTAAAACCAAAACCCCTCTGGGTGACCCCTAAAGCACTTACTACATGCAAGGAATTTCCAGATTATGCATATTGAACATTGTTTCACCTATGGCTGTGTTTTACTAGTGTGCTCTGCCTTCCTTACTCATCATAGTAGCTTGCACTCTCGATGTCCTCATGTATGAAAAGTATTGTATGTCATAGCTATACTTATTCCTGGATTTGTAAGAGCCTTTGAACATTGTAGTTTTAAACTGTTTACTGTGTAACTGCTTATCTGAGGATGACTTTTCGCATTTTGTCTAACCAATTAAGCTGGAACAGACTGTTGACATGAAACAGTATCAGGTGGTATAATCCATTTTAAAAGCTGAAAAAAGGTAATCCAGAGGTGGTTTGGTAGGAACAGATTTTGGGTCAGTCAGGCATTTGTGAGGTGAGAAGAAAAAAGATACATGAGGTCACATGTCAACTCATTGCTGAAGTAACTGCAGATGATAAACTCATTAGTTTTCTCATAGATGCAAATGCACAGTTGCTGCATCCTCACACGTGTGCTTGCACGTACATTTGTCATCTGCTAGTGCTTGTTTCAGAGTCTGTGCCTTGACTTACTGTGTGAAACATTTCTGTGCACGGAGTGTTCATATTTTTTCACTTCTGTTGATCTTACCATCTGATAACCTATGAACATCAGAGTGTTGTATAGAAGTTTTGGTATCATAGGAGCTAGCACATTGGTTTCATGTGGTCTATTTTAATTAATAACAGAGCATGGGAGTAAAACCCAGAATGTTTGGCATTCAGTCCCAGGCTCCTGCAATCATAGAATAAATCATTCTTTTGGTGTAAGAATGTGAAGGCTCCCTATCCGTTGCATTAGCTGTTGCCATATGGCACTGTTTCTACTCAAGAGAGGCTTGTAAATGTTAGCTTTCATAACTCATTGTGCAGTTTACCTGGCAGAAGGGTGATTCCTCTTCAGTCCTTCTCTTCATGCCCTAAAGACTGGAATTTATATTGCCCAAAGAGTGACAAATGTTCTAAACTGGAAACGTTTTTGTTGTGATTCATTTTGTTATAATCAGTCATGCTTTTATTTCAGTCATTTCTGCATGTCTCCATGCTTCAAATAATGTTTAAGGAATGACTTCATATCATTGCTGTGTATACTAAATTCACTGTATCAAATTATATAAGCATTTTAAAACATGGCTAGTGAAAGGGGAATTGGAGGATTAAGTCTGAAGTCAAGTCATTGATGCTCTAAGCAAGGAATCACCGCATACTGAACCTGCAGGACCATTCATCCTGTCCTTTCCGAGAAAGTAGAGGCTGTTAGTGATCCTCAAAAGCCCTCACTAGTAGAGGAAATGATGGAAAAAGTCACTTATGAAATGCTGCATATCAGATATTTAAAAAACCCACAATCTGTCTGTATGGGCATCTGGTGAGCAGAAGGAAGCAAAGAACTGCACTTGAAAGCCCTCATATTACTTTCTGTGTCAGGGGATCTCCAAACTGATTTAATAGTGATAGTTCCAAAAAATGAATGACTGGAAAAAAATTTCACTGGTTTTGTGTCAGAGTGTTCACATAGAAAGTGACTTCCAGTTGTCTTCTCTTTTTTTGTCTAGAATTTCTTTCCAGAGCAAATGGTTGCCTGGTGCCAGCAAACAAATGGCAGTATCCCACAGTCACAACTTTTGCAGGTACTGTAAATTATCTGTATGAACAATAAAAGTTTTGGAGCTGGAGGGGGGAGGTTGAGAGGAAGGAAGGGAGAGTTCAAGGGCCTTGAAAGAGTTGGTCAGAGAAAGACCAGTATAATGAGTGAGCACATGGTGCTAATGTTGAAAATGTCTGACAGAGATCTTACCCAGTGGCACTGAGGTGTAAATTGTAAACACAAAGTATTCATAGCTATGTTAACACATACTTGTTCCATTAATACTCAACCTACTCAGTGGGTTTCTGGTTTGGCCACCTAATGTTGCTCCAAAAACAATCTTGGCAGATACATTTCTAGGAAAACAAACACCCCTTTTATAAAAAGCAGAACAGAAGTACTCCTCTATACTCCACATCATAGCACAGGAGAAAGTGTAAAAATGCATGTGGATATTTAGAAGATGGGTTTGAGATGATGAGAGGTTTTGCTTTTACTTTTTACGTCCCATGTTTGTGCCTGTCAAGAATTAAAAATAAGGACCAACTTTCCCATGGGTCAGCCAACTAGCTGCTTTTTTGTATAGAAAAATAATGCCCTAAGAAGTAAGTGCAAGTAGAAATTTGTATATAGTATTTGCAAAGTAATCGCATTTAAAGCTTCCCAGATTAAAATGCAGGGGTGTGTACCTTCTGCATGTGTGTTGGTAGAGTTGTGTAATCTGCGTGGTAGTGGCACGTGTGCTGCAATTACACTGAAGTTCTGATGTCGCTGTAGAACTTCTTGCTTGCTCATGAAGGAACCATGGTGGTGGCACAGTTGGTTGGTCTTCAAGGATGGTGGTGAAGCGTGGGTTACCTCTCCGATCAGTAACTGATTCACTTAATTCTCTCAATTTTAGTGTGCTGCAATCTAAACCCCGTAGTCTAAATCTTTTAATTTCAGTTGTTTCCTCAAACTGGGGTCATTTAACTCAGGACATTCAACTCAAAACACAGTTTATTCATAGAGCACTGTATTAAGAATATAAGATCACGGTGCCTGGAAGACAGTGCCACGAGTACCAGGCAAATTATAAAGCAGAAGGCACAAATGTATGAAGAACGTATACATACAAATAACTGATTTTAGCTTGACTTCTGTCATTTTGCGTGTTTGCAAATATGCACTGACTCTCTGTTTAAAGACAACGAGTTTCCACTGACTTTTGAAACAGTGAGCTTATTTCGTCCCGTAACCATATCAAAGTCTGTTAAATTCTGGTTCTGTGCTCACTGAGAAGAATTTAAAGCATTAGCATCCACTCTCTTCTGGAAAACAAACAAACAAACAAACAAATCAATCCAATTTATGGAATTAAAAATTAAAGTCACAAGCAATGAGGTTGTAATCAGGAACCAAAGCTGTCAAGGACTGGCTTTGCCACAGACTGTCAGGAAGAGAGGTGTTCACGTCTTGGACCCTTTTTCCTGTAGTGTAAGTAGAGAATTGAGTTTGCTTGTAATACAAGCAGCAGGACTCCCTAAAAGAGTACGATGTTCTTGAAGATCGAAAAGTTTTGATCCTAGGGTAATTCGAGTGGTAGCAAAAGGAAAACCTTACAACCTCTTGAGATACGAGAGTTTACTTCTGGGAAGGCTCACTTAGGTGCGGTCTTGGAGAAGCAAAAGTCATGGGGGTTAACAACACGAGAGAGGGAGGAAAAGAGGATAAGTATATTCTCTTTGTTTCATTGTTTAACCATAAAAGAACAATCTTCCTTAAGGTATTTATACTAAATACTCATTTTCTTTAAAAAAAAAAACACACAACCATTTTTCAGAGTTCAGTGGCAGTTGTAATTTATTGAAGGTAAGCTTCCTGCAGCTTCATTAGGCATGTTGCATCTGAGGCCACCTTAAACACTGAGCAATTTCACTGTATTTAATTACACATAGAACAGGGAAGAATATTAAATATCATCTCATATATTGTATTCAGAGCTAGTATTTTTAGTCTTAAGAATAGCATTAAAACCATCAGGATCTGTTTTCCCTAGTCTCAACTTGGCTCAGATATGCAAAAAAAGCTGCATCTTAGTTTACTTTTTTTTTTTATCTGACTGGACAAAAAGAACATATTCTTCTTTTTGTTTTTCCCTTTTACAGCTGAGAAGTGGATTCATAGTACAAATAGCAGGAAAATTTACTGTTCTTTTCCATTCTGTTAGATGAGATGAGAAGGAGGATTGGGAAAAAATAGCCTTTAATGCAAGTAAGAATTCTGACACAGGGCACTGATTTTTGGTTTTGTTTCCTGTGGGCATTGTCCACCAAATAACACCAAAAACACAACCTGGAAGACTTGCAGAGGCATCTAGCCAAAGAGGTTTATGCATTTTTCGTATACTGTTGAATTTATTAATTTGGTATTTAACTTACTGAGCAAGCCCTCTGTCATTTAAACATCTGGCCCATTGCAATAAGGGAGCAATCCATCAATTTTCCTACCATAGTTAATGCTTCCTTCCTGTGATGTATCACAAATCAAATTATTCCATATGTGGTCCTTCTGCTTATGTCAAGAACTTAAATGCTTCTGAATCTTGAAGTCTAGTATAATTGCTGGCACTTATTTGACTGCTCTGCATTTCACTTTCAATTAAATACTCTGTTGTCTGCCATACCTCTTGTCTTGGGACAACTTTAATGCCAGAAATCCTGAAATAGGCTCTTACCTTTCAAGAACTTTATGATAAAGGCTGAGATTTTGGCCAATATTTCCAAGTTAGACAATTTGCCAAAATTGCTGTGAGAAGGTATTATTTTAAGAATTAATAGACTTACTTCCTCTCCCTTCAGGCTAAGTGCAAGACGAATGGGGATACAGAGAAGTGCTTAGTTTTTTGGAGATACAAGTATTGACACAGAGAATAGGAAGATGTCAGTGGTGGGAGGAGATAGCTGGGTAGATGCAATGGGAGGAGCAGGAATTTCCATTTTGGTCATAAATCAGATCTAGGTCAGTTTAAGCCTAGTGTGAAACAGCACCTCAAATCAGCAAAGTGATTTGCTGTTTACTTCTCTACTCTGCAAATACAGTGACAATTTTATAATCCATCCATAGGACACAATCTTCATTTGCATTTTCCTCTCCAACAGAACTTTTTAAACTCCAGTAGCTGCCCTGAAATCCAAGGTTTCTTGCATGTGAAAGAGCTGGGTAGGAAATCATGGAAGAAACTGTATGTGTGTTTGAGGAGATCAGGACTTTATTGTTCTACAAAAGGAACTTCAAAGGTAAGATTAAAAAAGAAGTTGCTCAGTACTAGCATGTGAAAACATTTTCTGCTTTTATAGTGGGCAGTTTTTGGTGGTTTTTAAATATATCCACACAATTTTCCCTGTTTTTATGCCACAGAAAAGGATAAGTAAGCCATGATCAAAAGACAGTCAAGCCTTGGGCTCTCAATGCACAAATATAGCCATATAGTTTCGTTATAAAATAAAACCAAACTAGCCAGGCAACATCATTGTGGCAACTGAAGTTGTGCTAACCTTCAGATTCTTCTGGAGCAATGTCATAGGCTATGCCATTTTTAATGTGATGTGTTTGCATAAGTACAGCATTTTGTAAGCTTCCTGTATCAAGCACCTTCTGCTGGTAGGCTGATACTCAAGAGCTGACAGCGCCCGTGTCCACTTGAAGCTGCTTGGGAGAGGAACTGTGTTCATACACTGCCCTCTGTTGGAGGCCGGGCTGGAGAGACTGCAAAGCTTGCACAAGGTCTTCCAAAACCTTATACTTACCTGTGATAAAACACGTTATTTCCCCAGGAGCCAAGACATTTGCAATTGTTGGCTGACCTGGAAGACAGCAATATCTTCTCATTGATAGCAGGCAAGAAGTTGTACAGTGCACCTGCAGAGTATGGATTTTGTATAAAGGTAAATATCATTGAGTTCTTCCAAAGTTCCGGATGGTGTTGGTAGCTTAGAGTCACCCCAACACGCAGCTAAATGGGATTTGTGCCTAAAACTCTGCAAGCCTTTTCTGTCATGAGGACTTGATCTTTAACATCTTTCATTTGGCAGGCATGTCCTGTGAATCTTGTCATCACTTTATGAGACATTTTTAACATTTTATCTGGTGCTCCTTTGGTTTGGGAAATTTCTGTGCATGAGCAGCTCGGTGCTGAAGCAAGGTGTGCCTGCGAGGTGGCCTTGGTTCACCTCACAGATGAAAACTTTTTCCAAGTACTCTAATTGAATAGAAAAGTTTCTGTGGACAGTGAGCATCAAAATTATACATCAACAAAGGATCAAGCTCTGATGGTAGTAATTGTATCATTATTATGGGCCAGAGGTTTGCCTTTATTTCAAGAGGAAGATTGTCTTGGAAAATGAAAATAAGAACAAGCAGTTGCCTTTGAAAATTTTAAAAACTGTTGTGCTGATAGATTGGTTTGGAAAGTATTTCTAGAAGTGTAATTTTCTGAGAAGAAAATAAGGCTGGAAGCTGGTTTGATTGACAGCAGTAAAGTAGTCTCCTTCCTACCAGCCATTCCAGAGGTAGACAATAAGGGTTTGCATCAAAGAGACTGGCAGCAGCACCAATCCTCAGCCAGTTATGAAAACTTTTTGTCCTTCATCTTTAAATGGGGGCTTATAAAACTTATCATAGATTTGGAAAAAAAACCACCAAAACCCAAAAAACAAAACCCCCAAAAAACCTCCACCACAATAACCAAACCTGACAAAACTAAATGTCCTGGTTTGGTTGTAGCATGGCCTGAGTACCTAATTCCTATAAACTGCCAGAACTGCAGGTTATTTCAAAGCACAGCATCATAGAATATCCTGAGTTGGAAGGGACCCTCCAGGAGTCTAACTCCCAAAAGTCAGAAGGCGCCAACATTTATCTTGACAGAGCCAGCTGAGAAAGCGATTTCTTTCAAAGCATGCTCAGCCTCTCCTGAGCTTTAATTCAGAGTGGTGTGAGCTTTTTCTGACTAGTTCTTAAGACCAGTACTGTACCTGACTTTACTCTGCAGTAAAATTAGTTGCGATGTTGTTTTTCTATGAAATGTAGCTGACTTCCCTCTAATACTTTAAAGCCCAACAGAGTGAGAAATGAAACTAAGGAACTGCGGTTGTTGTGTGCTGAAGATGAGCAAAGCAGGACGTGCTGGATGACTGCCTTTCGACTCCTCAAGGTATCTAATAATCTCTTCTACTTGTGCAAGGCTACACAAAGCTGCATTTGTTACTTTGTTCATGAGAAATTACCTAATATTATTAAATGTCGTCTGCTCCAAAACAATACAGATAAGAGCAAAATGCCAGGCAGGCCTGTCCCACCTAAGAATTTAAGCACAGGACTGAGCTCTATTCATTCTAAAGTATAATTTTAGCTTTGGATCCAAATTTGAGATATGTGAGCGAATCGAAATACCTTAACAAGGTATTTGCAAGTTATCATACAGCTAAAGAAAATGTTTTTTAGTTTTCTGAAGGTTCTATTAAAAGAAGTAACAAAAATAAGTAATTCTATCTCCAGATGAAAGTAATGTGACAGCAAACAATGAAATTTGTTGGTAATATGGTAGGAGGGTTCACCGTTCTTTTTTGAAACAAAATCAGGATGGAGGGAACTGAGGAGAAAGTGGACTATTTAGTGCCCTTTGAAGTAGAGAACTTCCTGGTCTTCAAAGGAAAATGTGCATAAGTTCTGATTTGGTTTTAAGACCTTCTTTTTGAATGTGCTGTCTTGAAAACTGCTGTGTTCTTCTCTATACCTTACTACATCCTATGTAAAGGAAAAAAAGGTTTTTGTTTTTGAGGAACACTGAAAGATGATTAAGGGTGTACAATCAGCGAAAATTAAGGCTGTGCCTCAAGGCTGTGCCTGTGACCCTTGTTTTTATTCACCTTTAGCTTTCCATAGTTCTATATTACCCTGTTCACAAATTGTATAAACCATTTCAGTTAGAACATTCAGTAAGCAATGTTGCTATACTTCAGCACTGTGCCTCTAGGGAATGCACTGAGTAGGTGTTTTCCTACCATCCTAGCTACTAGTGTTGCTAAAATTTATCATGTTCAACGAGGAACATGACTGGAATTCAATCACCTTATTTTTATAAGGATGTGAAAAGTACCAAGTTTTATTTCCTGCTGAAGTTTATTAAAAGAGCTAGTGAACTAGAAAGGTTCTTATTTTTTATAATTTCAAAAACTGAGTTTTGAATGCCTTATGCAGAATATTTTTAAGTTCACATTACTAGAGGGTAAAAAGAAGGCAATTAATATGTGTGTTCTGACCTCAACTGAAAGCTTGTATTCTACAAGAAAAATAGAGTGATAGCTGAGAGTGGCAGAAATTACCTTTGTGTTTCACTCAGGCTTCTATTTTTTAAGTAAAACTTGTGCGCATTAACTGCTTGATTGCCACCTGCCAATAGCTATTTCTCAATGCAAATTGCTTTGGGACAGCTTCTGATCAGGAAAATAATAAACTGGTGGCACCTTGCTCCAGTGTAAGTGGTATTGTGAAATCAGTACAGTTTTTTTTCCTAAGGTATATATTTGAATAATAGTGTCCTTGCATTTCTTTTTGCAGTATGGAATGCTACTGTATCAGAATTACAGAATTCCCCAGCAGCGAAAAGCCATGCTCCCACACTTTTCCACTCCAGTAGTAAGTAATGAACTTACCTCATTGACATACGATGTTGGAAAAGATCCATTTGCTTTTGCATTTTAAAAGTGGAAAATTTTACACTAAGAAATGTAAATTCAGCATTGTGTAGCAAATCAATGTAAAGTTCATGTTTTGCATGAGTACAGTTTCCGTCGTTGGCTCTCCATTATCTCAGGCTTACATGATCCACATGATTGAAAAATCTTGGCTACATCACGCTCTTTGAGACGTACGGTACAGAGACATCTGGCTGTCTCTGCAGAAGCCAGCTTAGGTCTGGCAAAACTAACACGTAAATTTCTTAAAATAGGCTGGGCCAAGAGCTGACTGTTAACTATCTAAAAGTGAAGATCCTATATTTGGATCCCAACTGGCCCTGAAAATGACTGGAATATGGTAATAGGGCAAGTGGGCAATTTGAGCAATACAGATTTTATTCTCAGCCTTTGAATCCTCTCCCTCCCCTATGACCTAAAAAGAAAAGCCACCTATTTTTGTGTCAGTGAATCTTTTGAAAGGGGAAAAAAATGAGATGCATTTTTTATGATGTTGAAGGAGAACCTTGGACAGTCTTCTGAATCCAAAACATTTTGAAATGAAACTTTCAAGCTGGATTTTTCTTTTCCTGTTTTTTGAAACAAGTGAAAATTCCTTTTCAGAGAAGTGTATCTGAAAACTCACTAGTAGCAATGGATTTTTCGGGGCAAATAGGAAGAGTTATTGAAAATCCTGCTGAAGCACAGAGTGCTGCCTTGGAAGAAGGACATGCTTGGAGGGTAGCTATCTTCTCTTCTTTTCTATTTTTCCAATCAGTAAGTGTCTGTTGAGAGCCAAAACACAGCGTGTGCTATGATGTTAGTGCAGTGCTGGTCACAGTATAGCTTAGCTCCGACCTGAAGCAATCACACTGCAAGCATGCAGATCTGAAAGTCAATATCCATCTTTAGCAAAACTGTCACATTCACAACAACCTTCTACCACTGCTTCTCTGTCCCCCTAGTGTCCAGAGGAAAGTTGAGGGGGAAAGCAGACCCACCAGAACTTTACTGCCAGTTTGCAAAACCAGTCTCTGAGGAGGAATATGTCAAATTAAATGCTTCCCCACATGGAAGAGGCTGGGGCTCTGACTAATGGCTTGCTCCCAGTAAGTTTAATTGCAGAATATACAAGAGGCAGGACCTCTTGCAATGAAAACTGATGTAACTTGTTTATAGTGTCTTGTGGACAGACAGCTGCAGTACAAGTTTTCCCACATGCTCGTCTTTTAGGGAAAAGAAGTCATTACTGAAGCATTAGCTGGTGCTTTATGTACGGGAGGGAAACACTGCTTGATATACTGAGTGCCTGGTGTTTTGCCTGAGCAGAGACATATCAGACATTTCTTTTTTTTCTGTCATTTTTTTCCTTTTTCTTTTCCTTTTTTTTTTTTTTTAATTTTTATAGATACTGAGCTTTCATCATTAACATCTGGCTTGTGTTTAAAGCCAACTGAAATGAGCTGCTGCTTGTAGATTAGCCCCCTTCAAAGTTGCATTTCTTTTTTTCATCCTTGCATTAAATTTGCCGAGCCCCCAGTTTCCTGTAAATTAAATCTGTATTGCATGTGCACTAATTCTCTTCTGTTGAGGCATTAGTGTGGATTTAACGGTAATTCATTTTCTCTATAGAAACGTAGCACAAGAATGAACATCTTGGGTAGCCAAAGTCCACTCCATCCTTCCACACTGAGTACAGGTAAATTCTGCTGGTTTGTAAGCATAGTATCAGAGACCTCTGTGGGTAAAGAAAAGCTGTATTTCATATAGAGTGCAGTCATGTAGTGTTGATGTCAAATACACTGTTTATGTTTATCAGTAGCTTCTGTGTCATTAACATGCTTACCCATACAGATGTAGTAGAAGGAACTTGTTTTCCTTTGATGGCACACTCAGGTTTTTCTTCAGAACTAGTCTTTTGAAACTCAGATTTTATAAAAATAACACTCCATAAATGTTTCCATTTAAAATAATCCAGAAATTAATTCTCTGTTTCAGACAAGAAAAGTCAATGAGTGATCTGTTAATCTTTAAGAGTAAAAATGAGAGGTTTCAAAATGGAATTCATTCCATAATAGCTGAATAATGTAAAATATGTATGCCTGTAATGCAAGTCCTGAACATCTGAGACTGTAAGATTATTAAATTAATAGGAAATTGAATATTAATATCCTGAACTTCTTAAAGGAAACACAGCTCTTCTCTATTGCTACTCTGTGTTTCTACTCTGTTGAAAAGAATTTAAAAATACAATTTGAAAAACAAACAATAAATATAAAATATCTGGGGAAAACTCTGCTCTTGAAAGAACAAGCTAAAGTGTTTTTCTATATTTGAGAGTTAAAGAGACTTGGTTCTAACTCCTTAGCTTATACATTGTATTCTAAGAATTGTTAGTCCCAACATTTTCAAGAAGCTGTGAAAAGGCAATATGAGAGATTTCTCTTGTTTACTTCATTGTACATCTGCAAATCAGAAAATACATGAAATAATGCCTCTCTACCTGGTATATTAAGTAGATGCATTTTTTTATATTGATTTTTTCATATAGGTTGATGCAAGATACTTTATATCTGTAACAGAACTATACCCACTTTTAAAATGTTTAAATAATTAGTGCATGGAAAAAAATGTTGCACGTGTAACTGTTTTTAACCATCTTCTCTTTCCCTCTTTTCCCTCTTGCCTCCAGTTATTCATAGGACACAGCACTGGTTTCACGGCAGAATCTCTAGAGAAGAATCTCACAGGATTATTAAGCAACAAGGGCTTGTAGATGGGTAGGTATTGTTGTTGGTTAGTATTTATGGTCTGATGGTGAGCTTTATAGACAAGAGCACAACCTCTGCTGGTAATGGTTCACAGGTTTCTGAGCACTTCTGAGTAACCCCATTCTCCAATAGGCCCATTATAATCTGCCTGCCTTTCAAAAAGTCAGAGTGCATGTTTGTAAGAGTGGATCCTACTTAATTTGAAAAATAAAATCTTAGAAATACACCTAAACTTCTTTCTTTCTTTTTTTCCAACAGAGGCAATCAAGTTTTAAAGACTATTAGAATTTGAAAACAGTTAATTCTTGTAATCTGCATTGAGGATATATTTTTTAGACAAAGCTGTACCTAACCATTTGCCACAAATTTATAATCACTAATTTGTGCTCTTTTGCATGAATCGGAGCAGTTAATGGTGATTTCTCACTATTTGTTTCTGTTCTAGAGCAAAGAAGTGAAAGTAACTTAAGCGCTCTCTAAAATGTCTTTAGTTAAGATTTAAGTATCTTCTATATCGTTGTTTCCCTCATTTATATGCAGTTATGGTTCCTGAAGGGAAGTTGCTTGAACTGCATTCAGCAGTTCTTTATTTGTAGGATGGGAAAAGCATGGTTGCCTTCTGTTCACTAACCTCACTGCTGTCAGGGTTAAGGTAGAAATGTCCATGTTGGCTTCTCAGAAGACACTGAAGTTCAAACCTTTCTTCATTTTTTTTCTGATTTTCTGATTCAGAACACTAATCTTTGTGAAGAATAATATACATTAGAGAAATAGAAGTTGGTAGTGCATGTACATATTTATCAGCCAGCGTTTATTTGTTGTTTTGGGGTCTTGGCTGCACTAAGGCTATCAGGTTTTAGCTTCACAGGTCAAACAGAGAAAAGAGGCTGAGAAAGCAAAGGAGCACTACTGACTTGTTGGGGTTCTGGTTCTCTCACACTACAGATCTTTATAATCTTGGGCTCATTTTGACTTGTTGCCTTAGGAATCTGGTGGCCCATCCTTCATGAGGTTTTCAGGAATGTGTTGTGTTAATGCCTTTGAGGTGATGTTGAATTTGTGCCTAGTCAGCTTACTCACCATGGACAGTGAAGATTGGTTAGTTTGGCTGTAGCAAGGTCAGTCAGCAGTGACAAAAGAACCATGTTACCTATGTGCTCTAAGATCTAAGGATTGTGATTTTCAGGACGGAAAAATCTTGCCTGTGTTTTTCTGCTGTGTGTTCTTGAACAAAAGAAGGTAGAAAGTTAAGAGTCTCCTGATGGCTCATGGAAGATATTCAGCAACGTATATATGCGACTGATACTGCTATGTTTGACTATCTCTGGAAGCTATTGCTGAGGATGCATCTATCTTTATAGTCGTTGTTTGTGTGGGAGCCAGTTGCTTGCAAGAGGTTGAGTAAACAGCTGGAGTTTCCATTGTGTAGAGCTTTGTGTCACCAGCTTATGATAACATGCATTATCTGAAACAGCTACATGAAATATAGTTTAGAGATACCTGCATGAACTGCGATAACCACAGGGCAGGTAAGACCTTTCTCCCTGATGTGGATCCTAATGTATAAGGGCTTTTGTCCCTTTGCCACACATCTGGTCTTCCTAGGACTAAAAAGGAATGTCAAATACCATTCATGGTTTCTGATGGTGGCAAGACATGCCTGTCTCTGACTACTGAACTGACAGTGGTTATGATGCTGCATTTTTGTGGTATTGACATTTCTCAATCAATTCTGAGGAGCTGGAGTAAACTCTTTTGGGTTCCTAAGACTACAAGCAGTTCTTGCAACTCAGCCTTGGAAAAGTGTGTTCCTGGCTTAGTGATTAGCAATTAAGAGGACTTGAGGCCTGCCCCCGTAGTGTATTTGGCCATCTCACAAATCCACTAATGATTAGTGCTGTAAGCCTTGTGCCAAAGGTATATTCTTTTTTCCTGTGGCATGGAGATCTGCTTCCTTGGTTCATAAATGTCAAGGGGACAAAATGTGGGGGTTTTTAGCCAGATTTTTTTTCTCCTGTTCCTATTATGTATTTAACCATTTGAGTTAGGACTTCAATTTTGTGAGTCAACTTAAAAGTCAGAGTTAGATAGTGTATGGTGTTGCTAGCTGTACTGCTACAGTACATTTTTTCCCAGTGATGCTGAGGGAAAAATACTGTGACT
Source organism: Oxyruncus cristatus (assembly GCA_013399855.1). Lineage (NCBI taxonomy): Eukaryota > Metazoa > Chordata > Aves > Passeriformes > Cotingidae > Oxyruncus > Oxyruncus cristatus. Next base: position 42,857 of record VXAY01003735.1, on the reverse strand, counting down.
GTTCTAGAGGAAAAATCAGTGTGTGTTTTCCCCATCGTAATAATGTGGAAGCTACTTAACTGATAAGTAATTTTCAGAAAGTACTGAGCTATTTCTGTGCAGTTGCAGCCATTTAACCTAAACATAATTTTGCTGACACTGGATTTCTGTGGACTCATGCAAGATACCGGAGAGTGGGAACAGATTCGCATATTTTACTTTCCAATCTACAGAAATTCAGACTTGCTCAGGAGTTAAATGATAACGTTTTTTTCATGAGAGTACATATCGTTAATGGAAAGCTGAGTTTGAGAGAACCTTAAAACAAGCATCATATGTACATTCTTAGGGGAAGAACTACTGTCATGTATGTTTCACTTCTTGTTTCTTCATCTATTATTGTTGCATAGCCATGGTATAAAAATTGAAAGCAAATTGCGAGTTACAGAATCGCCTGTTAATGCAACTAAAGAAGAGTTAGGCAGTGGCACAAAATTACTTAGTAGTTCTGATTATTTATGAAGAAATAGATTGCAGTATTCAGTTTGCTCTTAAAAACGTTCTCTCCTAGATTATTTCTTCTCCGGGACAGCCAAAGCAATCCAAAGGCATTTGTACTTACGTTGTGCCATCATCAAAAAATAAAGCATTTTCAAATCTTACCGGTAAGTAGATTATTTTTGATACTCATAACAAAAACTGAAATTTTAAATCATGAAGCTTTTGTCAAAATCTGAGAAGACCTCTTATTAATTACTGATGTAATTAGCAGGGATGTTTCTATTAGCAAGTATATTAGCATGTATTTTTTACAATTCTGAAATGTCTGATTATAATTATTTATTAACATTACCTGGAAAACTAGTGTAAGTCACTACATTACACAGGTCTGTGTAATGCACAGACTTGTTCTCTGTGACTGACAGCAGCAACAGCAGCTGTTGTCTGCCTGTCACTTAGGCAAACATAGAATAATTTAGAGAAACTTTAAAAAGTTTATTCTAGAGGTTATCCAATAATGTTGAGCTTCAAATGATGTTACACTGAGATGTTGGGAAACAATTTGATTTTTACCTTGATCAAAAAAGCACCAAAAATTTAAGATCATGTAAACCTTTGTATTGGTCCTCTTCCCTTGTTTAGCCTGCCAATTTTACAAAGAACTAACAAATACTTTTGGGTTTTTTTCGTTTTATATAATGAAATAAATGTAGAGTGCTGTCTCTACAACTTTCAATTACTTTGCCCACAAGCTTTCAGTTTCATAAACAAAATATTATAAGTTGAGTTAACATAATTTTTTTTCTAGTGCTGTGCATGATTTCTTGAAGAACTCCAGGCACTAGGTTGTTTGGGCAGTGCCCATCTTTTATGTTAAGTCACACACTGGTGGTATTCTCTTTTGCTACACTTGCATCTCTTCATGTGCAGTCTAACTTAAAAGGGATGTTTTTTTTCCCTAGTGTGAAGATGATGGACAGATATTTTTCAGCCTGGATGATGGGAACACCAAATTCAGTGATCTAATCCAGCTTGTTGAATTCTATCAACTAAACAAAGGAGTCTTGCCCTGCAAACTCAAACACCACTGTATCCGAGTGGCCTTATGACCTCAAATCTGACTCTCACTGAAGACTGGATTTGCTAGAAGAGTAATTGTAAGAGAACGTTGACACTGGGGAATTGGCAGATTTGTAAGTTGGTAAAAAAAATAAATATTATGCACCTTGGGACTCTGAAAGGGATGGATTCGACAGGTGCCAACAGACCAAGATTGCTGGTTTGTCTAACACCTAAGAGTGATTGCTGCTGAGTGTCCCAGCATCCCAAAAATGGGGGGAGGGTCTGTAAAACAATGAGTAAATTTGAAACAAAACTGGAAACTATCTTGGCTGGGCCACTTAACAGGAACAAGTGTGAAGAGAAATCTTTGAAAAGAACTCTTGCCCTGGAATAATCTTGACAATTGAGACTAGTGTGTTTACTTTTTGTATTGATCACTTTTTTTGCACTCCTACTTTGTTTCGGATATTGTATGCAGCCTATATTAGGAGCTGATGTGGCTTTTAAAATTCATGCAGGAGTTGGGTATTAATCTGCACCCTAAAATGTATGGAATGCTTCAACCTAAAAGGATCTAGAAGAAAATCAAGAAGTGTGTGTGTGCGCGCGCGTGTCTCAATACTTCTCTGGAGACCTGAGGTTCAATGATCTGCAGATGTCTTTGAAGAAGCAATGAGGATACAATTCTAAAAGAACATACCACCCATATACATACTCCTAAAACTGTTGACCTGTAGCATTATGGCTGTAGTGTGTTGATGGCATATTAGTGGCATCCAGTCATGCAAAGACTGTATTGGATTCTATGCACAAATTTTTATTATTGGAGTGGTGGTCTGTTTTTTACAGCCTTTTGACTGTTTTCCTGAGGAAACTTACTGTTACTAAATAGAATAGGACTGAATGACTACACTTGTATTTGAAACCACCATTTTTTGTGAGAAGAGTCTTCTGTGGGTAGTCTGAGTATGACAAAATAAAAAAGAAAAAATTAAAACCCAGTGTTTTTAGCTTTATAGCTCCTTGAATTTTCAGACTGTTTCAAAGAGCTCTTTCCATATAGTAAAGCTACAGTGACACAAAGCTCTCCTGGGGATAGGGCATAAGAAGAACTGTACCCCTTCTACTTTTTGTAGAGCCGTGGAAGTTTACATGGTGAGAAAGAACATACTGGGAATAGAAACAGATTTGATTGTGAACTAGCTGCTGGCAATGTCATCCATCGAGATAACTGGTGATCCCTGTGTCATATAAGCTACCGAATGGCAGACAGGCATGTATCTTGCTCTGGTGTTGGTTTGTCATCAGAACTACTTTATTGTTAATGTTTAAATAAATTTTTTAATGTTTACACAATAACTTTTTCTGATGATAAATCGGTAATTAAGTTGGACAAGTCCCACCTTGATCCTCCAATTGCAAACAAACCATTCCTTCAGCAACACGGTTGGTGCAGGAACTGTTTTAAGTGAAACGACTTCGCAGTGCTTCGTGCCGTTAGCCACAGTGAGGAGTATTCCACCCTGGGAACTTGCAGAGTGTAGTGCAGAACAGAGCATTCTTAGGAGGGTAAATGATTTACACGGGCTACTTCATCTTTTGTATTTGCCACTGGGTTTGAAATCCTAGCCATCTGAAAGGGTAAAGAAGGAAATCCAATCCTACACTTTTAGGTCTTCATGTAGTGTTAAGAATAGCTTAAGACAAACCATAACCTGCCTGAGTCATCCATATCAGCTTAAACTATGTCAATGGTATAGAAACACTGTATTTTAGTTTACAAAACACATTTAGTATTTTTTTCCATTCAATGTCTAGATACTAAAAATGAAGAAACTTGATTTTGTTTTTAGTAGAAGCCTTTTTGTTTTGTTTTGGTTTTTTTTTTTTAATTGTACATAGTAAAATGAGTGTTCCTGCTTTCTAGACAATGTATTTTAAAACCTTGAAATTAAGCTAACTTAAGTCTGACTTCACTTTGCATGCTTCTATTTGGCCCCTATTAGGAGAAAAAAGATACTTGTACTGACTACATTACCAGTTTAATAAGACCATTTATGCTGTAGTTTTAAGTTTTTCTGTTTACATAGCTTAGTGACAACCATGCATTTTTCCCAGTAGGCGGATGGTATTTGCAGTGTTTCATATTTATGAAAAAAAAAAAACCTTGCATCTTATTTAAGTTGAGGATAAAAGTTTGACTATGAACCATGATATTTGTATGTAGATGGTTGACTTAGTATTTTGTACTCTTCCCAGCAAAAGTGAGCTGTTTTGAGAAAGTGACCACCTTCAAAGTGGCAACAATCTTACTTAAGCAGATCACTGCTTTGTCTTCTTTCTGCTGGAAAACAGTCAATGCCACCTTAGTTTTCCAACAGATTCAGCTGGCTGCCAGCTTAGAATACCAAGGACTGAAGGACATTTGACTCTTATTTTTGTATTTAAATGACATGAATGTAAAGGGGATGCTCAGGGTTGTTTTGGAGCCTGTTGAATTTTTATCTTTTTGCCTGTGATTTTATTTTCTAAATAAATACTTCATGTAGCAATCTTGAATATGTTGAGAAGGAAAATGCCAAACCATTTTGGTAATGAGGTTACTAGTTAAGTTATGTTACGATAGGTGTTAAAGTACAAAAAACCTTTTTATTTGTTAATTAATCTTGAAGAAACACGTGCCTCAGTTTAGATGTTTTGTCTTATCTTTTCTGCACTAAATACCTGACAGTTTGACCAATCAATGCACCTTTCCAGTGGCAAGACTTGCTTATCGTAAATTATATTGTCACAATGCAAGATTTAGTGACTGTAAAATGGAATAAAGTTTAAAGTTTCAGGGAATGCAAAAGGTATTAACTTAAGAGACAAAACCTTTATTCAATATGCTTTGCTTCATACTGTAAATAGCTTTTTGGCTTGTGAACCTAATTGTAATCTTTCAGGTATTTTTGTACAAATAAGGGACTGATATTCTGTTTCTTGTAATTAGAAATAAACGTTAATACAATGCTATTCATTTTATATTGGAATGAATGTCATCTTTTGGATATATATCTGTACACTACGTATCTCTTGCCTTAATTCAGAGTTAAGTGGGTGGGTTTCATTAAACAGCTTTTAAGAAGAGTGAAGAAGCAAAACACAATCCCCAATATACCTTTATTCTGGCTGTTCTGTCTTAAGATTCCTGTTAGGAAAGGCTGCACTTTATTTAGAAAAGAACTTGTTTGCCCCTTTTGTTTGAGGAAAATTACTGGGGACATTCTGCTATGATATTTATTCATTGAGAAGGCTGCTAGAATCAAATCAGGAAAACATAGCATGTTCATCTTTCGGGTCATAAAGCTATAACTCACTGAAAATGTACACTACATAAAACACTTTATTGGCCTGATAGCTGTTGGATCAGTAAACTTTTCAATAGTGCTTTCAGAAAGCAATTGTTCATGCCTGTAATCCTTGTATTTGAGCAGTCTAGCAGCATTTGTCTGGAAAAGCACATCTGCACAAAATATGTTCTCCCTTAAAAAATCTGGGTTGGGCGAGGGGCAAGTGGTCGTTCTTCTGGTAGATGGAATAACAGAAGATTGGGAATATTTCACTTTTTAGTTGGACACAATCCTTTCCTGTTTCTGCCTTGCTAATCCACAGAAGCCATCAAATGCATGCAAGACTTTGTCACACTCTGACTTCTGCATGCTTCATGTTCACGTGAGTTTATACTGCGGTGTGGCATGACTTAGTATGTTAGCATTATGAAATTAATCAGCACATAGAGGCAGAGTACTTCCTTTGGGTTTTGATATTTGCTAAGTTTTTTCTATCTGGAGATGCATATTGAACTTAAAGTGCTTACAGTTCATTATCCTGCATACAGCAAGTTACTTTTTCACTGAGTTAATGAAGATATTTATGTGCTTCCAAAAGGTTTTAAGATGCCTATTTCTTTCTTAGCTAAAGGAAGCCATACTAACATTGAAACTGGCTCCCTCTGTAATCATTAAAAGTCAAGGACTATAATTCTACACAAACCTGTAAAAAACAAACAAAAACACCAAACCAAACAAAAAAATCCAAACAAACAAATAATAATAAAAAACCCACACAAAAAAATCAACCCCAAAACCTCAGCTTACTTTATTGTATGTGTTGCATTTGGGAGAAGAAGATGGCATTAAAAAAAACCCAACACAACAAGAAGATCTTGGTAAGCCTGCCCAGTGGCAGGGTAGTGCTGTCTGAATGTTTGTCCAAACTGCCCACCACTGTAGCAAATGCAACGCGATACCCGGGAAATCTGGCCCCTGACATTAGCAGCGGGTACCTGTGCTGTCAGAACGTCACCAGTGCAAAATTAGTCTGGGCCAGAAGTGGGTTTGTGGTACAGATTTGAATTACTCGCCTTTGTGCAAGGAAGGTTTGTGCTGCTTTCTCATTAGTTGCAGAACAACAGACACAATCAGACATGTGATGCCACATAAAGCATTCTAGCATGAAGTTCACCTGGCAAAACAGGTCAAATGCGTTTGGACCTATAAGTAAATTCCTATCAGACTAGTGTTTTATAGCATGTGGCTGCAGCACTTTCATCCTGACACAGAGAACTCCTAAGTTAAGATTATTTTAACACTAAATTGTTGCTTCAGCCTGCACCTGTAAAACCAGATGAGAAAAACATCCCCAGAATGAGCCATTTCCCTTGAAGTAAGTAGAACTTTATATGACTTTGGGTCTTTGATATTGCTAATTTAGTAATGCTTTAATCTGATTTGTCAATGTCCAGTCTGTGGATTGCTTTGTGTCTTGGACACTGTCTGATGTCTTGGAAACTTCAGTAACAACGTCAGCAGATGGAGAAAAGTATCTTCCTTTGAAATACCCATATTGCCTTAATTTGGCTTGCTTCTGTATCCTAAATCTTATGTCTTCCTTCCTTAACTTGAAGCACAATTTAATTAGTATTTGAAAACCCAATATATCACAACTATGTCCAAGAGCTATCTTATTTTCATTAGATATTGCGATTAGTCACATCTGAGACTTCAAAATGAATCAGCTTGTGTAACACTCACATTGCAAACTCTTAGCCTGAAGACATTCTGCTCTAATTGCTTATCATTTCGCACAGATACTAGCAGATGTTTTAGCGAGAAAGATCGGTTCACATGAGACACTAAGCTGTGATTAACAGGGTCTTGCAACACTTGTTGGTTACCTAGGTTTGTGTGCTTTGCTATAATCAGGTGTCTTCATCTGTTGGCTGCAAGATTCTGGTAACACAGCTGGGGAACAGGAAGGTGAAATTACAAGCAGCTGCCAGCTCTGAGCCAAAGTACAGCCTGGTTTATGGGCTCTGAGGCTCAGCTCAGCTCAGCTGGGAAGAAAATGGAATGGAGGAAAGAATTACTCTTAGGCAGTATTGTCCAAATGATGGTTTGGGGGTGACTAGGAACACAGTGAAAACAGTGCTGTGATGCCCAAGTGCTGCTCGCCAGTCCCTTAGAGTCAGTTTCCTCTCTCCTTTCCTCGGACTTCCCTCATAAGTCTCTGTTGCTGAATACATTAACATGATATTAATGTGCTCTGTGTGACTTAGCAACTCCTAGTTTTCAGGTGCTGTAGTACTCTTCAAATCAGGTCCAAAGGCAAAAACAAATACAGAAACAAGGCAAGGTCTGAGGATTAGATCTTCTTGAAAAACAACTCCACAACAGATCTAGTGATGGAAGAATGCAATTTGGTAAGTACAGAATTGGTGGGTAGAAACACAATGGGTTTTTTCACTAAAGACTGAAAACATGGTTTGTGAAGACAGCTGGCTAAACAAGGATGAAAGTCATTGAAGGCTTACAAATTTTGCCTCAAAATATTTACTATCAATTGCTGGAACAAGTGTTTGACCTGCTCTAGAAAACACTGCTTCAGAGAAGAGCGTGTGCCTGGAAAGGAATTGCATCTTGTTGCTTGTATGCATACCTTCACTAACAAAATCCTAGAAGATGCTGTCCTTGAAAGTATAAGAGAGCAGGAACTCCTATGACAGGAGCAGAAAGGAAGACTTAGGATGTAGCAGAAATGGGAGAGCAGACATGAGGGTCAGAGGAACAATCAAATATAATAAGACAGTTTGGTCAACTAGAAAGCAGAGAGTGAGGGTAGGGTAATAGACATAAATAAACATAGACAGCTGAGCAGAATATAAAACATTTAATTACGATATTTTTCAATATAAAACTCAGAGTCACCTGAAGTGTGCAGGGGCCCAGTTCAGGAAAACCAGAAATATTTCATTGCATACTGCTCGTATAATCTCTAGGATTTTCCACCACAAAATGTAGCATGTGGGAAAGGTTCCCATGGGTTCACAAAGGGCTTTAAACATCATGATAGAGAAAACTCAGTTGATGGATGTTAACCACAAAAATACCATCTTTCACTCTGGAGGTCCATTTGGTCACATGCCAAAAAGTGCCAAGAGCAGCCCATATACATGTACATCTTTCCTACATGTCCACTACTAAATCTTAGACAGGTGGTAGAGAGATTTTTGATCTGATCCAGTGCCTGTGCCCATATGAGGGCTGGCTCATACAGAAACAATTGAAGGTAGCACTCATAGTTGAGGAAAGACCAAGAAAACTTGCTCTATAATCAACTGGAGGCTCCTGTTGACTGAATTAAGGTTAAGGCTGCTGTTAGAGAAACAGCCATGTCAGTATTGAATATGCTTCCAACCATCCCAGGAATGGGATACAACAACTGTCCCCGTGTGCCATCCCCGTTTCCAGCCTGCAACTGTGATGGTTTGCTAGGAGTATAGGGGCTACTACAGCACAGCCAAGTTTGTCAGGCCCCTGTAGTTGTTCAAGAACAGTGTCTGGCTTCAGTCAGCCCCAAAATGGGGTGGTAGATGACAGCGTCCAAGACCTGTATTCTAAAATGAGCTCTAAACTGGGAATAGGTACTACTCTCAAGTATGGGTATCCTAAAAGTTGCATGTAAATGGGTATCTCTGGGCATTTTCATTCAGCAGTGCACAGGAACGTGTTGTGAAGCTTCTCCTGGGTAAAATGCAGCTTTTCTTGCCACTGGGTGGGAGCTGAGGAGCAGAAATGGGTGTGCATCTGCTGAAGCCTGGTAATTGCTCTTACTGAAAGCTGTGATGCAGCTGGAGGGACAGCGCTGTGCTGTGCTGGGTAGGCCAGATCTGGGGGGCACATGGGTAGATGGTGAGGCTCTCCCCAGCCACCCACTGCTGCCCAAGCAGGGAGAGAATGGGAAGAGACAATCACAGAATCACGGAATTGTTAGTGCTAGAAGGTACCTCTGGAGATCATCTAGTCCAACACCGCTGCCAAGGCAGGGTCACCTAGAGCAAGTCACACAGGAACGTGTCCAGGTGGGTTTTGAATGTTTCCAGAGAGGAGACTCCACAATCTCCCTGGGCAGCCTGTTCCAGAGCTCTGCCACCCTCAACATAATGTTGAGGTGGAACTTCTTGTGTTTTAATTTATGGCCATTGCTCCTCATCCTGTCACTGGGCACCACCGAAAAGAGTCTTGTACTATCTTCTCGGCACCCACCTTTGAGATATTTATATGCACTGATGAGACCAAATACTGGTGCCCAGCCCGCTTACATCCTGTCCCGGAGGGTGTGTGTGGATCCTGCTGCCGAATATCCTCCCAGCACTACACATCAGAGGGCGCCACGCTCAGGCCCGCCTTAAACGTGCGGGTCTGGGGCTTTTCATTGGTTTGGTTTCCTTTGTTTTATGGAGGGACCCTGGGCCTTGTCTCTTGTGAAACTGCTGTAAAACAGCTCTAAGTGTAGGCAGGGTGCCCCTGGCGAGGCGACTGATGCACATGGCAGCGGGGTGCCCGTCCCTTCCCTCCGCCTGCCCCGCCAAGGGGAACAGGTCTCCGCTTTGTGAACGTGAGGGTTTCCCCTCCCGGCAGTCGGTCAGCCGCTGCCCTGGAAAGGGTCTTGCTCTTGGGTGTTCCAGTTTGTCCCACTCGCTTCCTCAGTGGGACCCGTCAGACACCTCTGCTGTGTGGATATTCTTGTCAGCGCAACTGCGCGGCCACGACTCGGCAGGGGCAGGACCTGGACCTGCCTGTGCTCTTGGCTCGCTCTGTCCCTCGCATCGTTGGCTTTTACACTCGAGGCTCTGTGAGTAAGGGAAAAGTCCCATGTTCCTCCCATCCCAGTGCGTGCGAAATGCCGCTGAGTGAGCTCACAGGTTTCCTGGTTTTCCCTTGTTGAGAAAGAACGGCTGATAAAGCTGATGAACACAGTGCTGTGTGGTTAATGGTTAACCAAAGAGAGCAGGGCGAGCTCAGCAGAAGTGAAGACCAGATAGTCACTGGAAAAAGCCTTATAAATTTCTTGAGGTTAAAATTCCTTAGCCACTTCTGGTAACGTCTTTCTCACAGGGTGGGAGACTAAAAGAGAACTGCAGAAAATACCTGCTTGCAAGGTACCTGGAAAAGGAGTGAAATCTCCAAACAGGTAAGGATAAATTCGGCAATGTCTGAAAGTGAAGTTGCCTCTGCACTTTCACCAAATAATCTGATCCAACAAGTCCACATAATGTGTTAAGTATTAAGCTAGTCAGCATTTAGAAGTGCAGTATAATATGCTAGATGTAAATTTATTTTAATTGACATGTGCTTTAAGCCAATTTTGTTGAAACTTCATGAATTCTTGACTATATTTTGAAATCGAAACTCTGCAGTTCACAATATTTTTAGGGGAATCTCTTCTTACCTGCTTCTAAAAATTGACTTGAGGGCACTGCTGGTAAAGTGAAGACGCCTGAAGGGATGGCAGTAGCTCTAAGTGATGGTATACTGGGCAGTCTTGGAACTGAATCCCAGCTGACATGGTAATTTTATTAACCTTTTCAAATTTGGTCAGGGAAACAGTTATTATTTGTTTGAAAATTTAGTTCTCCTAGTTCTTTAGCTTTATTTCATTGTAAAAGTGTCACATTAGGCTTGTCCTCTTGTAGAGATCTTGTTTATGACACAGGGACTCCAGCCATCCCCATAAATTGACACTACAATTTTACATGGGGCTAAATGTGAAACAGCAAAAATTACTTCAGCACTGGTAGGGTTCAGAGAGCAAGAAGATAATGAAATTGGAACTACCATTCATAAATATAAAATTGGAAAAGGAAAGGTGGAAGAAAATGACAGTTTTTACCAATTACCATTTATGTTCCAGAAATTTACTGTTATGCCAATGGTAAATTAAAGGGGAAAAAAAAGAAAAGATACTCCAGCAAAAATGTGATGAAAAACAAGTTTCCAGTGTAACTGTGATACATGCTGAAAGGTTTCCTTGGGTGGGTGACCCTTGAAGGAAGAGCATTCTGGCTTTCAAAGTGTGGATCCCCCAACAGTGCATCTCCAGTTCCGTGAGGAAACTTGAATTTCGTGAAATTTTGCATGAATAGGGGATTTACTGAGACTAAGGGCATGGACTGTGGATTTTTGATTATACAGCTATGTCCTTGCTGCACACATAGTGGGATAAAACTCCTGCTTCACTGGTAAAACAGAGACTGTCATCTTTCCTGTCTGTCTTGTACTGTGAAGACATTAGAATGAAATAGGACTCAGGTAGGTAGAAGTTTCAAGTGTTCATCTGTTTAAAAGATATTATGGAAGTTCTGATAACAAAGAGGTTGCTGAAACCTCATGTTTGGGATTAAGGAGATGGAACAGGGAAGTTTTCAAAGGTGGCTGAAAGCTTGCATGATAATCTTGTGAAAGTGCAAAAAACTTGAGATACATTTTGCCTTGCCCATTGCCAATCAGCTGGCTTCTACTGGGCACATGGGAAGTGTGCAGAGCCAAGACAAGCTGGTGAGGGGATGGGTAACGGTGGTTGAGATGGTGTGTTGTTACACTGTAATGGAAAGAAAATTGTTAAAAGTTGTTTAAAGCTGTCAGAGAGTTTCTTTGAATGGTCAGTTGATACGCATCCATGGGAAATTTCCGTGTTGCTCCAGCCATCCCTTTAGTGTATGTTTCTTACTCTGTTCCCTCCATTATACATTAAAAAGTGGTCACTTCATTCTTCTGAGGCACAAAAAATGATATATTTTTTCAATCAGAGATAATACCTTGTCTAATCAGCAAAATATATGGCCAACAATATTTCATAATTCCATCACTGTTAAGTGAAGAAAAATTCATCCAACATGTACAAAAAACCTTGACTTATTTCCAGCATATCCTAATCACAATCTTGTTATTCATCTCAACTAATTCTGTGGCCTCTACATATACACAGTCCTCCAGTGTTCCTCTGGTGAGTGTCTCCCCATCTAGCTAATGTTTGTGCTGCTTACATGTTTTGTCTCCTAGCAAAGATATCTTACCTGTAACGCACATTTGGAATGCAGCAACTGTCTTGTTGCACATTTTTCACCTTCTTTCTTGATCCTGTGTAGATTGTATCTTCATCTATTCAAAACCAAGTAACAAAACAGGAGAAGAAATATTATGAAAAATAATCATTACTTGAAAGGTAAATTTCTTGGGTTCTTAGAGAGCTGGCAAGAGCACTGTACGCTTAAAAGATTGTTCTTATAGTTTACTATTAAATAATAGCATTTTTCTCCCATCTTGTCTTTTCATGGAACGTTTGGTTTGAAAATTCAGGGAAAGTTTGTTAAGCTTTGTCAAGATGTAGTAGAAATCAGTTTTATCCTTCGTGGTTGTATGTTTTCAGAGGAATTAGATCATTTTAGGGAGTCAAGTGTAGTTTAATGTTGCTATTCTTGTATTATGTCAGACGTATGACTTTATTCCTGAATTTATTCTTTACAGTTTCAAAGGCAGACAATGAGAGAAATTCTGTCTCTAAGAAGATGGTGACTGATGTGAGGATTAATGGCAGCACATATTTTTTTTCATTGATTCTCCAACAGTGAAATGCCATGCTGTAAGTCTCAGTGTAGGAACATGGGATGATCTGAAGGCAAGGATGTGACACCACTGCTGTGTAACCTATCAAACAATCCCTGTAGAGGAGGTATCTCCCCCCGTGATACATACAGCCTATCTCTACAAGCCTAGATATGAAGCAGAGAGGTTAGGAAGGGTTTGAAGTGATTTGAACAAAGATAATGTGGAAAGGTTTCTGTCACTGAAAGGAGGATAAGGAGAGAGGACATTGGATTCTTCTGATCCTAACACTGGCGACAACTGAAGCCAAAGTAGCAGCAACTGTGCATTCCAATAGAAGCTGCAATAATAATAGCCCTAAGCAAGCGTTATTTTTAGCATTTCAGAGTTTCAAGCCAATCGTGACAGACTTAGGTTTGTGACATTCCTTATGCTTCAGAAAATTCTTTTTTTTACGTATACTAAGTACAGTCTGATTGTTAGGGTAACATCAACTTCTGGTGTCAGCATTACTGTCATATAATTTGGAGTTCAAGGGGTACAGCAGCATGTCTAAATGCATAGAAGGAAGCTGCAAAAAGGAATCTCTTCCTGCTTAGTGGACAGCATGTAAATAACAGACTAAACCTGGGGGAAAAAGAGATCCTAGAAAAAAAAATGCACTGTAGTGTATAGTTTAGGAAGGCTATAAATTAAGCATCAGAGTAATGCTACTGTTAAGTTACTTATAACACTTCCCTCTGTTTTGGCCTCATTTGCACTCAGTTGTCCTGTTGGCAAATTGTTTCATTTAGACGAAAAAGACCTCACAGTTTTAGATTTTTTCTCTGACTCATGACTGTGCAGGTACAGTTAACATGATGTAACATAAAAAGAAACAGGCTCATTACTGTGACTACTTAGTCATGTAAAAAAGCAAGATGGGAAATTACAGAGATACTACATATGGTGCTTTCTGCTTTTAAAAACAGTCTGAGCTCATAAAATTGGAAAGCATCCAGCTAATTGTAGAACCAGGTATATAAATTTCAAGACAAATATACATTTCCAGATACATGGGACACTCTGAAGGCTGCTGAAATGCCAGCATGCTGGGGAGATGGCTGGCAGACACCTTTTCAGCTCAGACAATACCCTAAGCAAAGTGGTCTTTCAGTGGGGCTGATATTGTCCCTCTCTGTGCTATTTCTTTAAAGGGAGGGAGAGAGAATGGATGCAAAGGATTTAGGAGGAGGTGACATTTCTTTAATGGCATCCTTTAGATGCATTATCTCACAGAGATCTCGTTCTTTGTATCTCACTCTGATTAGCACGTGTCTTTGTGCAGTTTTAAAATGCTTGGACAGTTTTCCCTGAAGAAATACATGTACCTTCCAGCAGCTTTAAATTGCTCTTGATATGTTTGATATCCTTGTACGTCTGCAAACCCATCAGAATCTTGCTGAGTTCTTGACTGTATTTCTTCCTGTGGTAATTATATTTTCTGCAGTTTTAACCACACATGAAGTAAAAAATGTTTCCTTCTGTCTGTTTTTAATCTGCTTTCTTTAATTTCTCTGAGTAGTTCCTCTTGGGCTCTTAAAATTTGAAAAACAGAAAGAAGTTCTTTATCTTCTCCCTTTACTCTTTCATTCCTATATCCTTTCTTTGGTTTCCCTCATGTTGTTCTGTTTTCAAAGCTAACCAGGCCCACTCATTTGAATCTTCCCTAGAGGAGGGCATAAGTGCCTTTGAAGAAAAATCTTCTCTTGCACTTCAGGAGGGCAGTGAAGCCTTTTTGAAAGTGCAAATCTGAGAATATTGAATATTCCAGAACCGTTCCAACAATTGATCAAAAGTCCCTAGAATATTTCATATAATTCACTGACTTGTTCTTACTTGATCGACACTTCTTGCTATTCTTGATCATACTACTTACTAAACAGAGGTTTTCATTCAACAGTGCCACCAAGATTGCTTAGACTAAGTCCATTAGTTTGACCCTTAAATATTTTCCTCCCTTTGTATGCTGTGTTACTTCAGAATTAATGTTACTGAGCTTCCTGCAACTCTGTACTGACTATTCAAGATGTGACATTCCTAGCTCTCCTCCCCAGTTCCTATGGCTGCATCTTTAATAGGAAAAGAAAAAGAGGGGGGAGTGGGATGGGATGGTGGAATGATACCCTTTCACTGCAAGCTTTCTTATCTTACTAACAAATATAAAAGCCCCCAGGAATTGCAGCTTTCATATATTTTAGGCAGCTGAGGTAGAGGAGTCTGAGACCTCCTTGGCAAGAACTGCACCCCTAGTGGTGATCTTAATCTGTGAGGGAAACTCCTTCATATCACTAAATTTCCAAAATAATGTGTAAATAAAATTTAGTATTAAAATGTACAATCAGAGAAAATACTTGATTGTAAGAGCTTGGAAACCTCTGTACAACTGTACTTAACACTTTTTAATATTAAGGAACAATGATTAAGTGGGGTATACAGTCAAACTTCATAACAAATGTAGATATGGAATTATCATTGCCCAGAAATGTAAGTTCTGAGACCAAATAATTTTTTTGGTATACATTCACCTTAATTAAGCTGATTAATTCACACTAACCAGTTAAGTAATAGAAAGCATTTGTGAATAATAATAAGCACAGCTTTAAGGAATTGGCATGCTCAAACATAAAACATCTTGCAATCCAACTAGAGTGCCAGTAAAGGCATCCCTAGGCAGTCACCAGCTTAGCAGCAGGGTCATGCCACAGTTGTTAGTGATCTCACCACTGGCTCTGTGGCCTGAGTCAGCAGAAAAAGCAGCAACCTCTAACTGGATGCACATGTTACACATACTTCCATGGTCTTTGTTTTTTGATTTTTTTTTTTTTTTAGCATTTTAATCTTTTTTCTTGTGGCATAATCTTCTGTTTCTTCAGTATTCTTCTTCTTCCGAGGAAATTTATATTTAATGTTGGTAAGTCCTAGAATTTATTTAATTATTTAGTCATACCTTCCTTTTTTTGTTGAGGCTGATGACATACAGCCTTTATTCATGTGGGTGTGTAAATTCATGCTTATATATGTTAAGCTTCTGTTACAAGATCTTTCCAGACTCTCCGAAGTCCTTTATTTGCTAGTTGCTAACATGACAGGTGCCTCACACACTCTCTCTCCTGTTTTCTGTTGCCTTGCACATGCCAGAATTTTTTTCTTGGCACTGCTCACTGAGGCGACGACTTGTCTCCTCATTTGTCTGCCTTGCCAGCTTTTAAATGGGCTCATATTGTGCCATTATCTTTAGATACCTGGAGACCAGGTACAAAGGTGTTAATTCCTGAGCAAGTATTGCAGGCCCACACTCTGAGACCTTCCACACATGCCAGGATAGGTGCCTTGTTGTGCTAGGCTACTGAAAATAACATTTATTATAATGAAAAGTTTGAGTTCAAAAAGTAAAACCCAGAGCCTTACAAATGTGTTTCCAGCTAATGAAACATAAGGCACAAAAAATAGAATACATTATTATGATTATATGTAAGTTTAAGGATTCTCTGTAGCTGCATCAGCAGCTCAGCTAGTTATAAGGCTGATCCCAAGAATATCTGCCCACGGCACACAACTGTTGTGTGAATTCATGCCCGGGGTTGTTCTTACACCTACCTCTGCCTCCTCCTTTTCAAGGTTATTGATATATATTTCTATTGTACATCGTAATGAGTATGTTCCTGCCTTTGGGTGATTTCCATTCTGCCACCATCTGAGAATCTGAGATGCAAACCTATTTTTTGTCCATTTAATCTTCCTATTTTTAAAAAAGAGGTTTTCTTCTAACCATGACAGTAATTTGTTACCATGTTGAATGTTGTTCTGTTCAGCCCAGTAATTAATTTCATACTAGTCCTTAAATGACTTTAAGATTGAGTGGTGAACTACTCATTTTCTACTACTGTGGCTTCCTCATGTTTCCTTCCAAGTCTAAAAAAAAAGGGACAAAAAATGCCATTCGTTTTTTTGCTACAGCTTTTGCTTCATTTTGGAGGTTCCTTTGGCAATGTTTTTCTAATTTTTCAAGAGCACATTTCTTATTCTTTTGAATATATACTTCTTAAAAATACATTGTGCCCTTTTGGAGCAACAATTTTTGACTTTATACATCTTTATGAGTAGTCCATTTTAAAGACACGTAAATTTAGGCAAAATTTCATATCTGGAAGAAGAAGTTAGGTATTAAAGGTGGTATAGGGAAGCCAGTGTTATTAATCCTACGACATAAAAAAGTTATTACAGATCAGTAAGCACTGTCTGCTAGCACCTTCTTTCTCAACTGTTCTTATTTTTCCTGCGGTTGAAAATGACTGCTAACCCCCCCACCTTTTGGTTACTGTTTTATTTAGAAAATTATCCCTAACTTGCATGTTTCAATCGTTTTGAAAATCAAAATGATCTTGATGTTCTACAGGTTCCTTCGTGGACCTATACACTTGTGCTGTTTTACTAAGAAAGGCATATTCACACATCTTTAATTTTTCTTGGCTTGTTCCTGACATAGAGTTCCATCACAAGTTCTTTTTAAGAACAAGGCTATCAAGGCTATTTGCTGCACATTGCTTTTAAGTATTTCTTTTTAGTGTACACATGTTTGGTACATAAATTACCAAAAAAAAAAGTGTGTGAACAAAGGTGTTTGCTATTCTGAAGCTTTGAATGTTACTACATCATGTTACTACAGCATAATTAAAATAAAAAGATTATCTGTCACATCTTATATAGCTGACCTTGCTATAGGTTTTGATTTGTCAGCTTTTTGCAGTCTCTACTGCTCAGCACTATTCACTGTGTTAGAAGTGAATCCATTACTTGTTTTCAGGAGAGGATTGTTTTTTTGAAAAAATACAGTTCCTACAGAAAACTGCTAGTTACTTTAACAAGAGAAGACTCTGATAAGTTGTGGAAATGTTTCAGAATTACTAAGATGACACACCAAAATTTGTCGTATTCAAAGCAGCATAAAACATTCTTTTGCTCAAGAGAAGTACCTGTAAAAGGAAACTGGAAGGAAAACAGAATAAATGTAGATGCAGAAGCACCATTTATTTGTTTGAAAAACAGCAGAAGGGATATCTTTTTAACCAAATAGGAGATGTTTGAGTAGAAATGGCTTATTCAATAGATATTTAACAGGACAACACAGAGAAGTATGAAATGGGTAGTGCTAGATGATGGAGTGTAACTGAGCTGTGAGTAGAGGAGGTCGTGTCCTCTGCTGTAATTTGTACAACATTCTCCGCTTCACTGCACACTGCCTCTACACTCCCAGTTTGATCCCAATCACAATATTCAGCTCATTTTTCCCGGGGGAAAAAAATTAAGTTTAGATGCCTGATGAGGATGCCTGAATTCAGCTTCATTGTAAGAAAACCCACAGCTCCACCTATCTCTATTCCAAATTCAACAGGCAGAGCCATAGCAAATGTGTTGAGTCTTAACACAGGTTCTGGATCTCTTATTCCCCAGTCTTCTTCCACGTGCGAGTTGAGGATGCTTCTGGTCACCTTGTCATCACAGTTTTACAGCTTGTCTTCCTGGGTAGCAGCAGAAGCAGACAGCAGAGCTGTAAGCTGCAGAGCTGAGGAGAAGTGTATTGTCTTGAGGATCCAGAAATATTATCAGACTTTTGTGACAGCTTGCTATTCTAGGATTGGTAGAAACCAACTTTTCTTTGTAAGTATCCATTGAATGTATAACACTGTTTCTCATGGGGTCTTTTTTCAGTGAATAGAAAGTAAGGAGGTTGTGTAATTCATTCCGTGTTTCACATCGCATTGAGGTATTTCCTTTGTCTTAGAAATATTGCAGGCTTGGAATGTGTTTGATATGCATTGTACTAACAGCTGAAGAATCTTGAGTTAAGCTTTTTTTGTATAGTAAATGAATTACTTCAGGTATTCTTCTTGAAGATTACAGTCACATAAAATGTGGACTACTGACCTGGGTTGTGTCAATTTATTATTGTGTAAGATAAAGTAAATAAATAATAATTTTGATGAAAGATTAGTGTAATTGTACATGCTGAACATACATTTTAAGAAAGAAAATTAGCAACCAATGTCAAATATTAACTGCTTTTAAATAATTCACTAGTCAGAGATTGTAGATACAGAGGAATTTTCTTGAAGTTTGCTTCAGTGGGCAACAGGAATAGGTTTAGACTCGTGTGTTGTTGAAAGACAGAAACTGAAAATATCCTCTAGAATTCAGCAGAAGCTATAGGCAGGTAAGGTGTCTTTCTTCATTATATGTTTCAATGTATGTAACATAAAATTCTCCTTTGCTAAGCATACTTTCACTCTATTCCGTATTCTCTAAACACTGAAGAAGAGTGAAAAATTACATTTCTAAACCTCTTTCTGCTGAAAAAAAGTAGAGATGGTAGAGGTGGGAGAGATGTCTCTTAAGACTACACAGATCAAGATCTCTCCTAAATAAAGGAGATAGGGGTTTTTTTTAAGAGTTGGCAGGAAGGAAAAAAAGGAGAAGTCTCAAAATTTCCCAAACTTTCCCAGATTGTCTTTCAGAGAACGATGCAGAATGTCAGACTACTATAAAGGCAGGTTGCTTCTGGACTGGCAACAACTGACCTCAAAACAAGAGGTTCAAAATCTGCGCTTCTGACCAGAGACACTGCCAGAGTTCTGCCAGAGGGAGGTGCTGCCACTTTAAACCTGGCCTAGATTTAGGCTGTTTGGATTCCAAATCCAGCTGGAGCCAAATATGGTAGCACAGAAAAATAAGCTGGAAGAGAACAACCCTTTCTAGCAAAATATTTTATGGAAAATTCCTCTGAGAACTTACCGAGAATTGCACAGCATATGGCAAAGGCTTGCATCTGTACTTGGAAGCAAGAACTTGAACTAAGGTCTCTGAGCACAAATGTAATGAATACATTGGATTGTCCTTCTTATTTAACTGCCTATTTCCGCTAGTCGCATGTAAATCCTTCCTAAATGAGAGCCTGCCTCTCCTAATGGTAATGTGGAAGCTGTGATTATCTGAGGTGTGGAAGGGAACAAGATCTCAAGGAGAACAGATGGCAGGCAGTTCTGAGTGGGGATATAGCTTGCTGCACTGTGGTGAAGCTACCTGCAGCAGCTTAAGCTGTTATCTTTTCTGGCTCACTGTTTTCCCTCCTAGCTGGAGATGATTGCCTCCTTTCTTGTGGAGTTGGCAGGAGGGATCGTGTGAACACTTGGTGGCTCTGTCACCTAATGCCACAGGGGCAGCCAGGTTCTTTTAGGGGTCTTTGGTAGAACGAGAATTGGCCCCAGGGGTTTTAGGTACAATCAGGCTTTTATTATTACATAAAGTACATACTTTTCAGCATAGTTTAGTGTTACCTACAGTTTTTAGCATTTAGCGTAGCTTATTGTTGCACATAATTTTTGTGAATTATTATACTTTCCATTAAGCAAAATTTCTAGTAATGAATGTAGCTTTCTTACTGTCTAGAGTGTTTAATTACTTACACTTTTAGTCATCTGGACTCTCTACAGATAATGGCAAACTCTAAGTAATAGGTGCATGATACAATAATCATAATCTGGACTCAGACTTTACCCAAAAGTAAATTACTCACTCAGTCTTTAGAGGAAGAAAACAATGGTAGCTGCATCCCAGGCTGCTGGGGGATCATGGGTTTTGCTGTCCAGCATCAGGACTTGCAGCTGCTTGATTTTATGGGCAATATCTCACATACTGTTACACTTCTCTGTTCCATAACAGACGACACCACATCCTGGCAGCAGTGCTTGGTGGACAGATAGTTTTTTCACAATGCTGCCAGGAATCTAGCTGTTCTATAATGAGGTTCATCACATCTTGGTGACAACTACAGTGTTGAAAAGGGGAAAAGGAGGTGATACATGATTAGCACACATTTTATGGCTGTTTGTCCTAGGAAATGGTGTTGGTTATGCTAACCATATTACCTGGAGTCAGGAGCAGGGCATATGGCTCCACTGGAAAGCCATCATCTTAGTGTAAATGCATCTTTCTGCACAAGTGGTTGGGATGTGTACATATATCACTCCCACCTCTGAGGCAAAGACACTAATCCACAGCAGAGGGTAGCAAACATTACCTTACTTATTGATTCAGCTTGGAATGTGTGTCCATGACCAGGGAGACCTGTGCATGTGGAAGGTTCAGTTCCCATTCAGTTCTCCGGAGCTCTAGGTTTTTGATATGTGTGAACTAATTTCTCTTTCTTGGAGAAAGTCCATGTATCCAGCAAGTTTTATCTTATATTAATCATGAAGTCTCCAGAAGATTTGCATTGGTCTTTTCTAGAAAGGTGCATGTGTTAGCACAGACTGAAGGAGAGCCAAAGACACCTTTGCAGCGAAGCTGACGAGAAGGAAGGGTAAGAAACACCAGCACAATCCCTTGCAGTAGTATTTGCTGTAATCTGAGAAAACTGGGCACCAACATACTCTTTATGGGGAAACTCTAGTGTTGTTCTCATCCTATAAAGAATGATTCAAGGCTTATACTGGTGGCAAATGCTCTTCCAACTTTTTGCAAGTAGGGCATGATAGTGCAGGCCTGTCGTGATAAGGCATTAATCACAGTCAGTGACAAAATGTCTTCTCAACTAAGTGTTATGTGTTCTTTGATATCTTTGCAAACAGTGATACAAACCAATCACTTGCATAAGAACAGGTGCTGCATCACATTCCCCCTCTATCTCAAGCCATCGTTGTTCTTCATGCTTCATCTGGGCCTGTCTTTTCATTCACACAGTGGACTATTCCATTCATAAACCAACTGCTATAACTGGCTTTTCCAACATGAGGTCTTCATAGCACATTTAAGCCCTGATAGCAGTTCACCTATCAGCCACAGTTTCTGTGAGGCTCACAGTAGTCAGTGCTTGAGAAAATTCCCTCTGCGAGCAATACATGGCTGGACGAGTGCCCTGGCACTGCCTATGCCTCTAGGTAAGCGCATCTTTGCAGCTCACAGCAGAAGCTATTCTTATCTCTTTATTGGAAGAGTCTGCCTACTGTAATTGCAGCCTGCTCTCACTGTCTCTGCAACTCTTCACAGCCTGTCAGTTTTTCTGTTGACACTTTTTCAGTTCATCACAACCTCTCTCTTTTCGGTAGGCTTGCTTCCATGAGAATAATGTGCTCAGGCTGCCTCGAACCAGCAAGTGGTACATTAACTCCTCTGAAGCTGTGTGTTTCAGTCTGTGTCCATGTTCACTTCGTTAGCAGTTCCTTTGCATCCTTCTTTGGTTTACCTTCACATGTTCACACAGACAGCAATAGGAACTGAACAGGGAAAACAAGTCGCACATAAAATATTCATGAAAGAGAGGATAGCTACTTTCCCAGTTTGTCAGCACTGTCTGAGATTCATCTCCTGGCTAATCTGTTGCAAAGTCTACTTATGTTCTGCAGGATACTTACGTTTTATCCTCATATGTTGCGAGTAATCCATCTATTTGTGTCTGAAGGCTTTATTTAATTCTTACTTTCTTCCAAAGAAAATGCATCCTTTGTTTTATTTAGAAAATTGTTAGTTGCACATTTTGGTTAAAACATTCTCCTCTGTTTTCTCATCTTTATGGCTTATGCAGATTTGGACCTTGTTTATGGAGCATACAAGGACTTTTCATTCCAGTACATCTGAGTGCTGTTCTCTCTTTGAAGGAGCAACAACAAGGAAAATAGGAAAAAAAGGCCTTCAGCCTCCAAATAGCATCCTTGCACTACAGATAAAACCAAATATTAAGCAACAAACCAGTGTTTTTTCTTATGCTTAGGCAACAGTGACTGTTCCTTTTACACAAGATGTGAAAAAGAGGCACAAACATTGTGCTAGTACGATTTCTAATGAATTGTTTCAAATTATTTTCTCAATATCTAAAGAATTAATGATATCTAAGTCAATTAAAAGCACTTCATGTTATAGCTTAGAACAGGTTTGTTCAAATAATGTTAGGCTCAGTGAACTACAGCACAAACACACCTTGATCAAATTTAATAACTAGAGCCACACCCTGAGGCTAACATAAGGTAAGTGTCAGGCTATTCAGGTGAGGGAAAAATAAAGCTGGGAGTAAAATCATCTAATCGTGACTGGACTGAAAGCCTGGGAAAACTACCTTTTCATTTCTAACCTTCCTTATACAATGGTGGAAGAGGTAAAAACTATTAGAAAGTGGGTACAACTTCCTCTGTTTTGATCCATGTCTTTGCACTTGAACTGACAATGGGACTGCAAAGTCATTGATAACACATTGTTTGCATCGTTTTCTGGTGCAGCGCTGAAGCCTCCTGTTCAAACACTTTATCTCTCCCACCTTGTTTGCAAACCAAAGGGTTCAGCAATGGTAAGAAATTGATACCGTTACTGCATGGGCACAGGATTGTTATATATCATCATCAGGGTGACATACCTCCATGTGCAAAAAGCATATTGAAGCTTGTCTCTTGTTAGGTGTGAATAATGCAGTCTGTTGGTTGCTTACCAACAAGCCCTGGCCTTTAAACCTTTTGGGATCGTCTGTTATTTCTCACACACTTCTGTCTTGAATTTTGAAATGGTTTGGCAGTAAAGGGGAGATCTCTATTCATTGTGTTTCAGCAGTAAAAGAAGTTATTCCCTGTGAAAGAGCCTGAAGCCCTTCAGCAGACTGAAGAGTCTGGAGAAAATTCAGAGGGCCACATCAGGTCTGACTTAGCCAGCACCTGTGACAGAAAACTTAGTGATCTTGCTTTTGTCCACTACAGGAAGATTCTGTTAAGCAAAAATTTGTATATTGCCAATAGCTGATGATGAGAATTGTGAAAGCCATAGGAGTCAGAAGAATTACTAGAATTGTAGAGAGACATGGAACAGGCTTTTTAGAAGGGCATTTAATTTCCCCTTTCCAGCTTGCCTGTTTTACATCTCACAGTTTATTTTCTTTTTCTTCCTGAGGAATTAAAAAAAAAAAAAGAAAAAGTGATTATTTTCTGTTCACAGGAAGCTTTACAGGTACAAAAGAGAAATAAAAACACATCAGATGACTTTGAGGTGGTATTTCAACACTGATGAAACCACCATTGTAATACTCCAATCTTAATTTTAGTTTCCATTTTTAATTTCCTTTGAAAGTTATTTACCTCATGCAAGCCATTTAGGCGAAACATGGAAGTGAGATTTCAATTGTCTTTAAGTTTACTAGAGACATTTTCAATTTCTGCATCTCTTATACCCTTACAACATGTTTTGAATTTTCAACCTTTTCAGTCAAATTCAGGGAGAAAGAAAAAATAGAAGTATCCAAAACACTTGTCTTCTTATGGGGTCCCAATATGTCGAGGCTGTAATTCTGCAAACTCAGAAGTTAATTTGCTGTGGAAAAAAAAAAAGAGAGAGTCAACAGCAACTGACTTTAGGATTTCTTGATGCTTTTCAAGATTGTGGACAAATCATTACAGCAGCCAACCAGGGCACTGAAAATGCAAGTCAGATCACAGAATAATATCTAGCACAACAAGCACAGTGAAACCAGCAAGTAGACTTGTGCAGTTTAGATCCTGTTTTTATTTTGAATAGTCTCTTCCAGAATTGTAGCAGAGTTGTATTTGGTTTTATAACATTAGAAGAGCAAACAAAGCCACAAAAGTATTGAAATATATAACACCCAGGACTTATTCCTCCTTCACAAAAAGGTTGGCTGTAATACTAGAGCGTACTGGAGACTGGTGTAGGAGCAGGGACTGTCCCAAATCTGTGAAACTACCTGGCTATAAGCTGTTCAGGACTATGAAATGCTGATAGTACTTTTTTATTAACTTGAACTGCATAAAAATGACAGGAAGTTACCTGGGTTCATCTAGAAAAGAGAACTCCACATAAATCTTTTAGAACAGGAAAACAAATCTTGAACACTTAGTATTGCTTTTAAGTATACATATGATGAAAGAGAGAAACTGAAAGAAGTTGGATAAAGCATATCCAGGGATGTTAATCCCACATATAATACCTGTTCAGAATTAGCAGTCACTTGAGTGGTATTTCAGTCATATCTGTGTTTGTTTCCTGGAAATAACATTTCACAAACTGGATCAAAGCACTTGCTCTTACAGCAGCAGCCTCAGCAGAAACGTTCCGGAGTGTGTAACACAGAGCGGGCGCATGTGATCACTCACTGTTAATGAACTCAGACTTGTTAATGGAGTCCCTGGAAGAAAGCACACACAACTCCATAGTTAAGCAGGCAGTGGCTGCTTCTTGGTCAGATCCATCTGCCTTTCGGGTGGCTTTTTCTGCTTAGTATATTTTGGAGGAGGTGTGGGAGGAGGGAGAGATGCTGCTGCTGCATGTTCGATGCAAAGCCCTTGGCTCTGATAGGCTGAAGGGACAAGGATACTCTGCCTATATATGCAGCCAACTGCACCCTCTCTGCTTTATAGCTGTCACAGAGGAGCAAAGAAAGACAGTGAGAAAGACAGGAGAAGGAAAAAACAACTCTCTGTAAGTAACATTCTTTGTCCTTAAGGCTTTGTGGTTATTAAATTCAAGTAGGTACATTTGGATTAATGCAACAATTGGTTACTGCGAGTGGGAGCTCAGCTAATAAACAGCCAGCTGTGTTATTTTAGGGATAATAATAAAAATAAAAGCATTTATTTTTAATCTAAGTTTGCACAATGTATTGTGTACCTGTCATTTTGATTTTGCTTATTTTTACATCTGCTGTGGGTCAGCTATAACTTCTTATATACATTTATGCAGAATCCCATGTATCCAGAAAGTTTGTATCTTGTCTTTCCAAATACAGGAGTGCTTGCAATAATCAAGTAGACTTTGAGAAATTCTCTGCCAAATATTTTGAATAATAAAATTTCAAGATAAATCAAACACGTAACTTTTTAGGATGAGGTTTTCCTCAGAAATAACCCTTTCCCGTCACTACAGTAAGACCTCAGAAGAGAAAATTATGAAGTTGCAGACTCTGTGGCGGTGACAGCAATGAATACAGTCAGCAACTTCTAACTGGAAAATGTAATTTTTAAAATAAAATGTGAGGACTCTTAACAGATATTCCTAATTATTGGCTTTTGCAGAGGTAGAAGTACAGAGTAAATCCAGTTCCTTTTTACTCATTCTGAAATAAAATTCATCCTGCAGTCCTTTTTCAGACAATATCCCATTGCCAACGGTGGAAGTTTAGCTTAACAGTAGCTACAGCTGCAAAAACCTTCAGTTGGGTTCAGCAGCAGGAAGTTCTCATAGCTTCAGTGGTGTCACTGTAGCACCACAAGCCTTTAAATTACATTTCGTTCTGCAACAATCAGTTGGCAGAATAGAAAATGCACTTTTCTCATTTTTTGGAAAGATACACAGTTACTACTTCTTTTGAGCAGATGCAGCTATCAGTTTATGATGCTATTAATGTGTCTATGTGTTCTTCCTATCTGTATTTAATAATAGGAGCTGCTAAAAGATTTTATTATGTTAGCTGTTGTTTATTTTACTTTGATGAACTGGAGAACAGGCACACATAAAATTACAATGTATCAAATATACCTCTCGCCTCGTTTGTTCTCCTTTTCCTCTTTTCCCTCTTTTTTCCTCCTTTTTCATCTTTTTTTTTTTGTTTTGTTTTTCTTCCTGATAACAAATTTCCTGGTAGCATTTAGATATCTCTTACATTTATATTTAGTAAATATAACCTCCCCCCAAACAAACAGATTCTAAAACTATAGACCTTTTAACAGAAATATTGAAAAAGCTGAATTTATCAACGTAATATTGTACCTATAAATATATTCAATAATTGTGTGTAAACTGCTCATTCGTATGATTCGGTTTCAAATGAAGTAGAAAAATGTTTGCAAACGAACATTTGCAATCTAAAGACTAACAATAATTTTTGGTAACTCCACTAAAAAAAGGTATGGCCATATTCTAATTTCAGTTCACTGAGGTAGAAGGAGTAGTTGAAACAAAGCAGCAAAGGATATGTCAACTTTAGATTGTGTAGTGTACTTGTCCTCTGACAACTTACAGCAAAATCAAAGACCTAAGAGTTTATATATTAATAAATACTGAAAAAGATACATTGATATAATTTAAGGTTAACATGATTGTTCTTGTTTTTACCTGCAGTTTAGAGCAGAACTCAATCTTCTCCAGTAAAGTAGTATTTGATCCGAAGTATGCAGTGGTGACAATGGCCGTTGATTCTTGCTGGGAACAGAAATACTCAGACATAATATATGCTTGGCAAAATTGTATTTTATCACTCAGAGTGAGGCTGTCAATGACTTTGCATACAGGCTGTTTACAACATGGTAGAGGTTGATAATTAGGCAGGATGCTTCCTGAGAAGCTGTGCTCTGCTTGCTTGGGGTTCAGCTGGCAGATCCTGAATATGCTGAAATCCATCCTGGGAGGTGTGAGATCTCTGGAAGCATGGAGTCTTCCTCACTCTTTAGAAGCCTTCAAGAAGATAGGCCACTGTTAAATACTTTAGAGAGAGGCTTAGTTTCTCTGAAATTTCTTTTTAGTTTTGGAAACTTGGTCTTCATTATTTTGTAGTTTAAGTGCCTTCCACATAAGTGGATATTTTGAGTGCACGCAGACTGTAACACTCATCACTTCAGAAAATACGGATTCTCTCAAACAGTGTTTTCACTTTCAACTCTGAGGGCTGAGTTGCCTGAGTTATTTTGCCTCTTAGAAAATTACATTCTGTATTTTTAAAATACAGTGACATGGAAGGTCTCCATGCACTGTGTTGTTTCATTGTACATGTGCTGAATATGAATACAGGAGGTCGAAATATTTGGTACTGGTAGAGAGGTGAAGTAATTTGTACTTTGAATGTATTAACTGGTAAGCATTAGAACTGTCTACTGGATGTGGCTTCCATAGCAAGTAGTAATTTCAAGCAGATGAAGTGAGATGTATAGTGCACAGTTCAGGAAGAGAATAAAAACAGGGATGAGAGTGTAAGTGGGTCTTATCACTTACAGAGAAGAGATGTAAAATAGGAGGTGAAATGGGTGACCACTGTGTTCCTGCAAGGAGTATGCCTTCACAGTTTCCCCATGAGATAAGTGTATTAGAGTAGGTATGGAATTTTTAGGAAAGAAGATTCATGGATACAAAAAAGTAGATTTTTGATTTCTCAGTGTTGCCTTTGGGGGAAAGAAGAATGGAATACTCTGCTTCAGATTGAAGCAGATTGATATATTTCACTGGATTCAACTGAATTCTAAGTATATTTGAGGTTAAGTAAATACTAGTTTATAACAATTTATAGCACTGCAAACACTGTAGCATATTTGGGATGGAAGGTTCCCATTCTTTATGCTTAAGCTTCCTGGTTCGGTTAAAAACAGTGAGTTTCCCCTGTAATTTAATTATTTATCCTGAATTTTAGAATGCTATTGCAACAGTGATCTATGACAGAAGCAGTGCAGCCAAAACAATGCTAAGATGAGCCAATGGACCTCCCGTTCTTGGGAAGAAGTATAATTAGCAAATAACAAACAAGATCTCAGTGTTTATCTAAAATGTGTATTTTGTTAAATTGGGTTGACAGATTTCAATTCCAGTTCAATATCCGTTTCATTGATAGGACGAAACCACAGAATGTGTATCTGATGTTTAGGTACAAATTTTATTTGCTTATCCTGATATCTGAGAAGAACTTTGTCCAGACTTCTAATAATAAAAATGGCAATAAATTATATCAGCACACTATATAGCGACAAGATGATGTAAATATTGTTTGTAATAGAAATCAGTATCAGACAAAAAAGAAACTAGGTTGAAGAAAAATGGTCACAAGCTATATAACATACCATCTCTGTTATGGTAATATGATAAAGTAAATTAATTTTTGTCTGTGTGTTTGTGAACTGTTTTGAGCTTACGCACAATGTAATTTAATTTATGCCTTTTGATTTATATATTGGGAAAAGCCCAAGCAATACACAGAGGTTTCTATGTTAAATGATGCCCTATGTTTCATTACTATGAAGTAAATCTAGAGAGTACTAAATTTACTCTTACCTGTCTTGACATGGTACTTGTGGTTTACTGGATCCACAGATATGGAATGGGGTACTCAGATGAACTGATCGTTGTGTAAAACTCTGTAGGAGTGACTTTAACGCTGTGGTGAGCAACAGTAGTGCTGGAAACACCAATCCTCAAGTTCTGAGTCAGTTCACTCTCGGGCATCTCTCACTAATTTGTCAGTCGTGTGCTAAATTCTTGTTTTCTCAGCTTTCATCTCTGAAACCAGAGAAAAGAATAAGATTACTTTGTGCAAGTTCTTTAAAGTATGTTATAGCAATGAATCCATGCATGAAGTAGCATAATAGAAATAAAAGCAGCATACATTAAGTGTTAAGTTAGAGATATGTTGAAAAAGAAGTGCAACAGTACAATATTTAGATTTCTTCTGGCAAAAATATCTAAACCAAAGAACTGAGCCTTAGGGTGTAATTAGGCTGCTGCCACAGAGATGCACATTGATTGCTGCATTTCATGCTGAACTGTGAACAAAGATGTGGTAAATGAAAATGCATATAAGATTTGGGAGGTATTGAAGAAATAGAACCATCCTAATTTTAAGGAGTAGAAGCAAAATGCTCCCTTAAACAGAGTCCCTCAAAAGGGAGACGACGCACAAAGCTGCCCACCCATGTCCTCTGAGGACTGTAATGACTACTGATAATGTGTTTCCAGCAACTTAGTAGCAAGGTCTGAGAAAGGTCCTAATACAGTTTTCAGAAGGGCAAAGACAGAGTCAAATGATCACTTTCATAATAGTTAAGGAGAGTAATATAACTACTAAAATAGCAACAGGAACAGCTATTATCTGGGGAGCCTTGAAGTCCCTACTGTGCAGATCCTTGCTTTCCCAAGTGTTTCGTGACTTACAGCAGCACCCAGCCTTCTTAAATAGATCCCAGATCCTCAGTTTGTAGCAGCCGAGATGTCTCTAGGACAGTGTTTATCAATGACGTCTTTCTTTTGTGATGTTACTGAACTGGTTCAAATATAATAAAGTCCAGAGGGGTCTCTTTTCTCAAAGTGATGCCCTCAGTTATAAATCCTTAACACAAATACTTGATACCTGAAAAATTGTGTCTTAATTACCAAATATTCACACTGTGCTTACAGTAATTATTTATTTACAAAGTGAAGAACTGAATGTATGTGAAGTAAGCATAGTAATTCTTGACACCAGCAGTGAGTGTCCTTGTTTCACTTGCTAGTTTTCTTACTAGCTCCCAAGGAACAGTACCATTCAATCTGAGTGTATAAAGACTCTGGACACTTTTTAGGCACTGTTGTCTCAACCTTCACCAAGTACTCAATGCACAGACACATAGAGTAAAAAATTTGGGTGGGCCAGGATGGCAGAAGCAGGCACCCTAATATTGCGAATTTGTGTCTGCAAAGCACTTTGCAGGCGAAATGCAGCTCATCTTAGCTGAGCTGTATATCACCTTGGGTGTGCTCACACAGTCTCTGCCTATTTCAAAGCACATCTGGAGCTCCAGCCCAACATCTTGGAAATATGGACAGCCCCAGAGAGAGCTCTCTCGAGTGAATTCTAATTAAAACCTCATTAAGAGATAAGGTTTAGTAGGTAACACAGCGTGTGCATTTACACTGGAAGAGTAAAGAAGCTAAATCTTGAGGCAAGACAGGAGTCAAGAAGCGGATAAAATGACAGGGTGGCACAGTGGATCACTGTGATAACTGTGATTATTATAGCTTGTTATTACAGATTATAATAGAGACACACAGCATGCTGTTTTCTTAGACCTCTTCTTTATAAGGCAGGAGGGAGTAGATTATGTGCCACTTAACAGTGCTACATCCTTGTATCAACCAGCAGCTGTAGGGATTAAATCTGTAATTTCTGAGACTTCGTCAATGTGCTTCTACTGTTCTTCTTTGCTAAAGACACTGTCTATCTGTATTAAGGTAATTGACATCATGACCATATGAGTCATCCTATAAATCATATGAATAACATGTTTAAAGCTAATAAAATTTTCTTTCAAAAATGACTTTTATTTTCTCTTTTTTTTAAAGTGCTTTTCTGATAATAAGCCCTAAACTCTGATACCCATGGATGCTGCAGAATTCCGCAAGAGAGGGAAGGAGATGGTGGACTATGTTGCAGATTACCTGGAGAAGATAGATAAAAGACAAGTCTTCCCAGATGTGCAACCAGGATACCTAAGGCCCCTCATCGCAGACTGTGCACCCCAGGAGCCTGAGAGCTTTGAGGATATCTTTAAAGACATTGAGAAGATCATTATGCCAGGGGTAAGAAAAATGGATCTGTAGTGTAATGTTCAACACTGCATTTAGGTTTTCGAAGACTTTAAAGAAAGTGTGGGTTGAAGACTGTGCAGCTAGACCTTACCAACTTAAGTACCCACACTGTTAAACTTTTAGAAGGGAGGAGTCTGCTTTAAATGTTAAATATGATCTCACACCTTACACAACTAATGTTTTCTGTTCTTCCTAGAAATAATTGAATAATTCTTTTGCTTCAAGCAAGGCTTACTTTTGGAAATAATCCCCTTTACTCCCTTGAATTGGTTCAGGCAAAGCTTTATACCTTTCAATTTCATGTGATACTTTTGCTACTCTCAAAGCACAGTAAATATTTTACAAAATGGTATTTTTATTAGTCTGCTGCGCCTAAAGTGTTCTTTCAAGCTGATCTTTAAATGTTAAAACTGTCTTAGGAGACTTCTTTTTATTACAGAGTTGACTAGAAAGGATTCTCCCCAATACTTGTTCTGTTGACTCGTGCTCTCTGTGCTCTAAATGTCAGCTTCTTCTACTACCTTTAAAGGCAGATGGCCACTACCTAAATATTAGTCCTTGGAGCGATCGGTATTGGGCAACAGTGCAGAACAAAGCATCTGGCATTTGTCCAGGTCTGAATCTTTGTTGTTTTTCCACTCATGGTATACCTTTTTTATTTTAAACATATGCTTGTCTATGATCTCTAAGTAGCTTGAAGAGGACTGAGTTATAAATAAATGTTCATGCAGAATCTCTCCTTTGGATCTCTGCAATAACTAGCTCGGTTTACTTCTCTAGGTGTAGCTAGGTGATACGACTGTGATGTGAGTGGACATCACAATCTCCAAATGTGTTTAGTCAATGTACTATAATACCAATTCCTTTTCATTGACCAATGTAAATATTTGATATTCACGATGACTTTAACTTGTTTCTCTTGGAGCCAGCCCTGCTGTCCTTTAGCAGGCAAAAGCTTCACTGAAGTCAATTGAAATCTCTCCACTCTTTTCCAAGATTTGTGGATGAAATCTTAAATCCAACAGAGTTAAACCAGTGCAGATTAGATAAGAGAATTATGTCTAACACATACAAATACTTAAATTGCTGCTCATAGACATGATTGCCTTTTCTTTTTCATTGAAGGAAAATGGTAATGACTGTGAATTGAAACGGAAGACACTTTGCTTTGAACACTTAAGAACATTCAATAAAGTAATGCCAGATTAAAAAAATAAGAGGTGAATCATTTGAGAATAGAAAGTGAGATGTTGAATTCCAATTATGTCATCAATATGTCATGTTCCCTCTTAAGTAAATTGATTTTTTTCTTGATATTTACATGCCCTGCAAACAAATTTCCTTTTAAAAAATGGTACATTCTGAAGAAGAAATGTTCTGACCAAATTCTTTCCACTGCTGTGAAATGTTAGTGTTAATGACGTAAAGAGCACAAGTACAGAAATCCCAGTTCTTATACTAAATTCTGAAGAGTTACATGAGCACAGAATCACAAGGTCATAATATAGTAGTGATTGGATGATACGTCTGGAGATCATTTAGTCCACCCCCACTGCCCAAGGCTGAGTCAGTCAGAGCAGGTTGTTTAGGACTGTGTCCAATTGGTCATGGAATATCTCCAAGGATGAACTCTTCAGAATCTGTTGTCCTGTTCCAGAATTGGACCTGTCTCACAATAAAAAAGCTCTTGCTTGGGTTTAAGTAGAATTTTCTGTATTTCCATTTCTGCACATTTCTTGTAGTCTTGTCACTGGATACTGTTGAGAAAAATCTGGCTTCACCTTCTTTACACCCTCCCATGAGGTGTGTAAAGAAAGTTAACACATTAACAACATACCCCCTGAGCTTCCTGCAAGCTGAACAATCCCAGCTGCAATTAATCATCTCCATGGCCTTTCACTGAAATCACTCCAGTATGACCATCTCTTTCTTTCTTGTCCTGGAGAACCCAGAACTGCACACAGCATTCCAGGAATGGGCTCACCAGTGCTGCACAGAAAAGAAGGATCACCTCTTTTAACCTGCTAGCAACAGTTTTCCGGATCACCTCTTTTAACCTGCTAGCAACAGTTTTCCTAATGTGGCCCAATACTGCTGCTGGCCTTGTTTGCTGCAAGGGCACATTACTGGCTTACGTTCAGCTTGTCCACCAGGACTCCCTGTTCCACTTTTCAGAGCTACTTGCCAGACAGTCGATCCCTGGCCTGTACTGGTGCAGGGAGTTATTCCTCCCATGGTATGGGATTTTGCATTTCTCTGCTGAACTTTATGGGATTCCCGTTGGCCCATTTCTGCAGCCTGTTAATGTCCCTTTGAATTGCAGCATGACCATACCGTGTATCAAACACTCCTCCCAGTTTTATGTCATCTGCAACACTGCTGAGGGTGAAGTCTATCACATCATCCTGGTCTTTAATGAAGATGTTAAGCAATACTAGCCTTTCCCCTTCACAAAGCTTTGATGTTTAGCCCAAATAACCTTCTTGTCCCATGTTTGGAAATAGCTTACAGGTTCTTTCATCTTCCCTGGGATTGAGGTGAGGCCTGTAATTTCAAAGATCCTTCTTCTAGCTCTTCTTGAAGATAGGAGTGACATTTGCTTTTTTCCCAGTCTTCTGGAACATTCCCCAGTTTCAAAGATATTTGAGAGAGGTCTCAGTGACATCCTTTAGCTCCTGCAGCACTCGTGAGTGCATCCCATTAAGCTCCATGGACTCATGTATGTCCAGTTTATTGAAATGTGTCCTAACTTGATCCTCCTCCAGGTAAGGTCTTCCTTGCTCAAGTCTTTTCTCTTGCATTTCAGGAGAGTGGGATTCCTGGTAGGATGATTGAAAATGTGAAAATGCTGTTCCTTCAGAGGGGCAATGATCAATTAATAGTGTGAAGGAATTATGCAGGATCCATTGCTGTCTTTACCCTGTAGGAGAACAAGCATTCATGACTGGTGAAACTTCTTTATAGAGACTTATTGTGAAATGTGATGTAGACCTCCAAAGGGCAGTCCACCAAATGATAATGACAATAATGGTGCTAAATTCCTGATATTAACACAGGGACAGAGAGAACAACCAGTGAACTCTGATCTCCACAGCAGGAAGGCAACATGGAAAGGATGTGCCTATAAAAATATCAATGGGAGTCACTTTCCTCTCTCAGATTTGCTTTTTTCCTTTGAAATGTATCTCCTTTTTCAGAGCCACAGATGATTGAGTGTAGTTGTATCTGCAAATATCAGTACTGAAGATGCTAATTTTCCTCACATTATTGTATATATCCATTAAAGTATATATCCATTAATGTATGAACTTTCAGTTGAAGTACCTATCTTTAGTGTGTGGTAAGGGAAGACTAAGCAAGCCAGAGAAAGACATCCTTAGAAGAAATACTGGAAATCACATGTGCCTGAGAAGCATTAGAGTGGTAATTAAAGTGAACCCAAGACAGTTGTGTATCATTATTTATCAGCAGCGGGCTGAAAAAACAAGCATCAATTATACCATGCTCTTTACAGTATTTGACGAAATGTGTCTGTTCCAACATGGTGAAAAAAATGAATTTTACAGCTGCTTCAAGAGAAGGGGGAAGGGGAGGCAGGAGGAAGAACCTCAGCTGCACTTGCCCTAGGGCTTTTAGCTTTTTTGCTTTATGTGAGTAGTGCAATTGAAATCTGCTGTGTTTGATCAAATAAATGGCTCCCAGCAAGCACTCAGTTTAACTTGATTAACCCGAGATGAATGTCACAAGTCTTACAGATCACAGAGGATTAATGCTGGGGAGATGAACAGTGGCAGCCCTGGCTTGTTATGGACGTCAGTGAAAGTGTGATGTGGGTTCTATCAGGGACCACTGTTTCTTGAATATTTTATTGTTTTCTTGTGAAGAACCAAGTCCCATCCAATTTTTTTCTGATTTGTGAAGGAAAGTGTTTGCCACAAGTGCTCTAAACTTTGTTACAGCAAAGAAGGAGATCCTGACCAAATATGAGATACAGCTGGAAATGTTAACAGTGGCTTGTCTTTGGAGAGCTGATTTGACAGGTTTGGATCTAGTGATCAGAAAAATGAAATCTTGAACATACTGAGTACGAGCCTAGTTAATACAATGAAAAATTGTACTAGATACGAGCTGTTTTCATATGAAAGAGAAAGAGACATCTGAAATTTTATATATGGTAAACTACAGATGGAAAAGTGATGCCTGATTCATTGTGTATGCAAGAGTTAAGACAGTTTCCCCTTAGCATGAAGCATGTTCCTTCAGGAAGAGCTGGTTGTTGGCATGAAGAAGGTTAGAAGAGGAAAGAAAGGGATATTTGCAGAATGCAGAACAGTGCAGTAGAGTGATTCCTGAGTTAGCTCCAGAATCAGAAACCTTATCACAGACTAGGAGAGAGGAGTGTAAAAGGTAAAATTCTTGAGAGATGGGAATGCAGAACAAAACGGCAAGGAAACACTGAACTCAGGCAAGAGAGAATCTGTATTCTTCCTCTCCTCTGGTTGTAACAGAAGAATTAAACAGTATTAAAAAAGAGGAAACAAAATGGTGTAAGAAAAGGCTAGCCTTCAAAATCTCATCATTGTCTCGATTTCCAGCCAAGAAAAAAAATCTTATACATGTTCTGCTGAATTATCACTTACAGTCCATCTAATCTTCTAGAAGTACTCTTTAGAAAATTTGCCTTTTACTTTGAGTGTGAATGTTTTTTTTGCCAAACATATTGCATTATCATATCACATTATGTACAGTGATCATTGCAGTGTGGCTGTACGTTTCCTGTTTTTGAATTTTATTAGATTGGAGTTGTGGAGCACTATCAAGTATCTCACAGAGCCTTAAAATTGCTTAGATATTACATTCAGTGCTCGAATGTTAACAAATAACACTAGAGTGTGGGCAAGAGAGTTCTGTGGACCTCTGCTGCACTGAAGACACTATTGCTAAGGCAGTTTCATGACAGAGATGGAAGAACAAAATACCAGGGAGTCCCTGACAGTAGAGGCTCAAGAACAGTGTCCTGCACAGAAGCTTAGGCTGCCACAGCCCACGCAATTCTTGTCTTCTAGGCAGACAAATGGAGAAATCTGATTTTGGAACTGTTTGGAAGTGGAGGTGAGAACTAATTTATTTTTAATTTGAGTAAAAGAAATATAAAAAATTGTGAAAAAACAAGGTACGTTTTTCTAAAAAAATGGGATCTTCAGTTACAGGCAGGTAGTCAAGCACTGTTGGCTTATCTCAAACTCCAGCCTTCTACTTTTGTGACAATTTGTTTCAGCTTCCTGCATTAGTTAAAAGTAACTATTTTTCCTCTTAATACAGGTGACTCACTGGCACAGTCCGTACTTTTTCGCCTACTTCCCTGCAGCCTCTTCCTTCCCAGCTCTTCTTGCGGATATGTTGTGTGGTGGAATAGGATGTGTGGGCTTCTCTTGGGTAAGTTTACTCTGGTGTGTACTGCTGTGTGGTAATGGTGCTTCACCTTGCCAAGATTTTCAGCATTTCAGTAACATTCTAATATGAAATTATGGATTAATAGCAGTGAAGTCACAGGACTATTTTTGCAGGGAAATTTCTTTAACTGATTACGTGTTTTCA
Organism: Oxyruncus cristatus; assembly: GCA_013399855.1. NCBI lineage: Eukaryota > Metazoa > Chordata > Aves > Passeriformes > Cotingidae > Oxyruncus > Oxyruncus cristatus. The sequence continues at coordinate 6,444 of VXAY01003735.1, read as the reverse complement.
CACAGACACCCTGAATAACTCCAGAAATAAAAGGCTATTTCCTCTTGCAAGTTTTGCCCTTGAAAAATCACCAGCATTTAGAATTAGTGGTAGCAATGCAAACTCCCTGGTAATTCAATAAAGTAGTATGACTACTGTCAATCACCCAATGTTGTTATTTCTCATTTCATGTGGATGAATGGAAAATTGTGTTAAAACGCTCCCATTCATATCAGGTGGACTCTTCTCAAAAGAGGCTAGTATTGGATGTTGAAAAAAAAAATATGCAAGATGCAAATCCTAGCTTTGACATTTGATAGTTATGGTTCTATGGTTCTAAGGCCTATTTTGGTATTTTTTTTTTTTATAAGTATTAGAAACAGCATGCAAAAAATGGTCTTCAGGTCCCTAATTTGGTTGCTAACATTAGTCATCTGGTCTCTTTCTCTATAGTGAAAAGACAAAGAATTATTCTTGCTCCGGTAGATCTTATTTCTCTTCATGATGTAGTGAGGTTATTCCCTATGTTCTGTTTTTCAACACAGGCTGCAAGTCCAGCTTGCACAGAGCTAGAGACTGTCATGCTGGATTGGCTAGGGAAGATGATTAATTTGCCTCAAGAGTTTTTGGTCGGGAAGGATGGCCAAGGTGGAGGAGTCATTCAGGTAAGAGGGGACCTGAAAAAAGATACAAATTCAGTTTATGAACTTTATGATTTTGTAAAATCTTTATTCTAAGGCACTAATAAAGGGTATACTGTTTTTTTTTTTTTTTCCTTCCACATGGGTTCCTTTCTAATTTTCAGAAAGATTGATCCTCTGTGAGAAGGTCCATAGGTGGGAAGGATCATTCATGGAAGTAATGGTTTTGATTTTAGAGCAGCTGATTTCTAAAACACTTCTCTGTGAAGAATAATTTCATTTGTTGATCAACGAATTGAGCTCATACTTACCCACAATGCGTGGCAATGTCTCGTAGCTGAAATTAGAAAAAATCTTCTCAAATAGAAATATATCTGAGGATTTGAGTAGAGCAGCATGAAAGGCGGTTACAAAGGCTTCCATGAAGTCCACCTTATACATGCGCAATTGTTTACTTCAGTCAATTTTCAAAAGAGCCTTCCTGTTTTGTTTTTTTTTTTAGGAGAAAAAGTGTCAGAGAGCAAGAAATGGATAACAACTTAGAGATATTCCTCAATACGTAGAAATAGCAGAATGTTGTAGAAAGTCTATCAATCTTTGTCAAAGAAGTTGAAATTATTTTAAGAAGTTTTCCTTATGTAATAAAAAGAAATAGTGGAATATTATAATAAAATGAAGAACTGCTTAACATTTGAACCTAAGCAGTACTATCAGAGGATAATACCATTTTCAAACTACATTGCATCTCCAAAATAGAACAAACCCCCAAACTTTGACATTGACTGCTTAATGAAACCTACAATGTCTGAACAGATAATATGAACAATAATGAATGTCATCAATAATGTTTGTCAGTGGGCAAACTTGGATGCATAATAAAACTATATTATTTGTCAGCCATAGCTCCACTAAGCACATGGTCATTCTGCAGATGCAACTCTGGTCACAGCTATTAATCTATCTAGAATAGATCTCTAATGTGAAAAAAACCTAAATTTTAAATAATTGTTCTGTGCTCCTTTGATAATCTCTGGAGTCTGGTCATTGGAGGCCAGGGCACAATCCATTTTATCCAAAGCCAGGCTTCTTATATACATCTAAATTAGATGCTAGAACCAGAGGCTTCTTTCTTTGATCTCAGCTGCAAATGCTTATAGCATATTCCAATGAATTCTTCCCAACATCTTCCAAGGCAAGAATGAATTTAATGCAACTGCTGTGATTCTCCTAGGTGGAGCTGCACCTACACGAGTGTATTTACAGTATAGTTCTTTATTCTTCTGCTTGCCCTGTTAATATCTTTATCATTACGATTGCTAGGGAGGGGGTTATGTTCAAGCAATCAAGCTTTCGTCATGCATCTTAGCAGCATCTCTTTTGTACCAGTGAAAGCAAGCAATTATGCCTGATTGTTATCAGCAGGAAATATTGCCCTTCCAGGCTGACAGTGCTGGATTGCCCATAATTTTCATCAGAAACCAGTCAGTTCCAAAAATCCAAAGTGCGCTGTGTTCCTGCTTACAATGCAGTCATTTGGGCTGCAGATCTTCTTGTCTTGCTCCTGAAACAATAATGATACAATTAAGAGGCAAAGCGTGAGGCAAAGACAACATGAGCGCATGAAAGTGCCAGTCATTCTCTTGGTAAATGCTAAGTCATTATTGTGATATTGGGTAAAACCGAGCCTGCGAAAATTGGCTCTTAATTACATTTGAAAGTCTATGTCAATATGAAGCACTTTGTTGTTGTGTGCAGAATGACACTTCAAAATGGCAAAAGATGAAAGAAAATTTCAGTTCAGAGCTCTGGTGGACATGAACATCAGCTCTTGCTGATATTTCTTCCGCCTCTTGAGCCTGCTTGTCATGGCAACCTTTGTTTGCTTGTGGTAAAAGGAAAGGTATTATCATCCTTCACTTAATATAGAATACAGCATTCAAGAGGGGAACAAAAATCAGCTTTTAAAAATAAATGAGAAAGCAACTTTTTTCCTGAAGTTTGTATCCTGCTGCTCATTCTAGATAAATTGCTGGAAAGTGAATTTTAAGGAGGTTTTTTTTTTGAGACAAAAATATCTTTGGCCTGGCAAGGAACACTGCTGATTTATCTTGCTTGTCAGTTAGCCAAGTAATTCAAGAACCAAGGGGTTTTTTTTCCTCAAAAATATTTAGTGCAAGACTTTGGTGCCAAGTGTACTGAAGAGCCTTGGAAACCAGGTTCTGCAAGCACTGCTAGCTTCAGTATAAAAAAAGTGACTCAGTATAAAAAAGGTGATTTATGGAAACTGAGGCAAGGTAAAAAAGCCTGTGTCTATCGTGAGACATCCAAAGGCATTTCCAAATTGCTGGATTCAGGTGCCTTTAGGCTATGGCCCAGCTGTATATCAGAAGGCAAGACTCAGCTGGGCAGCTGGCTCTTTCCTTTTCATCCATGTTTCTGTATAATGAAATTCATACAAGAACTGTTGCATACATTAACTATCATAGAATCACAGAATCACATGGGTTGGAAAGGACCTCTGAGATCATCAAGTCCATCCCTGTGCACTAGTCTGGATGAACAGCCAGGATGTTTTGTGGAACACTGCAGAAAGCTGAGGCTATTCTTCAGCCTAAGTCATTCACCTACCCAGCCAGTCACCAGAACAGTGTAGGCCTAAATTTCCAGGTGTCAAATTAATGCCTTAACCGTTGTAATTTCTTACAGCCATTTTCTTTTATATATCTCTGAACATTTTTTAAATATGCATATTCCTTACATGTCCTGGAAATACACTAACAGTATAAACAGTTATTTTATTTCAGATATTTTGACTTCTTAGACAGAAAAAGTAGGATGTCAGTGTGTCAAAGGCACTTTTGTCTCATAAAAATAACTCGGCTAATTTCAGTATAAGAGAAAGTCTGAATTCACTAAAATCATTTTCTTGTATGAAATCTGTCAGATCAGGCCCACCTTCAGGGAAGAAAAAAGACTTCTTGAGTATTTAAACATTTGTTGTAATTAGTAAGTATACACAGGTTTTCAACAGAGGGAGAATAGAATTTTGGTACAGGACCAAAAATATCACTCTAAAGTTAGTTTGTTGACATTGGGAATATTTCAGAGACATACATATCAATATAATCAGCTGTATTCATTGCACTCTTATGATTCACATGATGACTGATTAACTTTTAAAGTACCTAAAATCTTGATCTTGCATAAGACACCCCAATACATTGACATTTATGAACACGTGTTTACAAACTTTTACTTGTGGTTTAAAAGAGCAGTTTAGACCATGTCTATTCTGCCTACTCGAGATGAAAACTGTAATAAGATATTTTGGAAAGTTGTATTCTGTGAAATTTACTGAGAAATTCTTACAAAAAAAATCCCCCTTTTGTTGTCACAGAGCACATGTCCAAGGCACATTTTAAACTAATGTTTTGTGAGTCAAAGTGCAATTTAGAAATAATGTGTAACTGTTCTTTTCATCTGTGTGTTTGTGATAAAGAAAACATACATAATTAATACTTTGAAATGCAGTTAGCTCTAATGAATCAGCATTTTTTGGTTTTCACTGTTTTTTCTCTTTTAGACACAATAATTGACTTACGCAGGGTAATACTAATGTCGGAGAAGACATATAATTGGGCATGTTGCTTGATAGAAGTGAGAGCTGACGTTCAGATCCTGATGGAACTTAAAAAAACAGAAATCCAGAGTTAGAACAGAAATCAGCAGTTACTCTGCCATTGTTACTGGTTAACAACTGATTGGTGCCTGGTTTGAGAGCCTTTTCACATACAGTTAAGTCTGTGAGTCCAGCTTTCTAGGCCTGACTGCAAGGCTGGTGACTAAACTGAACTGACACAGAGATTAAAGAAAACAGGCAGAGGCATCAAAAAGGAGGAAACAAAGATTAAACACAGATTCCTCCCTTGCTGTCAGACATATTTTTAAAAGTAGGAGATTGCACAGTTTCTCATCTGCAGTTTCTGTTAACAACTTTGCAGATTCGTGCAGAAGAAAACATTGCTTTTCTTCTTCTGGAATGTTTTTATTTTGAACCTTCTCTCAATTTGTCCCACAGGGAAGTGCAAGTGAGGCCACCCTGATTTCACTGCTTGCTGCTAGAACAAAAACTATCAGACGGGTGCAGTCAGAAAAGCCTGAGCTAACAGAAGCAGAGATCATGAGCAGGCTGGTGGCTTATGCTTCTGATCAGGTGAGTGCTTCTCATTAACCTGGAAACATGGCATCTATACTTCTATACATCTATATAAATATAGATATATTCTATACATCTACATCCACATGTAACAGTTTCTGCCATCTGAATTGGCAGGTGAATTAGGTATAAACTCCTTGGAGTAGTCACTATTGGTTTTGCTTGTTTAAATCTTACTGTACGTTGCAAGTGTATCCCTCAGGGGTCCATACTGGGACCAGTGTTATTTAATATCTTCATTGAGGACATAGACCAAGGGATGGAGTGCACCCTCAAGAAATTTGAAGAAGACATAAAGCTGAGCGGTGTAGTTGTGTAGTGGGTTTGACCCTGGCCGGATTCCAAATACCCACTGAAAGCTGCTACAGCACTGAAATCACCCTCCCTCTGCAGCTTGGCAGAGGAGAGGAAAAAAAAACAGTTAAAGACTAACAGGCAAAACAGACTCAATGTAGGGAATAGAACTTAAATTTCTTGCTAACAGGATAAAAGCTGAAGAGTGAGAAATAAAACAGCCTTAGATAAACACCTTCCCACCCCTCATTCCTCCATGTTCTCCCTCTTCCCTCCAGCAGTGCAGGGGATGGGAAAGAGGGGGAAAGGTCACAGCCAGTTGTTGCTTCTGCTGCTGTTAAAGTCTGTCTCTTGGACAGCAGCTCTTCCCAATCCACTGTCCTGGGGGTCACTTCTCCAGGGAGGTGAAGGGAGCCTCTGCACCCCGATGGTCTTCTGTGGCTTGCAGAGGGGACACCTACATCACCAAGGGCTACAGGGGAATCATGGCTCTGAGTCCTTCCCCTGCTTCCTTGGGGTCCCTTCCCATGGGATACAGCGGATGGACCTCTCCAGCATGAGTCCATCCCTCAGGCAACAGTTCTTCCTAATCTGCTGTCCCTTGGATCACTCCTCCATGGGGGTGCAGTCCTTCACAGACGAGCCGCACTGATGTGGGTCCCTCACCAGGGCCACAAGTCCTACCTGGGACAACTCGCTTTAGCGTGGCCTTCTCTCTCCATGGGCCACAGGTCTCCAGCAGGACTCTGCTCCATCTTGGGCCTCCCACAGGGCATCACAGCCTCCTTTGTGCAACCACCAGTTTCAGTGTGGGCTCTTCCATAAGCTGTGGGGGCGAGGCTGTCTCTGCACCCCAATGGTCTTCCACCAGCGGTAGGGGCTTCAGCTCTAAGTCTTTCCCCTGCTCCCGGGGGTGGAGGAGGAAAGGCCCCCCTCCTGCTATGCTGACCTTGGACTCTGCTTGTTATCTCATGTTCTCCTCTGCTCTTCTCTCAGCTGGAATTCCTTCTGCCCCCACTCCTCTCTTCCTCTGTTCTTAAGTAGGTTATCACAGAAGCACACTTTATGGGCTCTCCCTTGACCCGCAGCAAGGAAGTCCCTCCTGAAGCTGGCTGTCATTGTCTTTTTCATAAGCAGGGGAAACTTCTAGCAGCTTCTAACTGAAACCACCCCTATTGGCCCCCCTACTACCAAAAACCCAGCCACATAACCCACGACAGGTTAATAAATCTGGAGGATGGGATGGCACNAATCTGGAGGATGGGATGGCACCTGAACAAGCTCAAGCCCGTGGGAATCTCATGACGTTTAACA
>VXAY01003734.1:186293-215475 GCA_013399855.1 Oxyruncus cristatus | reverse complement strand
CCCCTTTGTTTTCAAGGGCCGTTGCATGCAGATGGGGATGTGGTTGCAGGCCCATCTCCTCCTGCCTCCCCCACAGACACCTCTCCCAGATGCCCCTGCTCAGGGTCCCCACACTCCAGGCCAGTGCTCAGCTGGCTTGCTTTGCCTCTGCAGTCCCATCGCTGGGTCCCAGCCATTTCCCACGGGGGGTTATAGCTGCTCCTGGCCACAGCCACATTGTGGACCTGTGGCTCAGACCAGCAGAGGTGGCTCTTCACCCCCACCAGAGCCCGCCCCTGCCCCAACACTCAGAGGGGGAACCCCCAGAAGCTCTGGGGCTCTGGAGTCTGCAGTGGCGCAGGAGCACCAACCACCCCAAGGAGAGTGCACAGGCCAGGTTGGCTGTGGCACCCAGGGATGTCCCCAGCCCTGTGGGTGAGGGGTCCAGCCAGACCATGCCCTGAAAGTGCCATGCACCTCACACTGCACCGTGGGGGGCACTCACAGCCAGGAGCACCATTCCCCTGGAAGCAGCTGGAGGTGCTGAGTCTGGTGGCATATGGGGACAGGACCTAGCAAGGACTTGGCCCATTGGATGAGGTTGGCCCCTCCATCACTTGGTGACAGGGACAATGCGGGGCAAAAGAGGAGCTCGACTTCTTCAAAATGGGACCAGTTTGTCCCAGTAACTCTTCGGTTTGGCCCAGTATCCATGCCTCCAATCCCACATTCCTGCCGGGCAAAGGGCAGCAGGTAGAAGATACAGTTACTGGCCCTGGCACAGGCACTTGCCCTAGTTCTCCTGGCACCATCACCTGATGGGATTGCTGCTCCCAAGGGTGAGTGTTAAAACTGAGAAGCAATTAATGAGCACAAAGCTCTAGCAAATTTAGGGAGCAAAGAAAATACATGGCTCCTGGTTCTGGCCCAAATCAGCAGGAGGGGGCATAGCCAAGACATTCTATACCATCTTACATTATGGCCAGGGTGGGGAAAGGGACTGCCTCACATCTGAGAAGAAGGGGCGCAGTTTCCAGTCAGGAGCAGTGTGATGGAGCAGTCAAGGTGGGGTGCTTCCAGCTATGGTCACAAGGCATCCCATTGGGTCAGACTCTGTGAGCCTTTGGCATGTAAATCAGCCTTTTTTTTTTTTTGTAAACTTTGGTTATTAATATTGTTATTGTTCAGTTTCTTATCTCATTGCTGTTTCCAGTAAATTCTTATCTCAACCTGTAATTTTCACCTTTTTGTGTCTCCAGTTCTCAACTCCATCTCTGGAGCAGGAAGGGGGAGGGGAAGAGGAGAGGAACAGGGGCAAAAGGCCAAGGAAATTAAGGAATAAAGAAAATTTAAGAGATAACTATTCTGCTGTAGATGACACAGCTGGCCCCATGCCATGCTGTCACCCATCTCTACCAGCACCTTCCTGCTCAGCCATGGTGGCAGCAGCAACCACAGGCAGGTGGCAATCCTTCCAAAGCTGAGCCTGGTGTCCCTGGCACACCACACTCTGGCGGCTCGCTCTCAGCATTCCTTGGACAGGCTTGGAGCAGGCTGACAGCCTGCCAGGGCACCACTGATGCTGTAACAGAGCTCCTGCTGTGAGTATGTCGGCTGGGGCCGAGCCCAGCCCCGCGGCACAGCAGTGGTGGTGGGAATCCCTCCTCCGAGAATCAGGCAGCACATGTCAGTCAGCGGGATCCCAGACAGAAGGTCCCATCCAGCATCATGTCATCATGTTTGTGCCAAGGCCTCAGGTCTGTGCCTGGAGCATGGGGCCAGAGATCAGATGCTGGGATTTTGCAGAGCTGTGGGCCTTGGCATTCCCTAACTCCAGGGGGGAAGACCTCGGGCAGCCTGGGAGCTCTGGAGCACACAGAGACACTGGGGATGACAACCTGGTATCCCTGCTGGACATTGGCCGTTGGCATGACTGGAGTGTCCACGTGGCATCCCTGGGGCTGGCAGCTGCAAGGGCACATCTCCACCAAGCCCCCACTGTCTGCAGCCAGATGGGACATTTGTGGTCTTAAGGGTTATAGGGGTTGGAAAACAAACCCTACAGATGTGAAATTAATTCAGGATATGGGAAGAGATTTTGCAAGGGAGCTTGCCCTGTAGTGACCCAGGGATGTTTCTCTAACTGGCAAGGGAGGGGGTGATTTGGTCATACACGACTCTAACCAAGGCCAGTGGCTGCAGCTGAGGTCTGACAAACTCAGTGCTCACAGCCGGGTGCTACAGCTGTGGAGCAGGCAGGGATATGATATGACACCTCCTACCACCAGCCCGAGCATTACCCCAGCAGCAATGACCCACAGGTGGGATTTCCCAGCCCGTCACCCCCAGCATAGAATCACAGACTTCTTTGCGTTGGAAGGGACCTTTCAAGGCCATGTAGTCCAACCCCCCTGCCATGGGCAGGGACACCTTCCGCTAGACCAGGCTGCTCAGATCCTCATCCAACCTGGCCTTGAACACTTCCGGAGGTGCGGCAGCCACAACTTCTCTGGGCAATCTGTGCCAGTGTCTCATCACACTCACAGCCAAGAAGTGCTTCCCAATATCCCATCTATCCCTGCCCTCTGGCAGTGGGAAGCCATTCCCCCTTGCCCTGTCCCTCCATCCCTTGTCCCAAGTCTCTCTCCAGCTCTCCTGGAGCCCCTTTAGGCACTGGAAGGGGCTCTCCGGTGTCCCTTTGGGACCAGTGATGCCGGGGCGCTCCACCGGCGGCGCAGTAGGAGAGGGCGGGGCTTTTTATGGAGGGGGCGTGGCCCATGCGCAGGGCGGAGCCCCGCCCCCCGCCGGCTCCGCCCCCTCCCGCAGCCGCGCGGCCCCGCGCCCGCCGTGCCCGTGGACGATGGTGGCGGCCCGGGGCGCTGCCGCCCGCCGCGGAGCGCTGCTGCTGCTGCTCGCCGCGCTCGGATCCTGCCCTCTGCGCCTCGTCCGTGCCGGTGAGTGCCTCTCCGTTCCCCTGCCAACCTACGTCTGTGTCCTCTCGCTGCCCCCGCGGATGCTCGTGTTCCCTCGTACGACGAACCCTGGTGCAGTTCCCCCCCCTTCCTCCCCCATCATCCCCACTCCCACGAGGGATCAGCATCCATGGGTGCTTATGTTCCTGGGTGGAAGCAAGGTAGGAAATGCCCCCCCACGTAGCCCCACTGGGGTTTCTCACACCCCTCAACGCTCCCCGGGGACGGGCAGCGCCGCACCGTCACCCTCCTGCCCAGCCCGCTGCTTCAAGCGGGGGCCTGGCAGCGGCTGGCACCGGCGCAGGGCTGGTCCCCAGCAGCTGTCTGGGGGGGGGCTGGAGGGACCCACAGATGTTGGCGGGGGCAGGAGGGAACCACAGATACGGATCCTGGAGTGGGGAGCCAGCATGGAGTCATGGGAGCGGCCCACAGGAAGCACCTTTATTGGCAGGAAAAAATACTAAAAAAACCCATAAAACTCCCCATCAAAACAAAGGAAAAACCAAATAAAGGTGCTGCTGTGAGCGAGCCATCCAGGGGAGCTGCCGGGACGGCTGTTCGGGAGGGAGCTCTGTTTGCCCACCTGCCCCATCGCCCTGGGAGTGGCTGCAGCATCGCCCCGCGGGGCTGCTCTGGTGACGGTGACATTTCTCCTCTCTGCTGGGGCAGAAGGAATGGGTGGACTTCGCTCCCTCCCCACAGTACCACCCTCAGCCGCCCTGCTTGTCTACTGAAGCATTGTTTTGGGGCGTTGAGGTTTGATTTGTTTGAGTTTCGGGGTCTGAGTTAGGGCATTTCCCCTCCCGGGGGATTCTGGCACTGGACGTGCTCTGTGTCCTCTCGCTCTGTGCCCACTGCTGAGATGTGCAGGGCTGCGATGGGCATAAACACCACCCTGAAAACCCTAACCGGCCCTGAGCATTGCTGCCTGCACGGAAGGCTGGGGCTGCCCGCCACTGCCCACACCGGAGAGGCACAGTGTCCCAGCCTATGGTACGGCCTGTCTCGGGCAGGTGCTTTCTGCCTTGCTGGCGCAGAAGTCGGGAAGGGCCTCCTGACTCCCAGCATTGTTTGCAGATCCGATATTGTTTCCCTGAGCTGGCTCCCGGCGGGGCAGACGCTGGGCAGGCGGATCCTGGGCAGGCAGCCTGCTGTCAGCCGGGGCCCAGGCGACCTCACCATGCTCCTGCCTGCTCTGAGGGACAGCCGGAAGGTGCAATAACTGTTAAATGTCCCAGTGGATCAAAACATCTGGATGCTTCCATGCTGGGGCATTGGAGGTGGAGGTGGGGATGCTTCTGCACTCCCCCTCTTCCCACGAGCCAAGGCTGGTGGCCCAGCCAGGGGTACTGCTGACGCAGGAAGGAGACCTGGGCGGCTCCAATGCAGCCAGCAGTGATCTGGCACGGTCTTTGCTGCTCTCAAATTTGAGGGGTTGGTGTGGGGTCATCGGGCCTGGCAGTGCTGCTGGAGTGCGGTCCCTCGAGGGGCTGGTGGGGTGGCTCTACCTGGTGGCTGTCTAGGGGAGTAGTTTCCCCTTCCCCTCCCTTCCCAGCCTTGCAGGTGCTGCTGAAGGTGAGATAAGTGCGAGGGGCCTGGCTCTGCAGCAGCAACCTGCTCCAGCACTGGGATGTTGCACGTTCTCAGTACATGTGGGGTTGGGATTTTCAGTTTAACCTCTTTGCTCCGTGAGATGCTGGGGCATCTCGTCTTTGAGCTGTTCCTGATGGCAGCATCCCATTGCTGGGAGGTCGAGGTTGTGCAGCATATGGCAGTGGGCAGCTCCAGGCAGGTTTCTCCTAGAGATGTCTAGAGAAACATCCCTGGGATGCTGAACAGGAAAAGGAGTCACTATCCTGCCCCCACCACCTTCCTCACTGAGCACAGTAGGGCACAGGAAGCAGTGGCTGTTTCTTCCCACTGTATAATTGCCCTTCCTTGGTGGATGGGGCAGAGCTGGGCTTTCTCTGGGGACAGCTGTGAGGTGGAGGTGGCAGGGCCAGGGGAAGCTCCTGCCTGTGGTGTGCTGGTGAAGCCGGCTTCTGAAGGGCAAGGAGAGAGTGGGGGAGAAAGTCCTGGACCACCATACCCGTGTCCTCCTGCCTCTGTGGCTTCATCAAAGCTTTTTCAGACGGGGGTTGGCATCTTCTCTTCCTCTTCCAGCACTGTGATCCAGAGCCCCTGCAGCAGATGCCATTTCCCAGGATGCAGCTGCACATGGCGCGATGACATCCTCATCTTGCCGTGGGCCTGATCCGAGCTGGAGGAAGGGCAGCAGTGCTCTGGAGGTGCTGCAGGGTGGTTTAGGTTTGCTTGCTGCTCCTCAGCTGTTTTCTTTCTCCCACGTGTCCCTGTCCAGTACACCTGGCTTTAGGCAGGGCCCTGGCCTCGCCTCATTTTCTGGCTTCATTTCCTGGAACTTGAGCGAGAGCCAGACTGCTCCCCCTTCTTAAGTAATTGGGTTGACAAGTTTTATCTATTATTACTATTATAACAAAAAATGTCTTATAAATGTGATGATGGGCTAGAACCGCTTCTTTTAACAATCTTGAACTCCCAGCCCCACTCCAACAGTCAGCACTTCACATCCCAAAATCCCAAACATCCAGAGAAGCTGCTCAGCAAAGCCTGAGTGGTTCTTTCCAGTCCAAGTGACCCATTTGGCTACATGTGACCTGCCAACTCCACATTGCTGCTCCTTCTTGTGCTGCTCTGCCGGGATGCAGGTGGGAACATGAATGCTGGTGCTGATATGAGCTGCCCCAGCTCTGTGGCGGTGCAGGGACTGTTCAAGGTCCCCAGCTGAGCACAGCAAGGCAGGAGTCATCCCCTGGGAAATTCCCATGGCTCAGCCTGTGGGTGAGATTGTCCATCTCTTGGTTTTTCCTTTGCCTGCTTGGCCATTGCTGCACTGGGGAGGCATGAGGGGCACAGTGGGCACAATGGCTCCCCGGACCCCCGTGCTGACCATTGAAGCTGGGAGAGCTGTTGGGGGCGAGGCAGCATCTCTGATGCATGCAAGGACCTGGCTGCCCTGCCGAGCTCCCTGGGGCTCTACCCAGTGGGTGAGCAAGGGGTGGTCTCTGAGCACCCCAACATCTTGTGGATCAGTCTGCAGGAAGCAGCCCCAGCTTTTTCTTGCGGCACAGGGAAGGTTGTCCAACTCCCCCCGGGAGCTGTTGGCCGTGGTGGGCAAAATGGTTCCACTCAGCCACTCCATCCCTTTGAGCCCCTCATGGCTGCATGTCAGGGTGTCCTCTGCCACGCTGGTGCAGACCAAGTGTTGCCCCACACTGCAGCTGGGGTGCTGCTCCCCTGGGAGCTGTATGCTGCTCTCAAGTTTAATTTTCCATGCAGTTCTATTCTTGGAGACAATGTCCCCACTTTGTTCTCTGGGGTTACATTTGCTGAGCTGTCACCTTTCCATGGGAAAGGAGCTCTAGTGGGGGCTAGGTGTGGGGGAGCTGGGACATGGGACACAGGCATCCAGTGGGGCTCTGCAGGCCAGTACCCATGCCAGGGACCTGGGCAGGGCTCCATCCACAGGCCTGAGGAGGGCAAATGGGTGGAAAGAGGCTCCTAATATCCGTGATCCCAACTGCAGAATCAGCATCAAGGAAGAGTTTATGGAAGAGACATGGTGAAAGTCCCTCATCCCTTTCGCTGCAGCTGGCTGGGGACCCACAAACCCGTGTGCATCTCAGCCGTGCCCTGTGGGTGCTGGTGCAGGGAGAGCCGGAGCTTGGGGCAGGGAGACCATGGTCCTGGAGCCTGGGGCATGTGTAGGGTCAGGTCCTTTGGATCTGCATTTTCCCTGGCAGCTCTGGAGATGGGTGTCCCCACCCCAAGGATCCCCCAGTCCCCAGGGGTGCTCGGGTTCTTCCCACAGCACACAGGGAAGATGCGTTGGGGACATTTGCCTGAAAAGTCTCTTCTGGGCCATGGGGGTATTAAGGGAGGTAATCGGCTTAGCCCTGACAGGCGCTTCCGGGGGGGCGTGGGGACAGGGGGTGACAGTGTGATCAGGACACTGAGGAGAGGGAAGCTGGTTGTGGATGCTGGAGACTAGAGGGGTGATGGGGATGTTTGGGATAGGACGGGTGTTGGGGGTATCGGGGTGACAGTGTAGCAGGGGCAGTGGGAACAGGAAGGGTCACAGGATGGACAGCGTGCTGGGGACAAGAGGGGTCGTAGCATGGTGGGGACAGTGGGAATGGGAAGGTTGATGGGGGCTGCTGGGGTCAAGAGTGTCGATGTGGTGATGGGGATGTTGTGGACAGGAGGGGTGATGGGATGGCCTCTCCTCAGGGACAGGGTGCTGGGTCCCTGGGCGCAGGGTGCAGTACCTGCCATCAGTCTCATCCCTGCATTAATTCCATAGAAACAGTGCCGCAGTGCTTGGTCCCCACAGGAAGTTCTGAGTCTACTCAGGGGGACAGTGGCTCCCTCGGGCCGGCTGCCCCCTCAAAACCGCCAGGCCTGGCCCCAACGCCGCTGCCAGTGCTCTCCCTTCCATGCCTGGGCATTACCCAGCGCTGCTGCCACAGAGTGACCAGTGCTCCAAATGGCAGCTGCAGGCCTGTAATTAGCCACTTTGTGAGCTAATGAGAATTGCAACGGGAAGAAGCTGGCCGTTAAGTGCCTGGAGCTTTGAATTGAAGGAAGGAAACACAGCTGGAGCAGGTCCAGGTCCCTGCCTTATCCTGTCCTGGAGCACCATGGGCTGGGAGCTGCCCATCTTACCCCATGCACGCTGTGGTGCGTGCTGGGGTCCCTCGTGCATGGATGGAGGATGGCAAAGCCTTTGTGGGGGTAGATTTGCTCTTTGGATGGGAACCCGTCTCTCTAGATGGGTGACATGAGAGGTGACATGTCAGCTGAGGGTTGGCAGGGACCATGGCTTACGGTGGGACAGGGGTCTCCAGGATCCTGGCACCTGTTCCCTTCCTGTAGAAAGGAGACTGTGCTGGAGGTGGAGACAGGAGGTATGGAAGGTACAGCTCTTCAGTGCACCCATAACACCTATGGGTGCTGCCTGGGCTCGGCTGGGGATCAGCAGGGGAGTGTTCCTGGGGAGCCCACAGCTCTTGTGTGCAGGAGGAGCAGCTCTGCCTCGGGGATTTCATCATCTCGCATCTGTTGGGGATTATTTCCCAGCCACCTGCTAAATCAGGAGAGAGGACAGCCCTGGTGAGCTGCTGTAATGTGACCCATCCTGTGGCCATCATTCCTGGTTTCCTGGCTAGGATGGAGAGGGAGGGTTTCCCTAGGCTGGCTCTTCGTATGGGGCATAAACCCCCAAAGCTCTGGGTCCAGCTCTTTCAGCACCATCTGCAGTCTTTTTCCAGGAGCTCTGGGATGCAGCTGTGCATCCCGTGGACCCCCAGTTTCTGGGTTGATAGGGCCTCTCAGTTCCTGGGCTCTGCCCCATGGGACATGACGACCCCACAGATCTTTGTCACTGGCAGTGGCTGAATCAGCACGGTTGCAGCCACGGGTGCAGCCCCAGTTGGGTGGGGAGCTGTGGCCCCTGTGTTTCTGCCTGCCTCTGGCCTTGGGTGTCCACTGGCACATGGTGCCCTCCCAGGGTGCCCTTGCCAGCCCTTATTCCAGAGGCTGTTGTTCCACTGGCTGTTCCTACAGCCATAAAGGTTGGCCCCTATCACCCCAGTATCCGTGGATAAGGGGCTGTGTCCCCAGACACCTGTTTCAGGCTGGTGGGAGTGCCAGGGCTGGTGCCAAGCAAGGAGTGGATGAGAGGAGCTGGACAGACAGACAGACTCCCCACCCAGAGCAAAACTGCCTCCAATCTCCAAGGGTGTTTCATCAGCAATATCATGCCAGTGCCTCTTTCTCAAAGGCTGCAGGATGTCTCCAGTGACAGCGTGGGCTCTGTCGGGGGGTGGGATGGCTTTGACTTTGCCAAAGAGCATCTGACATAGGCGGGCACAGTGGTGCTGCTCCTCTGGGCAGGTACTTCCAGCCTAGCAGTGGTATCACGTGGGAGCCTATGGCTGCTCACAGATGGCTGAGCTGTGCTGAGCTGTGCTGGCCCCTGGCCTGGCAGCTCCTCATGTGCATGGGCTGCCCTCTCTCACCTCCCCACCATCAGCAGTGGCTCCACAGGGAGAGCTTGCCTGAGGCTGTGTCTCTGCTGTGGCTCACTGGGTGGGTGAGCGCCCTTGAGGTGGTACCCTGCTGATGGGCCAGTGCCCAGTAGTGCCAAGAGGAAAGAGCTGGACCCCAGCCCTTCTCTCCAGACTGCTCAGCGCTTCAGATGGGTCCATGGTGCCAGGGCTGCCCATTCCCTGCCATGCCAGCACAGCAAGGGTCCAGCACCGTGCTGTGCTGCCCATTGTGGTGTCTCAGAGCACCCCAGGGATGCAAGGAGAGTCCCCATGCCAGTGCTTGCTCTGCACCGTGGCCCTGGCCACCAGCTGCTTCACCCGTGGCATGGTGCCAAACCTGCCCAATAAAAAGGGAATTAAAGAACCCCACCTCTGCTCCAACCCCGGCCCCGTTTGGCTCAGGGCAGGTGTGAAGCCTGCTGGTTTTTACTTCAGCAAAACCTGATAAACTAGACCTAAAGTGGGTGGTTCGAAGAGCAGCCAGGTGCATTACAGAATGGGGTGGCACCAGGAACAGCCTGGGGTCCCTGACACAGGTGGATGTGCAGTCAGCGAAGCAGAGCCAGCAGCAGGTTTGGGCGGGCAGCCCTAGGGAAGTGGCATGTGGCACTTGGTTTGCCTTTTGCTCTTTTTTTTATTATTTCTTCACTTCCTGAATATCTGAAGCCACTTGTGGCTGGAGAGCACCTGGCACAGTTGGGGCACAGGGGGATACAGTGGTGCACATCCTGGATGCAGAACAACCTCTTCAGGGCTGGAGCTGGGGCTGGCAGTGCCCAGGGGTGTTGGGGCTGAGGTACCAGGGGGTCTCACTTGGCTTGATGCCCCCCTCACCTGCCACAAGCAAGGAGGGCCACATCCTCTGCTGCCTCCTGGCTCTGCCCAGTCCCTGCTGGTGTCTGGATCCGTGGTTTGCTGGAACTGTTTCTATCTGTCCAGGTGCCATCTCCCCTTCCCACAGCCCTGCCACTCCAGCCCTTCACTTTACACGGCAGGCAGGCTGCCAGGGCAGGGAACAGGCATTTTTCTGACCATTTAGGGGATTTGAGCAGTTATGACACAAAATCCCACTCCCTCAGCCTGGTGGAGACTACTTGGTGCTGCCCCAGCCTAGAATCACAGGAGCAACTTGGGATTTCAGAGTGCTTGTAAATGGAGTCTTTTCTAGAGCAGGGGCAGGCTCAGGGAGAACACTGGCAACTGGGAGGTGATACGCTTGGGGATGCCAAGGGTTTGGCATCTGCTCACCTCTGCAGAAGCTTCACTCAGCCCCTCCTGTCCCTCCCTTTCCCCTTGGCATTGAACCTGGAGCAGGACAAGGCTCTGGAAGCCTGTTGTGATGCCCTCAGGGCTGCAGAAGGATGCACACCTGTGCTGCCTGTATTCTGGGGCTCCACGCTGGTGGCCCCAAAGCAGCAGCAGCAAGGTGGGTGTGGGTTAAGTGCTGATGGGGCCATTTCCCGTCATTCCTGGATGTTGCTGGTGGGAGTGTTCCCTCATTGGGAGCAGGGTGCAGCAGGGTGTTTGCTGTACAGACAGAGAATGCTGCCACAGGGTCCTCCAGTCTGCCGTATGGGGCTGCTGACACTGTCCCTTGGCCATGAAGAAGCTGTGCTGGAGATTGTCTCTGCTGGCTGAGCCAGATCTCAGTGCCCACCAGCTGCAGCTGGGAGCCAAGATGTGAGCTGCAATGGCCTCAGGGACAGGAGTTGGTGGCATGTGGCCTCTGCCTGACCAAATCTGCTGAAGCACAAAGCAATCACTTCCAGCTGCTCCCTCTCGGTGGTATGGCATGGGCCAGCGCTGCTGCAGGATGCGGGACCAGACTGATGGCCCTGGCCATGCCACATGCTCTGTCCCCAGCAGTGACATGATGTGGCCAGCGTCCCCCCACTCCCAGCTTATGGGGTCAGTATTGCAGAGGGCCCTGCTCCGCTGCCTCCACACATGGGAGGGGGCTCTACTGCTGCATTTTTGGGGGCAGGAGCTCAGAGGTGATGTGAGCAGCTGCTGGCAGTGGTGGGGCTCCCATGGGGGCTGCCAGAGCAGGTGGTGCCAGCTGTGCCCAGGAGCAGAGATTGCTCCAGGACTGCAGCTCAGCCACCAGCATGATGTCTGACCTGCAGTCATGATGTAAGCCCTGTGGCCACTGTGTGCAAAAGGAGTGGTGCCAGGACTTGGTACCCCAAGCATCCAGCCTGCCATTGGCTGTGTTACTGCAGCTGTTGCAGTCATACCATGACCACCTGGCTCACCTCGGGGGGCCACATCCTTAGGCATAGGCAGTGGAGTTGGAGTGCCTCAGCAACCCCTGTTCCTACCTGCTGCTGGACAGGCTGTGGACAGGGAGAAGTGAGACTTCAGGGGCTGGAGTGTGGTGGGGAGCGTCACATCAGCCTGCCTGCCCAATGCCTGCCTGTCTGCCTGCCCAAGGCCTGCTCCAGAGCACTCCTTCAGAGCCAGGAGCAATCTGTAGAGCCAGGAGGGAGCCCCAGACAGTGCCAGCTGGCCGAAAAATTGCTGGGAGGGCCAGCAGGCTGCAGGTAGGGCCCAGAGCAGCTCCCACATCACCTGGCTGGAGGAGGAGGATGAGGAAGAGGAGGACTGACCTTGGAGTGGAGCTGGCAGACACAACACCACTGCAGGCCCCACGGGGTTGCTGCCGCTGCCGGAGCTCTGTCATACCCTCGCCATGGTCTTTTCCTCAGCCACAGTCATGCACCAGTGTGCAGGGGCTCAATACGGGAGGGAGACCTGCATCCCTGTTCCCCAGACACCCCAATATACCCCCCTGCCCTAGCTCAGTGCCCATATCCCACCAGGAGCATATCCTGCTGCCATAGGGGCACTGGACCCCAGTGGTCCCAGGTTGCTCTGGTGGGCAGGTGTTGCTGGTGCAGGGATTGTGAGCACTCACACCAGTGCTCAGCACTACTTAATTGTCTTATTATGTTCACTTTATCTCTCTATCTGTGGCAGTGACGCAGCGAGGGCAGTCCCTGCTTCCTGGCCACCCAGATGTTCTCCTCGGGTTTATTTTTGTTTCTTTTTCACCTGTATGTTTTGGCACAAGTGTGGAAGAGCTGCTTCACCCAGGCTGTGACTGCCAGCAGCTCCATGCCCTGCCCAGGCACCCCCTGTTACAAACATTCTTCTGTCCCTGAGTGCCACCCCAGGTGCCCAGCACGGCTCTCTCCAGGATGGGTCCTTGGGGATGGGGGATTGTGCTCAGCTTTCCCCCATGGATAACACATCCAGGGGCCATGGACACACACCTTGCAGTTCGCACACCAGCATTTCCTCCTGGGCACGGGTCTGTTCCCGCTTACGTGTGTCCCTAGCTTGTGCCCATCCACAGTCTGTGCTGGCTGCAGGGTGTCCTGTGCACCTGCTGGCCTTGGGCTCAGCTCCTGTCTGGAATCCTGCCTGCAGGAAGCCACTCACCTCCTCCAGCACTGGCAGCTTGGCACAGCCCTCAGCTTGGTTTAAAGGGTTCCCCCAGTTGTGCTGGGCTGGGCTTGCTGCCTACCTGCGTGGGAGCTGCGCGCCATGGCAGGGCAGTGACAGCAGCTGGAGCATCCCCCTCCTCCCAGCACCCCATGTCATTGCTCGCTCCTCTGGTCTGTACCATCCTGCTGGCAGGTCCGTGCTGCCCTTGCATTCCTGTCCCTCAGGATCCCAGCCTGAGTCCCTCCTGACCGTCCTGAGACCCTCCTGACCCAACCTGTGGGCTGGCCTTGTTGGGCTGCACTGATGCCAAGCAGGGGGCATGGTTGGGGTGGAGGCATCCCAGATTCTCCCAGATTTGATAGCAGCCTCACAGGTGCAGAGGCAAGATGGGGCAGCTGCAGCAGGCATGCTGGCACTGGTACAGGTGGGTGGCATGGTGGTGATACAGCCACAGCTGAGTGGAATGTGCTGGGCACAGTTGGGATCCATGTGCTTTGCCAGTCCCAGTACCCACCTTTAGGTGGGTGTTCAGGAGGGTGAACCCGTGGCCAGGGCACTGGGGAGCCAAGGGGTGGTGGGAAGGGTTGGGTACACCCCAACATGGGAGCTGGACCCCACCACCTGCCTGCTTGAGAATGGACAGATGGTACCTACCCTGTTCAGGGCATGTGTGGGTGTGCAGGGCTGGGGCAGCATGGCAGGGCAGGGTGTGCCTGGGTGCCCCGGGATGACAGCGGTCAGGGTTGGAGATGCCCCCGTGGTGCCTGGGTTCTGGTACACACAGCTCTCAGTCACAGTCATGTAGCATGGCATTGAGGTGCCCACTCCCACCAGCACAGGGCTCTCACTTCTGGGCGTTGAGGTGGGCTCAGAGAGTGGCAAAGCCCCATGGGCCCCATCAGCCCACAGGGTGCCCACGCAGTGATGCCAGCTCACCACTGACTGGTGACACATGGGGAGCTCTGAATTGCAGCCTGTGACAGCTGGGCAAGCACAGCTCATTCCTCAAACAGAGATAAGAGCCTTCGCTGGGATCCAGCCTGGGCTTTATTTATTTACCTGGTTGCTGGACTCTGGCTTGGGGCTTATGCTGTGGCTTGTTCCCCTGTAGCCCCTCCCACTCCCCAAGGTGGCTCTGAGGGTGTTGTCGAGGTCTGGCACTGCAGGGGTGGCTTACTCCACCAGTCACCATCTTTTGGCAGCACCTGTTTTGGGGAAAAGTGTTTCCATGAGCCTGTGGCACAGGCAGAGGCGCTCTGGTGTCCCCCCCAGTGACCCACGGGGCCGTGGCATGTCCCCAGCCTGGGGCTGTGCAGTGCCACAACTTCCTTCTGCCCCTCATTTTCAAATAGAGCAGCCTTGAGAGAAACCCCAGGGAGGTGCAGCCAATAACCAAGTCCAATTTCTGTGCTTAAACACCTGATTATTTTCCCATTAAACACTAATTGCCCCCCAGCCACGTGGCCAAGACCCACGGCAAGCCCAGGGAGCAAACCCAGCTCCCATGGACAGGATGGGCTCTGCCTCCCACCTCGAGCGAACACCCTCCAGGTTGCTGTGCCTGGTGTGGGGTTCAGCCAGCCCTAAAATTGCAGCTGCTGCAGCAGAAACCTCTACAGTGAAAGCAGCTCTGCCCCTGACACTGCCAGCCGGGAGAGGAAGGGATAAGTGCCTTGAGGGGTGCAGTGGGGAGCAGGCTGGGGGCCATTAGTAGCGGTTGCACCCTCTGGTGAGCAGTTGGATGGTGAAATATGGCCATGAAGAGAGACGGGTTGCTGTGGGTGACATATCCCACTCATGTGGCTTTGGGGTGACATCCTTCCTGTGCCCTTGCTGGGGGAACAGATCTGTCATTATGCATGTCTTGGCAGTTCCATCTTGTTCCAGGACTCTCCAAGTGTGCACAGGGTGCTGCCTCCCTCGCCCCTAGTGTGCTGCAGCGACAGGTATCAGGACACCCCCCGCTGGGGTGCCCGCCTCGTGGGGTGCTCGGTGCCAGGGCTGCCCCCCAGTGTTGCCATCCCCGGAGTGCAGGACTGGCAGATGTCAGGTGCGTTGCTGGTGCCAGTGTGGGTGGCGAGGGCTAGCTTTGGGTGTGTGGGCTGGTGCTGGGAGCCAGCTCCTGCCATGACTCATCACCAGGCTGGGGGTGGCCAGCCTGGCCCTGCTCCCGATGCGGCCCCACAGCCCTGCTCCGTACCCAGTGCTGCCTGCAGGAACACTGTGGGCATGGCCACACACGGCACGGTGAGGGGCAGGGTAGGGCAACTGTGTGCCCCCATCCAGCTGCACCCCCATCCAGCTCTGCCTCCCATCCAGATGCGCTCCCTATTCAGCTGCACCTCTCATTCAGCTGCACCCCTGCTCCAGCTGTGTCCCCTCCAGCTGCACACCCCCATCCAGCTGTGCCATCATCTGCCTCACATCCAGCTGTGCTCCCCATTCAGTTGTGCCCCATCCAGCCCTGCCTCCCAACCAGTTGTCCCCCAATCCAGCCCTACCTTCCATCCAGCAGTCCCCCAATCCAGCTCTGCCTCCCATCCAGCTGTGCCCAGCCTGAGTGCTGGGCATACTGAAGGGAACCTGGTTCCACACTGCCACCAGCTTGTGAGGGAGGGACACTCATGCTCATGCTGTGGCAGGACCAGCAGTGTCACCATCAAAACGTGCAGCCCCCCGCTGAAGGTGACACCTGAATCCTGGCCCTGCGCGTCATTGTCCTGTCTGGTCACAGTTCCTCCCTCCAGCTCTGCACATGGTTTGCCACCATCACTCGGTCCAGGACTCAGCTTTGTATAGGACACAGGGACTCTGTGTCCCCCCACAGAAGGTCCCGCTGGCCTGAGCCTGGCTGGGGTGATGAGCCAAGGTGCTCCCAGCCATGACAGCATTGCCATGGCATAATGGGTCAGGTGAGGTAGAGCATGGGGGGCTCATGCCTGTTCCCAGGGAGTGGAGATGCCCTGGGGCTGACATGGACATGAGATGCCCCATGACACTGTGAGGGAGGTTTAGGGTGTGGTGCTGGGAAGGACTGGCTCCCACTGCTTCCCCTGGGCAATGCTGAAGGGATGGGATCATAATTGCTAGTGTTAGTGCTGACCTGTCACAGCCCCACTGAGGCTTTGGGGGATTGATTTGGGACTTTTTGTTTGACAGTCACCACACGAACTTTAGTCTGTGTTGGTTGGATTTCAGGTCCCTGTGTGGGGCAGGTTGGGGTGGGAGACTCTGGTCACTGCCAGCTCTGCAGGGCTCAGAGCGTCCTGTAGCACATCCTGCCATGAGATGGTGACAACCCTGGGGCTGGGGACCTGTGTGGGAGTTATGGACACAGGCTGCTCTTCCTGGCAGCAGACTTGCAGGTCATGGAATCACAGACTATCTAGAGTTGGAAGGAACCCATAAAGATCACTGAGCAACTCCTCGGTCGTTAAGCTTGTGGTTAATTGCAGCTGGTAATAGCTTTCTGGAGGCAAAGCGGGGCCAAGGGGTGGCTCTGGTGAAGCCGATCCATACCTGGGAGCTGCAGCGGGAGCATCCCAAGGCAGCTGGATCCCATTCCTAGAGTCCATGGACAGACCTGGAGGCACATTTGACCCCTCTCCTCCTCCTGAGCTCTTTTCTCCTGTCCCCACAGCAGTGTCCTGTCCCCGGAGCCTGGACTGTGCCCTGCAGCGCCGAGAGTTCTGCCCACCAGGGTCAGGTGCCTGTGGGCCCTGCCTGCCCCCCTTCCAGGAGGACGACCACGGGCGCTGTGTCCAGAAGCAGTTCTCACCCAGTGGTAGGTACACCCACCCTGCAACAGCGCCTTCACCCCCTGCCTGCACTCCTGCCCCTCACCTCTGCAGCTGTGGGAGGTTCTGTGCCTCAGGGCAGCACCCTGCCCCAGCAGCACCCCATCCTCTGCTCTCTCTTCTCCATGGCAGCCATAACCCTGTGGGGATGGCTAGTGCTCTGCTCCCTCTCACCCCGCTCACCACAGCTGGGGGGTGGTTTTGGGGTTGGCACGGAGCACATGGACCCCACTCTGCTCCACATGCATCCTCCTTGGGTGATTGCGTGTGGCCTTGCCAGCACCCCGGGGTCCCAGGTCCGCTGGGGACAGGAGGGGGCCAGGTGGCTTCCAGGGCTCTCTGGGGTCTTGCCTGGCTGTTCCAGGGTGCAGGCTCTGCAGGAGCAGGGAGGCAGTTTTCAGCACACAGAGCTGTGACTTCTGCTGACCCTGTGGTCGAGACAAACGGGTGTCCACAGCCTCACCCAACCCCTGAGTTGAGACATTGGCCTGTGGTTCAGGGCTGCTGCCTCCTCCTTGGGTGATGTCTAGCATCCGTGCCAGGAGGGCTGGAGTCGGCAGCGCCAGGCAGGACCGTTCCTGCCTGCGCACTGGGGTACCAAAGGCTGTGCAGGGTATTATTCCTGGCTCCTTTCCCAAGGGATATGAGGGGCTGTGATGGTCTGGGTGGCTGCACTGTGCCAGTGGGCAGAGAGACAGGCAGCATCCTGGGAGCAGCAGCCCATGGTCACCCATCCCACTGCTGCTGCAGTAGATGGAGGGTGCTCCTGGTGCAGCCATGGCACTTGTGCCCCAGTTTGGCTGCAAAGACAGTGCCAGGCACAGGCATTTCTTAGCATGACCCTCAACTCTTCATGCCGCTTGGAAAGCTGTGGCAGAGCTGTTTCTCTGCCCCCTTGTCATGGGGTTTTATGCAGGTTCAATGTGCAGGTGAATTAAGACCGTAATTAGGACTCCACACAATTATTTTTCCTATAACTATAGTGGAGCAGCCTCTGTGTCTGGGGAAGAGGACAGGACTGGCCATGCCCTTGGGCTGCTCCTGGTGTGTTCTGCTGGAGACCATCTGGATGCAGGGTGGCAGCTCTGGAGCACCTCTGAACCACCTCCTGCTGCAGAGCATATTAGCATCTCCCCCCCAGCCTGCCTTTCTCCATCTGCTCTTCGCTCCCACTGCCCCCAAAAGCCTGCTGCTAAGGGAGTCCCAAGTCCTGGGGAGCTTCCAAAAACGTGGGGTGGCTTGTCCTGTGCTAGGCAGGATGGAGAAGTGCTAGTCACTGACCCAGAGAAGCAGCTCCCATGGCATTTGAGTTCCATGCAGACATAGAGGGGTCCTCTGGGTTTTGGGGGTTTGCTTTGTGTTCTTGAGCACATTCGGGGTCCTGCCAGGGGGCAGCCAGAGCTGCTCTTTGCCCACGGCTCAGCCTGTGTGGGTACATGGGGATGGCAGAGCGCAGCATGCCTTTAGTGCCATTCCTCATGGCACGAGGATCAACCTGTAAATCAGAAGGGAGACCCCAAAGTGAGGCCATTTGGCTGAAATGGGAGTGACGGCTGGAGGGGATGAGAGGGGATGGCACAGGGGTGGGGTCCAGGCTTGGCATCTGACAGCAATCAGAGATCCATCCACCCTGCCATGGGCTCCTTATCCGCAAGTATCAAATGGCTTTGGCAGTTGTTCATATTTTATTTTTTAATATGAAGTCTTGGGAGCAAATTCCCCTCTCAGAAGGGCTGCACATGCGCTGGCATCTCCATAGCAACCCAGCTCCTTTCTGAAGAATTCGGCCACCGTTGTATCTTCACTCAGAGAGATGCAGGACCACGGTACCATCCTCTGAGGACCCACCCTGGGAGGACAGTGACCATCTGGGTCTCTCCCAACCCCATTCTCTTGTCTCATGCAATGCCACTAGCTTGTGGCAGCAAAAGTGTAGGTACTGGGGTAAATGAAGAAGGGGGATCCCCTCCCAAATCCTCTGTTTTAGCATCCTGAGGATGCCCAGCTCCTCTTGGTGGGGAGACACCAATTTTTTTCCATGAGGGCTTTTACATCCTGCCTGTACCTTGATCTGGCAGCAGCGCTGGAGAAGGCTGCAAGGATGAGAAAGGGTTGTGATAGCTGTGTTTTGGGGGGGATGCAAGACAAACAGAGGGGACTGCTGTGGCTCAAGGATGCCTAACCCTTTAAAGTGGCTGCCCCTTTGCTGTGTGGTTAGGCATCCTTGAGCCACTTGCAACTGCTACTGATGCTGATACTGGGATCCCAGCTACTGCCAGATCCCTGGCAGGGGCATGGGCAGGAGCTGGGGATCCTCTCCCAAGAGCAGCTTTTTGGGATAAAAAGCATCATTTGGGGTCTGAAGAGCGATGCATGTGAGTGGTGTGTTCCTGCCATTGGTGGCAGTGTGGGGGGGTCTCGGTGTACCCGGCACAGACAGCATCAGCACAGAGGTGAGATGGGATGCATAGAATCTCGATGCAGTGCATCCTACAAGCTGGCTGCCTGCACATGGCTGGTGCTGTCTTGCACAGTGTTCTGAGCCCCCCAAAATCCCATGCACACCATGGTGCTGCATGTGTCTGTGCTGTGATGGGTTTGAGTGATGTGCTTTGGGCTGGTGGGTCCCATCCCTGCTTCTGTTTGACCAGCACAGAGACCCACCAGGCTGCAGGAAGCACTTTGGGAAAAGGGGATCTCACCTCACATATAGGGGGGTTCCCCCTTTCCCACTTCCCGGGTTGCCAGCACCAAGGAGGGTGTCAGCCATCCTGGGGCAGGACTATAGAAATCAATGGATTTGTGCCCTCCTGTGAACACTGTCAGCCTCAAATTTCCTCTGCCCAAGGCAGAAGTTACACTTGTCTCTCCTTGGTCCCTGCTGTCCCCAAACCATCACAGTAACTGGTGAGACCTCGATGTGTGTTCCAGGATTGAGCCCTGAGGAGGGAGAAGCCCCGAGGAGGGGCCGGGGGCAGAGGGGAGGGGCTGCGGGGTTCTGTGCCGTCCTGGCTCTGCTATCCGGGTGCAGGCAGCGGTGGGACCTACCATGAGAGGGCACCCGCTCCCTGCACAAGCATTGCCTGCACCTCTGAGTGCCCTGTGCATGTCCTGTGTGTCCTGTGTGCCCTGTCCCTGCCCTGCATGCCCGTGTGCTCGGCCATAAAGGGTATGGCCCTGTTCCTCCCCAGCATGCCCAATGCACTGCAGCATCTCTGCTCCTCCTGTTCCTGAGACAGGCAGGAATTGGGGCTCAGCCTGGCCCCCTGTTCCCTGTAGCAGCTCAGGGCAAGTGTCTCACCTGGGAATCAAGCTGCCAGTACCACCTTACCTTTGTATGTCTGTATTTATCCTCCGGAGCTTTCCACATAGGATAACCTGAATATGAGCAGAGGGAGCAAAGATAGGACAGGGATGTCTCTGCCTTTGAAATTGAGATTAATCGTGTTAAAAGCAGTGGTGAATGTCAGAGATGGACTCTGCTCAGTGAACATGACGAGCAGCTCCATTCCTGCTCCACACTGTTACCCTGTGGGTGGGCACCTCCAGGCTAGAGTGGGGGTCCTGCCCGTGCTTGATGTCACAGGAGCCCTCTGCAGGTTGAATGTCCCTGGTAAGCACTGTGCATGAGATGCCACCCATGAAAGGCCACCCCCTGGGGATACAGGATGCTCCTTGCTGCATGGGGCACCCCTACTCCCTTCCCAAAGGGGCTGCATCCTACTGGGCAGAAATCAGCCCCTCCACTGGAACGAGGGCTCCCACACTGTTGGACAGCCCAGCTGAGCCCTGCTCTGGGGTGGGTTCAGGGCGCCTAGGCCGTAAAGAATAATTTGGGGTGAAAACCAGTGTTCAGGTGTCCCCTGCCAGCGACTCATCCTGCTGGAGCTGCCCTTCACCCCCGCAGCAGCGGGGCAGCGGTGGGGTCCTGGTCCAGCTCCCATCCCTCTACACGCGAGGCTACTGTGTGGCCATAGGGGCAGGGCCGTGAAGCAGGTCCTGCACAGCAGGTGCTGGCACCCTGCCTGCTCCCACAGGATCTGCAGGACCTGCTGCCTCTGTCACAGGGGCAGACACTGTTACTCTGTCAGCCTCCAGCGTTTTGGATGAAAATCCCTCCAAAAGCAGCAAGGACACACATGGGTCCCAGGTCCCAGCTTTGGGAGGGCTGCATCTGGGGGGGCTCAGACTCACCACCACCTGCATGTACTGGAGCTGGGATGCAAGCCCCTTCTTGAGGGGGCCTGGGGTAGGCACACAGCTGCACCCTCCAGTGCCTGCCTCACGCACACACTCTCCTGCAGGACGGACCTCCATTCCCAGCTTGGAGGCAGAAATTGATTTTCTGGCAGATGTGCTGGCCAGGCAAGAGGCTCCTCGCCACCACCCGGTACAGGATGGCAGACCCAGGAGTAAGTGCTCTCTCCCTACTCCCAGTGGTGCCAGGGACCCCATGGCAGCCAGATCCTGCACCCCAGGCTGGTTTGCCCTCCAGAGCTGCCTGGCAGCTCTCACAGCTCTGCCTTCTCCTGCAGCCACGCTGGTGCCCGATGGCAGCAGACAGCGCCTGGCCAGCGGGCTGAGAGAGGGGCGACTGCAGCGGGGTCCCGCCAGCACCGCAGCAGCCACCACCCTCCCCACCACTGCCACGGTCCAGAAGAACCCAGTGGAGGCATCTCCCATCCCTGCAAATGACAACATGGTGCTCGGTGAGACCCTGGGGACTCATGGGAAGGGGTTTCACACCCTCACCAGGGAAGCATGGGCTGGTGGCATCATGCCACTGGCTCATCTGCTGTCCCTCGGTGCCCTCTGCCTCCACAGGGCTGATCGTGGTGTGCACGGTGGCCGGGATCTCGGCGCTGATTGCGGCAGCCGTCTGCTGGTGCAGGTGAGCTGGGGCTGCCGATGCCAACCAGTTCCTTGGTGTCCCTATGCCCTGGGCGGTGTATTCCCATGCTTTCCAGGCATGAGTGGTTGGAGGAGAGGCAATAGCTGCCCTTGCCAGTCCCCCCCCAGCCATGGTGTCTGCTGGCCAGGGTGGGAGGACAGTGGTGAGACATCCCCATGCCAGGTGCAGGCTCCTGGGAGTGGGTGGCACCTGTTGTGGGCATCGCTGTGGCACTGGGTGCTCACACTCCCAGCACCTTGGTGCCTTGTACCCAGGCCCCATGAGATGGAGGTGGCTATGCATGGGGGTGCCACCTGTCATGGGTGCCATCTCAGGGAACAGGGATGTGACTGGGAGGACTGAACCCCTCTGACGGTCACTGACTCATGAATGGAGTCATCTGCTTCCATAGCTCCTAACTTCCACTTGGATGGACTAGAGAAGTAATTGTCCACTATTCTGGGCATTGGCGAGGCACCTTGAATCCTGGGATGAGTTTTGGGCCCCTCATGACGAGAAAGACATTGAGGGGCTGGAGCATGTCCAGAGAAGGACAGTGGAGCTGTGGAAGGTCTGCAGCGTAAGTCTCATGGGGAGCAGGCAAGGGAGCTCGTGGTGGCCGGTGGGGGCAGGCCTCAGCCTGGAGAAAAGGAGGCCTTCTCACTCTCTACAAGTCTCTGACACAGGAGCCAAGTGGAGGTTGGGCTCTTCTGACAGGTAGCAAGTGACAGGACAAGAGGAAATGGCATCAAGTTGTGTCAGGGAGGTTTAGGTTGGATATTAGAAAGGGTGATCAGGCACTGGAACAGGCCTGCCTAAGGAGGTGGTGGAGTCACCATCCCTGAAAATGTTCAAAAAACATGGATGTGACACCTGGGGACATGGTTTAGTGATGAACTTGGCAGTGCTGAGTTTCTGATGGACCTGGGGACTTTAGAGGGCTTTTCCAACCTTAGTGATTCCATGATTTCGATTCCCTTCCCTGGCAGGCTGCAGAAGGAGGTCAGGCTGGCACAGAAAGCAGACTACTCGACCCAGCGAGTGGCCAGCCCCCTGCCCTACGACGACAAGATCTCGGTAAGGCACGACAAGATCTCGGTAAGGCACATCCCTCCCTGTGGGGTTTTTTGTGCTCTGCTGGAGGGATTCCCACACAATGTAGGCCCCCCACCAGCCAGGCTGGGGCACTCCAGGGCCTGGCCTCCACAGCTGTTCCTGCTCTCTCTGCAGCCCGGGGACAAGACACTGGCTCAGAGCGCCCAGATGTACCACTACCAGCACCAAAAGCAGCAGATGATCTCCCTGGAGAAGTAAGTAGCCTGTCAGCAGTCAGCATGTCCTGCCGTTAACTGGGGTGCCCCTAATAATCCCCCTGGGCTTCACCCCCTCTCTACATTCTCTCTCTTTAAGATGAGACTGGGTGTGGCACTTAGTACCATGGTCTAGTAACCATGGTGGTGTTGGATCAAGGGTTGGACTTGATGATCTCAGAGGTCCTTTCCAACCTGGCTGATTCTATGATTCTGTGATTCTCCCCCACAGGCATAAAGAGGAGCCCAAGCTGCCGGACTCTGCATCCTCGGATGAGGAGAATGAGGATGGAGACTTCACCGTGTATGAGTGCCCTGGGCTGGCTCCGGTATGCGGGCACAAGGGAGCTGGGGGTCCCTGGGGGTCCATATGCATGTGAGGGGCATCCAACATGTGCCTGGGATGTGCAGTTCCTTGTAAGGACCTTTTTCCCAATGTTCTTCATCAAACCTTGAGGCAGTGCAGCCCCTCTGCTCCCTCCCATTGGAGCTCTCCAGTGGGCAGGAGTGTGTGTTCTGGCACAAGGCTTTTCCCTGGGAGCAGAGAGCCAGAGCAGCCCTTGGCACACCTGACCCACCATCCCTGTGGTGCCAGGGACAGGGTCACCTCAGGCTCCTGAGCACCAGGACTGGAGGGCCTCGTCCTAGTGCCACCCCAGCGTCTGGAGCATGGACCTGTGCCCCCCAAAGCCAGGAACGTCCTCCCTGGCTGGCAGGGGACCCCGGGGAAGGGCACCTCCTAACAGCCCTGGGTACAAAGAACACAAAGGGCTGGTGAGGGGCCTTTCACATGGTAATAGCTGCGGAGCCCGGCCATCAGGGCCCAGATGGAGGGCCATCATTGGGTCTTTACAGGCCCATTAAAGAGCACTTGATGACAGGGAGGCAGGCAGTCTGGACAAGGCACCCCATTCCTGCTGGGGGGCCCATCCTGGGGTCCCCAGTCTGAGCAAGGAGCCCTATTCCTGCCAGCCAGCCTGGGAGTGCTGTCCTGCGATCCCCAGCCCAGCTGTGGGGTCCCATTCCACCTGGGACCTTGGGTTTTACACATCACCCCACCCCAGCACCTCCTGCCCCACCTGGCAGGGAAGCAGCACCTTTCCAGGAGTGATGAGGGTCCTGGTGTGTATCACCCCCCTCCTGCCTCGTCCCTGCCGCATTGGGGTTCAGACCCAAATCCCTTGGGATGGGGCAGCTGAACCCCAGCTGTTTTCTGATCTCCTGCCTTTTCCTTTTCCCATCCCACTCCCTCCACCACGGCAGACTGGAGAAATGGAAGTGAGGAACCCGCTGTTTGACGACTCCTCCTTACACCCCTCCAACCCCAAGTCGCACCAGTAACACCCCTCCAGACTCCTGCACCCGAGCTCGCTACAGACTGTGCCTGCAGCCGGGGCCCGGAGGGGCACCCACAGCCGGGCCGAGGGCCAGACCCCCGCGCTGCCAGACTGTTCGACGCCTGCCCAATAAACACCCACTAACAGCTATGGGAGCGGGGATCGCCCCGTTTCCAGCGTCCTTGTCCTCTTTGCTGCTGTGATCGCGTCCCTACCTTGCCCTTTGCTCACTGCCCTCGGGGACACACCAGCCCTACACGTGGGGGGTGGCTGCTGCTTTGGCACAGAAACTGGGGGGTCTGCGATACTGTGTCTTTGCAGCTGGCTTTAAGGAGGGGGCTGCTGCCCTGGCTGCAGCTAGGCTGATGTGCAGCACCTGGGAAAGGGATGGAGAGAGAGTTAGAAAGCAGAAGAGGGCCAGAAGGGCTGGGCATGCTCACGTCTGGCATCAAGGCTGCCGGCCTGCCCAGAGCCCCTCTGCCGGGGATGGAGCCTTCCCCTGGAGCAAGTGGCATCACTAAGGGCTTCGGTGCCCATTCTGCCCCCTCCTTCCCAGCCTGGGCAGCCCCTGGCAGCAGAATAGTGCTCTGGGAGGCAATGGCAAGAGCAGGAGCGGCTCAAGCAGGTGCTGGCATCACTCCCCAGGATGCTCCTTCAGATGCTGCCCTGGGGTGCAGACAGTCCCAGTGCCACTGTGGCCTGGGAGCCCATGCCAGGCAGTGCTGGCAGAGGACAAGCTTTTTCTTACCCCAGGTCTTGGTGGGGTGAAAGCTCAGAGAAAGGGTTGAGGGTTTTGTTTTTAAGCCTATGTGGCCGTGGGGAAGGAAGGAGCAGGACTGGAGGAAGCAGGGGTGGCTGGGAGGGGTAGCCAAGGCATGGGGGCTTTGCTGCGCTACTTCAAATCTCATGGAGTCCACGCCCTGGCAGCATCCCTGTGGAGTCTGGCACTGTGCACTCTCCAGGCATCCCTCCACGGCAGGAGACAGTCTCCACTGCTCCATCCCAGGCACCTCCTGGGCCTCAGACACCCCCTGCACCCCTCTCTTACCAGTGTCCAGGCTCACCAGCCCTCACCAACACACGTCCCTGCTCGGAGCCCAGTGCTGCTCCCCAAAGCCTCCCAAGGTGCGTTGGCCATCACCCTCCAGCGGAAGGCCCAGGACAGGGTTTGAGTTACTTTGCACAGATGTGGCTTCATGTCCAGACCCTGTTGTGGCCTGTCGTGACCACAGGTGACCTGTTGCATGGGGGTGACCTCTTGCACTCACGGAAGCCATTGCACGCTCAGGCAGACACAGGCAGGGCAGGCAGCAGTGGCAGGGACGTGCCAGTGAGTGGCATGGGACTGTTCCTGTCCCTGGTGGGGTGGCTGACAGGCTGTCACAGCACAGATTCTGTCCCCATGCCCTGCACTGCCCCTCCCCATGGGCTGCTGCCCCTCTCCCCACACCTCTCGTTGTTGTATGAATTGTAGTTCTTTTAAAAGATTTTATTAAAAGACCGTGTTTGAGACCCATGTGAGTGTGTGGTGTGGGACCCACGGCTCGGGGGGGCTCCTCTCGAAGCGGGGTAGGTCAAGGAGACAGGGGAGGGAGCATGCTGTCGGTCCCCCAGCCCCAAACCTTCCCTGGGGAATAGCGAGTAGCCATCCTGCTCCTGCAGCTGGAGGAGCCTTTAAATCTTTCGCAAGGGCTTTCCCACACACGGAA
Organism: Oxyruncus cristatus; assembly: GCA_013399855.1. Classification (NCBI taxonomy): domain Eukaryota; kingdom Metazoa; phylum Chordata; class Aves; order Passeriformes; family Cotingidae; genus Oxyruncus; species Oxyruncus cristatus. The sequence continues at coordinate 189,902 of VXAY01003734.1, read as the reverse complement.
AGAATTGAGGGTTATTTTCTTCTCCATGTTTGCCAGGAGAGGTTTCTCCAGCGAAGGGTCCGGTGGGAGCCCCCGCACCCAGCCCTGAAGCACCGAGCACCCACCCTCCCCTACCCTCCCCTCCGCCCCTCGCTCCCAGGGCTCTTCGCACCTCGGGAATGGCAGATAAGGGCTATCGCATCCCCGCATTGTGTGCAACCGAGTTCCTTTGATCACTCCAGCCCCCCCATCAGCCTGATACCATCTCTCCTGGTTTCGGCAGCCGGAGGTGGGTGCTGACTCACCGCCAAAGCACCCAGCCGGGATGCTTCTCTCATAGGTTCTCCAGCTGCAGCGCCAAGTAACCCAAGACTCCCCCCAGGGCTCAATCCTGGGGAAACATAGCCTCCCACTCCCCTCCCCCGAGGTCCCCAAATTTGTCCTTCCTTTGCTCTCAGAGCTCGTCAATCTCTCGGAGCATGTCCAGACTTTTTGGGAAGCTCCAGCTTGGAGTAAAACCTGTCTGTTCCTCCTGGGAAGACCCCCTTGCTCCTGGCACAGCAGTTGCAGGAGCCCTGTGTCCCCTGGGAATCTGTGTCCCCACAACATGTGCGGGCACAGAAGGATCATTTGTCCAGGGCCACAGGCACCTGTGCTGCAGACATCCCTGGACACCCTGGGGCTGGGTGCAGGGCCCGTACTCAGCCCCCACCTCAGTTTCTCCAGCTGTAACACAGCAGGGAGGACCCGCTGGTGTGTTCGGGCAGTGTGGTGGTGAGGGTGTTACTGTAATGAAAGCTCAGGGTCTTTAAGAGGCTCTGGGATTTTCCTCTCAGCCGGGTTTGGAAGAACCGACTCCAACCTACCCGCCCACTCCAGCTGCAGCACAGCAAGCTGTGCTGACGGGGAGCAGGTCACTGTTCCTTCAGAAACGGGGCTTCTGGAGCTGAACCCCCTGCCCAGCCTTCCCTAGAAGGTCCTAGAGCGATCCCTTCATCATGGGACCCTGACCCAGCATGTGCAGGGCTGCAGCCCCCTGAGGTGTGATTGCCTTCAGTGGACAACTCAGGGGGACCTGGCACAGGGCTTCTCCATCATCTGCCACAGGAAAGGGTGGGCTGACCATGAATAAAACATCATCTGTGGTCATCCACTCTCTTAAAATCTCATCCCCAAGCCACACCAGCACCACACCAGCACACAGAACAAAGGGAGGATGAGCAGACATGCATCTCTGCCCCCCCAGCCTCCTGCCATCTCAGTGAGACAGAAGAACAGATGCCTTTCTTTCTGTTCCCCTTTTCCTAACAGGATCTCATAGATTCCTGGCTGCCTAAGACCACAGAGCCTGGCCAAGCCTGGAGCACCAGCAGGTTCAGCCATCGGGTGATGGAAGGAAACATCCATCCTTCTCCTCCGGAGGAGGCAGAGGAGACCATTGTGCTCAGTGACCCCACACAATAACCAGGCAGCTCACACAGCTCCCCCAAAATCACCCCATTGAAATGTAGAGGGGGACACACACACCGAGAAACCCCACTGACTCCCTCCACATCCCCCAGCTAAAACCATCACCGCCACAATGGGCCTCGCTCCTACAAAGGGACCGGTTCAAAGTCAACGTCTCCCTTCCCCTCTGCCTGTATATGAAAGGAGCAGGAATGCGTTTGAGGGCCGAAAGGGAGTGGGGGGCGGGCCGGGCTGGGAGGCTTCCTGGGGGGATGGAGAGAAAGAGCAGGTTGGCAGGAGGAGGGGGTCCAGCCCGGGAACAATAAATCAAAGGGAAGGGGAGTTAGTTACTGCCGGGTCAAGAAGCTTCTGAAACCCTGGGCCGCAGCAGGAGCTCGGGAGGAGCAGTGCTGATGGCTGCCATCGGGGTCCCGCAGAGAGATTTCCTCTGCCCGCTGGCAGTGGGGTAGGAAGTGGGCAGGCCGAGGGTAGCAGCATGCAGGCCTGCCTACACAGCACTGGGTCCAGCATTCGAGGCAGCACAGCCCACGGTCCAGGTCACCCCCAGGCACGACCAAATTCAGTCCCTGCTCAGGAAGGTGCGTCTCCAGCTGTGGACGCGAGGCCCCCCAGGTCCTGCAGCCACAGAGCTCAGTAAAGGGTACACGACCCCACTGATAGGGTTCTTAGCACCCTCCATTCGTTCATTTTCCTGGGACTGCCCTCCCTCCCAGAGCAGCCTGACACAACCAGGTTGGGCAGCCTGGCAGATGTCCTGCCAGGAGTCAGGAAGAAGTCAGTTCATCCATTTGGTCATTTTTTTTCCTTATAGGAATATCATTAGGGGGGCTAGCTGTTCCACTTCCCCCAACATGCAGCAGTGCCAGGGGCTGCTGCTGGCACCGTGGATACCAGTCCTTGAATGCCAGTCCCTTCATGTCAGTCCCTGCGTACCAGTCCCTTGGTGCCAGTCCCTAGGTCCCATTCCCTGGATGCCAGACCCCTAGCATCAGTCCCTGGATGGCAGCTGTAGATATGAGGCCTGGGGTGCCAGTCCCTCGGTGCCAGCTGTCTCGGGAGCCAAAGCAAGTGCTTCAAAAACAGCACTCAAGCGCCTGCCGCTACTTCCCCCCACAGTCTCATCCCCATCCCACCGCGGGGGAGGCTGTTCCAGCCTATCTCCTCGGCATATCTCCAGTGCGAGACAGCAGCAGTTCCCGGTAATCTGGGTTAATAAACAGGGAAGCAGTGTCAGGACCAATGTCGGCAGCAGAGCTGCTCCTCGCCCTGCTCCGTCTGGGGTCAGGGGGTGCCAGCAGTGGGGTCACCCCTCACCGTGCTCCAGCTGGGTTCAAGGAGTGCCTACACCACTGGTGCCTGCCCATACGCAGGAGCTGGCATCGGAGATATCCAGAGGCTGATGTGATGGCAGTGTTGGGATCAGGGAGGCTGCCGGTGCTGAGCCAGGAGGGAAGTAAGCTGGAAAAGCCTAGAGCTGACCCCAAAAGTGCCATTGTGAAGGGCAGTGTGAGGGAAAAGTCCTTTAGAGAAAATATGGAGAATGCTCCATTGTGGAGCCGGCGGAGCCAACAGCTTGGGCTGCAATTCCCTCCCTGGCAGCACACCCTGAGCTCTGGGGTCTCAGGTTCAGAAACGCTCCTCCACACCAGCTTTTCTCTGCAGAAGGAGGAAGAGTAGAGGGACAGTGAGAGTGTGAAAGGTCCAGGGAGGCCCAGCTCTGTCCATGCTCGCCATGGGGCCATAAGACTCAGTCGATAAGAACAGGAGTCAAGAGGGGCAAGAAGTGATGGCTAAGCTCTAGACAATCCTTGCTGCTGCACAGTGGCACCGGCATCCTGGGGCCTGTCCTCTGTCCTGGGGACAAGGGGCTTCTGCGGGCTGGTGGGCTGCCCTCACACCAGCCCTGGCCACGGTTCGTGACGCTGCAGCTTCCCAAAGCCATCCCTTTCCCTGCCCAGGCCGCATAGAGCTGGGGGGGTTCCCAGGTGGGGAGACTCCGGGGCTGGTGCTGCCCTAACACTGTCGCGGGTCCCCCTCGAGCAGCGCGAGGCCGGAGGGGTGCGAGGCTCCGCGGGAGGGTCGGTATCCTCCCCTCTCCCTGTCCCGTCGGGGCCGCCCCGTCCACCTCCCCGCGGCCAGGGCGTGGGCCGGCGCAGCCCC
>VXAY01003734.1:172498-185784 GCA_013399855.1 Oxyruncus cristatus | reverse complement strand
CCGGCCCCGCCGCCCTGCCCGGGCCGCCCTTCCCCGGCCCGGCCGCCCCTGCTTTCCCCGGTCCCCAGCTCTGCCCCGCCGCGCTGCAGCCGGGCGCCGGCGGCCCCTCGGGGCTGGGCAGCAGCGGCAGCTCCAGCGGCGCCGCCAGCGAGGGCGGGCACTCCAGCGACAGCGGCGAGGAGGTGAGACTCGACGGGGTGGGGATGGGCGGCCTTCCGCCGCCTGCACGCGGCGTGTCTCGGCTTTCCTCCCCGACCGGTGTCGCTGCCGGGATAGGGACCAGAGCCCTGGTTCGCCGAGACCCCGCCGGTGCCTCCTGTTCGGCCCCGCCGTCGGGTGCCCACGGGGAGAAGCTCTGATACGGCGCTGGGGCTCATCCCGGCTCGGTCACACTCTCAGCGAGGGGAGCGCCTCGGGGAGGCTGCCTTAGGGTAGAAAAAGGGGGTTTGGGGACCTAGAGGGGCAGTTTTCCCTTTGTTCTGTCGTCCCTGGTACGCGATGCGGCAGGGCCGTCCCGGGTAGCGATGTCGAAGGCTGGCTCCGGAGGGATACTGGGGGCAGCGCTGCACTGTCCCCGGTCCACTGTGAGCTCCTGGCAAGCCGCCGCCGCGGTCGCTCTCAGCTGCGTTCCCAGCCGCTGCTCCGGGAGCTCCGTGGGCACCCACGGCTGCTGGCGCAGACAGCCCCAAGGTGAGGGCGGGGTGGGCGGCAGCACTGTTACCGGCACGGCTGGACCTGTAGTTTGGGTTAGTTTTCAGTATTTTTATATCTTGGCATAACACGAATGCCAGGGCTGGTCTGTGCGGGGGTTGGGTGTGTTTGCGCAGCCGCCGCCGGGCCGTGGCTGCGGGAGCTCCCACGCACGATGGGTGCGGGTCCCCGAGCCGCAGCCGGCCGCGCTGGGTAAGGGACGATCACGAGTGCTGTTTCCCGGCTACGGGACGGTGAAGAATGCCTCGTGGGAGGGATATTCCGGGCTTCCCGCTGCCGATCTACGCCCGGAATTATAAACTGCGGCTCAGTGACAGGACGAACGCCTAGAAAACCCACAACTGTGCCGAAAAAGTGGAAATTTGGTAAAAGACTTCAAAATGCCACCGCAGCGGCTGAAGACTGCGCGGCAGGGAGGTGGGAAGCGCCCGGGTAACCCCTTGCCAAAAGGGCCTCCTGGTGACAAAGAGGAGCTTGAGTCCCACGCGTCTCTCGGGCGCTTTGGTCCCTCGCTTCACGGGAGCCTTTTCCCACCTCCCGGGTGCAGGTGGGAGAGCGGCTGGCGAGGGGCTGTCCTAGCCCCAGAGCCGTGGTGAAGTTGCCCACGCCACGGGAGAGTTGAGTCTTAATGTCGTGTGGTGGGATGCGTGGGAGTGGGGTGAATCTGGGGCCGTCAGTCCAGTGTGGCCGTCAGTGCTGCCTCTGGTCGGACCAGGAGGGCGCGAGCCGGGGGATAAAGGGGACATTCCCAGGGCGTGTTGAGGCAGACCAGAAGGTCTGGGTGCTCATTGTGCCACTGTTGGGCACCGCCGCGCCGGCGTGGGTTGATCTGGGCGGTGTTTGTAGCCCGGGGTGGGGTCCTGTGGTGGAGGTGCTTCGTGGTACCTGAGCAGAGTCTCTCGTCCGGGGCTTGGGAAAATCCGCTCTGTCGTCCCTCCCATCGCCCAAGGACCACATCGCATGAGCACCGTCTCATTGTATGTCGGTGCTGCCGAGGGCTCAGCTGAGCCTCCCTCTGCCCTGTCCCCGTTCCACGTCAACCTGACAGACCCCGCTTTTGTCAGCCCCTGGCCGCGAGTTGTCCCTTCTCAGTGTCTCTCTGTCCCTGCCAGGATGCGCCAACCTCTGGAGAGCTGGAGCAGTTCGCCAAGGACCTAAAGCACAAGCGCATCATGCTGGGCTTCACCCAGGCCGACGTGGGGCTGGCCCTGGGCACACTCTACGGTGGGGGGCAGAAGAGGGTCGGGGGAGGGCCCTCTTTTCCCCCCACAGCTTGGGGGAAGGGAGAAGCTGGGGAGGGGGATGGTGTTACCTGGGCCAATGGAGACTTCTGCTCCTTAACGACTCGCAAAAGAGCCGACAAGCACTAGCCCCGGGGCGGGAGTTGCGGGGGAGGGGAGGGGGGGCGAGCAGCCCTGCGGTGAGCTCGAAGGGCTCGATAGCAGGGAACCGGTTAAATAAAAGAGCTACAGTTGCTCTTTCAGAGCTTTAAATCCCTGCTGAAGCAGCTGAAAGAATCCCTTCCCTGGTCTTCCAGGGACAGGAGAGGCTTGGGGGTGGCAGATCCTGGGGGACTGCAGATGGGGGCAGCTGCACGATGCATGATGCCCTGCCCTACCTGCCCACGCAGGGAAGATGTTCAGCCAGACGACCATCTGCCGCTTCGAAGCGCTCCAGCTCAGCTTCAAGAACATGTGCAAGCTGAAACCTCTGTTGCAGCGTTGGCTCAACGAGGCAGAGAACACGGACAACATGCAAGAGGTGCGGGCTAGGGAGGGTGGGAGCTGGGATACCCTATGCCTGCACGCCCTCCAGCCACAGATTCTTCGTTTCCAACACACTTTTGGGGAGAGAAGAGGGGAACAGGAGGTGTTTTGTGCCACAGCAGCATTTCACTGCATGGCTTCAGTCCAGCTTGGGGGGATATCACTGGGTATTGCCTTCTGCCAAGCTGAGGGGAGACCAGTCCCCCCACAGACTCCTAGTGATTATGGCAGCTCCCATCTTGGAGCAGCCAGGTCCTGGTGTAACCTCAGATAGGCTAAATTTGCAGCTTACTGCTCCCTGGGGAACCTGGCGGGGATGGAGGAAGATGTGTCCAGGCTCCCCACACCAGCTGCTGGCAAGGCTGGGATACTGGGAATGTCCCCGGTCACAGTGGAGTGATGCTCATTGGAGAGTCACAGGGACACATAGCCCGTCCCCATAGCTCTGCAGCCAGCCACACATGTGCCTAGAGCCTGGTGGAGACTCTTCCATCCAGTAACCAATGTCTTCCCTCTCTTATTCCCAGATGTGCAATGCGGAGCAAGTACTGGCCCAAGCCCGGAAGAGAAAACGCAGGACCAGCATTGAGACCAACGTGAAGGGGACACTGGAGAGCTTCTTCCGCAAGTGTGTGAAACCCAACCCCCAGGAGATCTCCCAGATTGCCGAGGACCTCAACCTGGATAAAGACGTAGGTTGGGAGGGTGGGAAGGGTGGATGCCCAAATGGCAACAGCTCCTGAGCATCTGCATCGGGCCAGTTTGATACTTTGTCTCAGAGCAGAAGTGAGCAGTTATGAGGTATCAGTATGGAAAAACAAAAACAGCCATGCTTGGCTCCGAAGGAGACTTCCGTTCACGGATGGAATGTTTAAAACTTTATAGAGGGACAAAAATAATTCCCAGACCCAACACAACATCCGTGTTTGTGTATATGTACATGATATATAAAAGTAATCCTTTAATACTAATTCATCTCTGAAGAAGCTGATTTTTGCCCCCAGGAACCCATATGGAAAGTGAAAACGTTTTTCTTCATTGGAAGTGGAGATGCACCAGAAGACCAACAAAACACAACCTACAAACAATACACAAGTTCTAGCTGCAAATGCTTATTGACTTCATCTGATAATGCCACTGGCCTTTGGAGAGAAACCTTTCTTTCAATACATTATCTTCTTTCCTGTTTATAACATTTGCTACCTCTCTCATCTCTCAGCTCTGGAGGCAGTGGAAAAGTGGTCCTGGCTGGAGTCCGTCAGGGCTCAGACAAGGAAGGAGCTGTGGCAGGGAGGGGGCTGAACTGGCAGCTTGGGGTGCTGTGGAGGTGCCACCAGTAGAAGGCTCTCCTTGTCACCCACAGAGTGCCTGGGGTCACGCTCTCACCCATCTCTGTCTCCCTCCCGCAGGTGGTCCGGGTCTGGTTCTGCAACCGGCGTCAGAAAGGCAAACGGCTGCTACTGCCCTACGGCAACGAGGCAGATGGGGTGATGTACGACATGAACCAGCCCCTGGTGCCCCCCACCCTGCCCATCCCCGTGACGTCCCAGGGCTACAGCCTGGCACCCTCCCCACCCATCTACATGCCGACCTTCCACAAAGCCGAGATGTTCCCACAAGCTCTGCAGCCTGGGCTCTCCATGAGCAACAGCGGCCACTGAACCGGGGGCTTTGGGGTCACTGCAGGTGGTCTGGCAGTCCCCACTTAGCCCTGGGCTGGCACAGGCAAAACCCTGCTTCCGCTCGTTGGGCTGCTAGCTTTTTGGGGTGCAAGGGGCTGGGAGCCTGTCGCAAGGATGATGCTCGTTCTCTGCAGTTGCTCCCAGCCCTTCCCAGTTATGTGAGCTTTCTGGTCCCAGCAGCATTGGCCCCCCTCTGACCTCTCCTGGGGGCAGCTGCTCCTGCCCCATTGCCCCCCCCAAAGCCACGTGCGCCCAGCCCAGCTGCTCTCCTGGAAGACCCAAAAAAGTATTTTTTAGATTCTGGGGTGGGGGGAGGGGGGTGGTTTTACTATTTTTTTAAATGGTTTTTGTTTGTAGTTTTTAAAAAGCAAAAATTTTCGTAGTGATCTAGTTTCCCAGGTGCCTCCTCCCTGTCATGTAGAGCAGGGCTGGAACACCACGCCCAGGGCTGAGGGGCCCTGGTGGCTCTGCCCACCCTCCTGGGCAGCCAGGGTGAGCTGAGGCTTGGGGCAAGGGGTGGAGGTGAGCTCCCGCTGCCCCTTGAGCTGTGGCACAGGAGAGCTTCACCCCTCTGTGGGTCAGCTGGTGAGGCCTGTTTGGGTCAGGGGGGTCTTTCCCGGTACTGGTACCCAGCACAAAACAGGCAAAGAGGACTGAGGACCCTCAGTCCCCTGGGCCCTCCTCACTCTCCAGCCACTGTCCCCTGCCCCAGCCTGGCTTGGCTGCCCAGAAACCACCTTTCCCTGGGGGGTCTAAGACCAGGGGGCCGACAGCGCTCTGTCCATGCTGCTAGCACCCCAAGCCTTCCAGCCCGCTGTAGTTAATGATTTTTATATTTTTTGTTCTTAATCACATTCCCCCTGGCAGTGAAATAAATCTCGGAGTTCTCTGGGGCAAGAATGAGTTAGGCCTTTCCTTGCCTCACTTGCATCCCTGCTCCTGCAGCCCAGCAGTGGAGGTTTGGCTGCATGCGGGGCACGGTGACACTGGACCAAGGCATCCAAAGAGAATGGACGTGTCCCCGTCATGCCGGCAACACCCGGCTTTTGGCTGCCTGCAGCTTGGCCCCCAAACCAGGACTGGTGGCAGCTTGGTTCTGGAGGGGCACCAACTTGTTGGGGCTGTTCTCCGCCCAAAGCAGAGGGGGTCAAAAGTGGAGGGGGCATCATCTTCCACCCAGTTTAAACTGCTGGTTTGCTGTAGCTGCTTCTGGGAAAGGGGGAAGTAGTGGGATCTCAGTTGCAGGCTGCTTCAGTGGCTGCCACGGACAGGGAGGGACTAGGGAGAATGTAGAGAGGTAGGCAGGGAAGAGGTCTGGAAAGCTGGGTTTGTCCTCACCCACAGGGCTGTCGTGTGACACTGATGGGCAAAGGATGAATGCTCCCATGTGCGTGGTCCAGCTGAGGCAGCCTCATGCTGGGGTGATGCCAACATGACCAGGCAGGTCCAGTGGGCACTGGGAGCTGACCCAGTGGGAGTTGGGGGGTGTCTGTGGGATGATTTCTTATTCCCCCACCACAGTCTCGGCAGCTGATTTGCATCCAGCCCTTTTCCCTCAAGGGACCTTCCCCCGAGCGGAATGAAATGCCCAACCAAGCCTGTAGGGAAGCTTCTGGAAAGCCCTGTTTTCAGCTCAGCAATTGGTAGCTGCAGGTTTGGTCTACAGGTCTGTCTAGAGTGGGGGCACTTAAAGCAGCTGCTAACAGAGCACCCTGGGACTCAGCTGGGCTGGGTGCCAGTCCTGCAGGGCAGGACTCCCTTGGCTCACTCCACATCCCTGCTTGTTACCTGGGGATACTTCCCTGCCTGCCTGCAGGGTGGGGGCACAGCCATACACGGCATCCATTAGAAACTGCCCCTGTCACCTGTGCAGTTTTAGGGTGTGGGAGGCTGGTGGGGTTGGGAGCAGAAAGCTGAGAAGGATATCATCTCCCTGAGGTTTGCTTCTCTCCACATTTCCAACATCTGATTTTCTACTTCCAGCCAGGCAGGAGCCCTGACCCCCATATCCCACTACCTGGGCACCCTGCCCATGGGCACCCAGCACCTGTCTGTGGGCACCCACAGCTCCTCCTGCTCCGCTTCTGGTTGACCCAGAAAATGAAGCGGAAATCTGAAGCCTCAGAAGTCAAAAGAGCGTGGTGCGCCTGTTCAACTGCCACCCCACCAGGGCTGGCGCCAGGGCAGGGTTGTCCCCTCTGCAGGGGGGACCTGAGTCCTGCTGGGCACCTGGTGGCTCACAGGGTGGCAGGGGTGGAGTTGGGTGACTTCAGAGCTGTCGGGAGGATAACTCATGACAAAAAGTTGTTTATGTCACGGGGGTTGATGATTCCGAGCAGAGGGGCATGGAACAAGGCGTGGGTGGAGCAGTGTGTCTCACTCCCTGGTCCTGTCACTCAAACCCGTCATCACCACTGAACCCAGATGGGTGCCCATGCTGCACGGGGTGGATGTGGTACAGGGTGCCCATAATGTAGGGTGCTCTCTGTGCAGGATGTGTGCATGGTGCACGGTGGCCATGGTGCTGGGTCACCGCAGTGCAATGTTTGTGTGTGCAGGGTGCCCACAGGACTGGCTTTGCTCCGGAGGCCACCAGCTTGCTTCCTTCCTGCCACAGCAGGGAGGGAGCGACAAACCACAGCATCACTCTGCCTGGCTGACTCTGAGATTGCCCTGAGAGCATCTGCTGTCCTGTGGCTCCTCACTGGCACAGTGACAGCCACGATTCAAGGGAGGTGGGGGAGATGGGTGCTGCCGGGAAATGGGGGAGCAGAGGCTGTGCTCCCTCCTGACCATAGGGTGCTGGGCCCCCCTGGACGGCCTGAGCATGGCTCCTCCACCCCAGCCACAAATGTCACCACGGGGCCTCTGCCACCAGGGCTTTGGCACCCAGCAAGTGGTGCTGGGGGGACACTGAGGATGATGGGGGAAGGTTGGGGAGCCCTCAGCCGCCCACCAGCCCCCTGCCCTGCCCACACCTTGCACCACAGGCACAGCCTCGGCAGCAACGTACCATTTATTTCCAAAGCACTCTGGTCCTGCCAGCACCCTGGCAAGGTGGTCAGTGTTGGGTCAGCAAAATTAAGTCATGGGGTGTTGCTCAAGGTCCCAGTGTAGCAACAGCTGGCTTGGGACAAGAGCGGTCCTCCCTTCCCTCCCTGTCCCACGTCCTGGTATGCAGGTGGGTGCCTCCCACCCCTGTATCCCCTGCCTGGATACATCCCAATGGTCCCGGCACACACTAGGAGTTGAACCAGCTCTGCAGGTTGGGATAGAGGCGGCCACGGGGCAGGTGGGGGTAAACGGTACAGATGGTGCAGATCCGCTCCCTCCAGTCAGTGTAGAGCTTCACACTGAACCTCCTCTGCCACGCAAAGAACTGCTGGTAGCGACTGGAGTTCATGGTCTTCAGGAAGGTGGCCAGCTCCTCCAGGGAGTTGAAGTCATCAACATGGATGAAGGAATCTGCGGGAATGAACTGCTCATAGTTGGCGCGGGGTGGCCCCAGCACCACAGGCACAGTGCCAGCCAGCAGCGAGTTCCTCCAGAGCTTCTCTGTGATGTAGTCCCGGTGGATGGAGTTCTCGAAGGCCAGGTAGAACCTGGACTTGGATGTTGTTGGCAAGAGGCAGTCCCTGCAGAGGGGTTTGTTGTTTGCTTTCCCATATACATTCACATGGAGGTACCTGGAGAGGTTTTTGTAGACTTCAGCTCTTTTCTGAGTCCTGTGGTAGTTGCTGATAACCCAGGATACCAAGTTGGTCTTTGCAGGGATGTTCATAGTGGCTGACTGGTTGGGCACAAGTTTGCCATAGGGGATAAAGATGTCTGAGTCCTGCCTGTAGGTCATCACCCAGTTAAAGGTCTGGTTCCATCCTGCTAGAGCTCTACTGTTGGAGGGGGACTCCAGGGAGACCCATACCCAGTTCTGCCCTGGTGGCCTCTCTTTGGGCAGCCTGTCCTGGCCAGGCTGAAGCCTGGCATGGGGGAACACCACCACATTGGCCCGGTGCAGGAGCTGGCGCTCTGTGGTGAGCCAGCAGCCTGTGATGCCGTACAGCTCATGGCACACATCCCCACTGACATTGGGGACCTGCTTCGAGGGCCATTCCCACACCAGCACCACCAGTGGCTCTGTGTGTTTGGAGTCTTCTCTGGAGCCATTGGAGGGGTTGAGGAAGCACCTCAAGTTCCAGAAGGTGGCTACAAACACCCCAGCAATGACCAAGGTCTTCACACCGGGCCGGCCCCACGACAACAATGGCAGTGGTGATGCCCAGGGCATGCTGGCAGGATGGCTCTCACCTTCTCAGGTGAAAGAGCTGACACCTGGGAGAGAGGAGAGACCACCAATGGCCATCGTCTCAGCTTGCTGGATGCAAGAGGTGAAGGGGAGGTGCTGGGGTCTGAGGGGCCTTCTCCATGAAACTTGGGCCTCAACATCACCCCTGGACTGTCCACTCCCCTATACCACAGGGTTCCCCATGCACCTGGTATCACCCTGGGGTGGTCCTTGTTCTCCCTCCCATGGTCCCTGGTGTCTCCATCTTTGGGGGAGCACAGATACTGCCAGAAGGTGCAGAGCTGATGGGAAGCAGCCACTTGTGCCCCCTGCCCCACCTGTCTGGCCCCACTGCCCATCACAAGAGGTCCTTGGTGCTTGCTCTGTGCCTGAAACTGTTCAGTTTCCCCACCTGACATGTAGCCATGGTCCCACTCCTCACTTGTTAACTTTGTCCAGAATAGGTCAAACCTGATATGCAGCCAGCCTTGCTGCAGCTGTGCACCAGATGATGAGGAGGAAGATCCCAGTCCCACCTAAATAACCCCCACAGTGAGGCCCCAGCTGCAAAAGGAAGTGTCCCTGGGACTGACTGTGAAGTCTGAAATTCCACTCAGGGCCAGACTGGAGTGTCCTGCCCAAGAAGTGCCCCGGCATTCTCCAGCAACAATGACAAGGCAATCCCCAAGCTCGAGGTGACCTCCCCAGGTCAGGGTGCTATCCCCAGCCCCCAAGGACATGAGGAGCCCCAGCAGGCTGGGAGGTCGTAACCTCAGTGCCCCAAACACTCATATTTTATATTCAGAATGTCACAGATGGCCACTGCTCTGCTGTGCAGGCACGGAGGGCAAGGAGGGCGGTGAGAACAAAACGGGCGTAAAGGGCAGTGTGGGCAGGGAGGGCAGGGAAGACAGGGAGGGCAATGCAGCACTTGGGGCTGCCACTGATGGGGCTCAGCCTGCAGGCACATGGGCCCTCCAGCTGTGGGATACTCACCCTGCTACAGTGCCCATCTGCCTGCCTCAGGCCTCCACTGTGGTTTAACCAGCAACACTGCTGGGAACAGAGCAGTGGTGAAGGTGGCAAGGGGGATGCTTGGCTGGGCTGGAGACCAGCCACCAGCTCGAGCCCAGTCTGGAGTGCCAGTCCCAGGGCAGGGCTCAGTGCCTGCAGGCCACCCATGGCATTCAGCAGCAAAGGTGGCTTCTCTTTTGTGGAAACCTCTGGAAACACACAGGCTGCCTGCACCCCGGTTCCAGCTGGGCCTGGGCCCATTCCTCCAGTATTGGAGTCTCCTGGAAAGCAGTGGCCTACTTTCCTACCCACCCCAGCACTGCAGCTTGGCTGCAAAAAATGCCTTCCTTGCCTTGGCCAGCTCCATCTGTCCTGCTAAAATATACCAAGCTAAGTTTAGGCTCCAGACAAGCCTGGCATGGGAAGCAGAGAGGGCTGGGAAAGCTTTGCTGGTTCCCTGCACTGCACATCAGTGCTGTTAGTCGCCCTCCCCAGCAGTGGGGATGCTGCCCCCATTTTGGGGATGATCTGAAAGGGAACCTCCTACTCCAGCAGTGCCAGGGGCTGCCCCATTTCTCAGCCCCTCTCCGCTTGGTGGTCAGTGATGCTGAACTCAGACTTACCGTGATGGAGGTGTGCAAGATGCCAGCTGCGTCTGCCTGGGCGCTGCCGCACTGGGCTGGGGCACTCAAAGGCTTCCTCTTTTCTGTGGTTTTTGCCTTGTCCCAACCCCGTGGTGGGTCCTTCCTGCCCCATATGGCAGCTGGCACAGCCCGCTCCCAGCACTTCCCCTGAGCCACCCCGGGGGCTGGTACACGCCCACGGCTGGGGGGGTGCCTTATGGCCAGGTGGGAACCTTGTGTCCTGGGTGGGTACCCCATGACTGGGTAGGTACCCTCTGGCTGAGTGGGCACCCCATGGTGGGCAAGCTGGATGCCCTGGGGTTGAACGGGTGACCCACGACTACATGCGTCCTGTGTCTGGGTGGGTGCTGTATGGCTGAGCATGTGCCCCATAGATGCGTGCATGGGTAGGCACCCTCAGTCTCGACAAGGTGCCACCCATCTGCCACCTGCAGCCTGGTTGCAAACAGGATACCAGCCCGACTCCAACTCCCACTGACTCATCCTGAAACTGTCAACGAATGCAGCCCCAGCACCCCCACAGTGCTGACGAGCCCTGGGCATTGCCCTGCCTGGGATGTTTCCTGCCAAAATGGGAAGCGGGCACGTGTGAGCCTCGGTGGTGCATGCACGAGCTTCTCCTGGGTCCTGGCCCCTGCTCCCAGTCTGAGTCAGTTGCTGGCATTGCTGTCCAGGACTCAAGTCTCCATGAAAGCCCTGGCAGGCAAAACGAGATGGTGAAACTGAGGCAGAGGCATGGAGGGGACTATCAAGGTGTGCAGCACTGTTCTTGAAGCTGGGAGGGGTATGCCCCATGCCCTGGCACACACAGAGCTGGGAACAGGACCCCAAACAAGACCTCCCTGGGGGTTCTTGGGCTGCTCTAATGCCCCTGGGGTCTGCACCATTAGACCTGCCAGCTGCCAGGTCCCTGGGATCCCTGTTGGGCATGGTGCCATGTCACCGTGCCAGGGTGCAGTGGGGCTCTGTGGTTTCAGTGTCACTCCGGGAGCCCTCAGAGGCCAACTGTAGCCCCAAGACAGGGTGTTCCTTCCTCTGCAACCATGTCCCCAGCTTCCTGTCATCTTTTCTCACTCTCTTTCTGCATTTCTTCCACTGCATGATTGAGAGCCCAGATACCACAATCTGTGGGCACCATTACCAGCCTGGCCCGGCCCAGCCCTGTCACCTGTGGGCATCAGTCTTTGCCTGGCTGGAGCATTCGGCATCATCCTGCTGCTGTCCTATATCTTGAGGGCCCAGGGCCATTCCCCTCCACAGACAGCACTGGTGATAGAATTTCCATGGGGGACTTATGATGTCTTTTGGAGCAGGAGGGAGCTTTTCCCTGGCACTTGTAGCTGTAACCTGTGGGTGCTGCCCCAGGACACCCTGGCAGCAGAGACAATGCCCCAGGAGGACTTGCAGCCAGTGGGTCCAGACACCCTCACCCTGTTGCCCAAGGAATGTGGCTCTGAGCCAGGCTGGGAGCCAGGACCAGCACTGCCTGGGTGGGCTGGGCAGAGATCAGGGCTGGGAACCAGGCCATGGGACCACTGGGGAACACAAGACAGCACCAGCACAGAGCAGAGAACTGTGGGTGGGTGGGTACTGCCAGCTGCAGATGACCCCACACAGAGAGAGGAGCTTGGCCACCCCAAAAAGAAATCCCCTGAGAGGTACTCAGGGTTCCACGACCCCAAGGCTTCAAGTCCTGGGTCCATGGAGGATGCTGTTTCCGGGGCTGTGCTGTCCCACCGTATGCTGCTGTGTCTGTCACTTGGTGGCCCTGCAGAGGGTTCCATCGTCATGCCAAACGGGAAAGAGAAGCTCCCCAAAACTCATGGAGGGGCAGCAGGAGGGAGGGAGCAGGAGACCCAGGTCAGGGCTTTGATCCACCTGTGGAGCCCCCCCTACACCTTTCTAAGCTGAGGAACCACTCTGCTGCAGGATAGGGGTATTCAGATGCTTCTTGTGTGGGCTGGGGACAACCCACATGCAATCCCTTGCAGGGAGCCAAGGGTAACAGTTTCCCCCCCTTCCCATGGACCCAGCAAAAGCCTATTTCCTCTTGATTCTGGGCGGCTCTGCCCATACTCCTGCCTGCACACCCAGCAACCCTCCCAAACTGGCCACCCTCCCCAGGGCACAGAGCCGGGTGCATGATACCTCTCCACTGCTGCATCCTTTATCCTCCTGTGCCTCAGCACACTGTTTCACCCAGAACTTTGGGGAATAATGGCACTTTGTGTAGGACAAGGGGAGCTTTTGTTAGAGCCGTGCAGCTGCTGAAGGGCCTTCCCTGAGCACAGGGCACCCTTTGCAGCACCACTGGGTCTGCGGCAGCCAGAGGGGGATTCATCACTCCCAGCTGAACTTGGCTGGAAAAGGAGATGGTCACAGAGTTAGAGGGAAGGAGACAGGAGAGGGAGAGGAGGCTGCGGAGAGCAGGAAGAGGGAGGGACAGATGGGAAATGGAGAGAACCAGAGTGATGGGAAGAAAGAGGGAAAGAAGAATGGAGGGATGGATGGAGGCAAGGATGGATGGAAGGGAGAGAAGATGGAAGGAGGGAGAAAAAGAAGGAAGGAAGGAAGAAAGGATAGAAGTAAGGATGGATGGGAGGACAGACGGATGGGAAGAAGCATGGATGGGAGGAAGCATGAACAAATGGAAGGAAGAAAGGATGCATGGAAGGATAGATGGAAGTAAGGGTGGATGGGAGGAAAGAGGAGAGCTAGCCTGGCTCAGTGTTTATTGCTGCTGAGGGCATCCTTTCCAGCCCTGGGGTTAGAGCTGACAGTGGACAGCTGTGGCAGCAGGTTGGTCCCTCCAGAAACACCTATGGATGCCCCAGCATGTGCCGGTGGGAGGGGTCAGGCAGGAGCGGGGACAGCAGCGCGCCCCGGACGCAGACCCCGCAGGCACTCCGTCCTGTCCTGGGGCAACACGAGGGGCAGAAGCGCGGGAGTGACCTGTGTCCGGCTGCAGGGAGCGGGGGCGGCTCGGGAGGACCGATGGTTTCTCGGCACCTGGTGCAGCAGCCCCTCTCCGAACTGGCCACACGGGAACGCCGGTTGCCGGGAGGAGGCGGGCCCGCCCATCCAGCGGGGATGCCCTGGGGCCGGTCCGGCTGTGCCGCCGCGGTGCGGGCGGGCCCGGCGGTGCCTTTAAGGGGCGGCCGCCGCGGGCTGGGGGCGGTGCTGGTGC
>VXAY01003734.1:161749-172333 GCA_013399855.1 Oxyruncus cristatus | reverse complement strand
CCTGCTCTGGAAGAACGTGACGCTGAAGCGGCGCAGCCCGGTGAGCGGGGGCGGGGGCCGGGCGGCCCTGCAGCCCCGGGGGGCGAGGTCGGGCCCCGCGCGGGGGTGGTGCCGGGGGCTCCCCGGGATGTTCCCCCATCACCCGGCCCGGCGGTGTCCTCTCGCCTGGGGCCGCCCGTGCACGAATCCCCGGAACGTCAGGAACGCCCTGGCGGCCGCCACCGCGGCCTCGGGCCCGGCACGGCCCCCCGTGCGGCCACAACAGCTGGGGCTCCCGCGGCCCGCTCCCCTCCGTGTCCGTGGAACCACCCGGGCCCCCTGCCCGCAGGAGCCCGAGGCCGGGGGCCGGATGTCGCCCCCCTTCTCGGCTGGGATCGCTCCCTTTCATTCATCCCCGGTACCCGCCGGCTATAAATAGGTTCCCAACCCATATGTGGGTCGGAGCCGCCTCCCTTCCGTGGGCTGGAGAAGAGCTGCGCGTCGTGGGGCTGGGGTCGGGGGACGGGTGTGTGCTTTCCCCAGGAGGGTAGAAGGGGCGAGGTGACACCGGCCGTGCTGGGGCGGCGGGGTCACACTGCCAGCACCCCGAGGCAGCGCCGGGGGTCCGGGCAGGTTGTGGGTCGGCGGCTATTTTTAGCGGGTGGGGGAGGGGAGCGAGCTGCTGCTTCCAGGCTGTCATCACTCTCCTCTTCCCCTCCTAAAAACCCTGCAGGCCCAATCCTGATCTTCCTCACCGGCAGCCTCCAGCACCAGATCCCCTGTGTCCCTGTGGCCAAAGCGCTAGAGATCCCTGGGACAGGAGCAAGGCCGGGCCTGGTGCTGCAGGCAGGTTGCCCTGCACAGGCAGCCTCGGTGCCCCCAAAAATACATGAGGGGGATGATGCTCTTTGGCTGAGTCATAGCCACTCACCCTGAGCAGCGCTGCATGGCCACAATGGGAGGCTGCCCCAGACCCCTGCCCTCGAGGGCGAGCAGGCTGACACAGCTAGGCTATGGCATGTACTGGCTAACCCAGCCCTGGCTACCATGTCCATTGGGTTACAGACTGGGGATGCACATAGCTGCTGGGGACCTATTTGTCTGTGACCCTCCCCAGCCCTGTAGGCAGGAAGCTGTGGTTGGAGGAGGAGGATGAGGAGCCCAGGCCCCGTCACCCCCATGTGCATGGACCATCACTGGAGTGCCACTGCTGCAGACGGGGTGGCAGGGTAAGAAGCAGTCCGTCCTTGCCCATCCAGCAATGCCACATGTGGATGGGGCATACAGGGGACCAGCTGTGTGCCAGGGTGAGAGCTTGGCCCCAGTGCTGCGGGTGCTTATGGATGGATTTGGTGCAGCCCCTGGGACAACCGTGTCCTGTGCATGTCACTTCGTTCCTCGTGCTCCTGCTGTGTACAAGTCCCAGAGTCACCTATGTCCCTGGTCTGTGCAGAGGCCCTCGTCCTGCCTGCTCCTGGGGGAGCTGTGCCCTCTCCCACCATCTCTGAGCCAAGCTGCTAGCACTGGGTGGCCAAGGCAGAGCCAGGCCAAGTGCCAGAGCTTGGTGGTGGCTGCGCCTGGCGCTCAGCAACAGGTTCCCCAGTGCAAGTCTGCCCTGGCACTGGCCAGAGAAGAATGTTTCACTGAGAGAAACCAGCTCTGTATCCCAGTGGGGTAATTCCAGTGGCTGGGGAGTTGGAGCAGGGAAGGGGGAATGCGTGAGCCCCCTCTCTTGCTGGGGGTTCGCCCCAGCAGTGTGGAGTTGGGGGTCACTGGGCTTCTTCCAGCCTCACAGAGGGAACGTGTTGTGTGCCAGCAGCTTCCCATTGGCACAGCCTGGTGCTGCTGAGGGGTCGGTGCCTCGCCACCATGCGCTTCTCTCCCGGCAGCATGCAGAGCAGCGGCCGTGGTGCTGTGGACTGGGGCGGGAAGCAGAGACCCCATGTTTGGCTCAGGGCTCTGGGCTGGGATTCGGAAGCTGGGGCAGTTCCCTGCGCTGCCTATGAGTGCTGGTGGCCGGGAGAGTCCCCATTGTCCCAGCACCTGGAACTGTTCGGGAGCAGGATTGCAGCAAGGTGCAGACGTGGTTTTAGGACCAACTTTGTTTGCAGGCACTTGATGACAGCTTGGCCAGGCCGCTTGTGGATGCAGGTGGGTGCAGGGAGACCTGCAGCATGGCCAGGCACTGTCCTGTGGCACTTCTGTGAGGTCTTGTGCCCAGCCTGTGGAAGATTTGGACCGTGCCTGGTGTGGCTGAGCTGTTCTGGGTGATGCTGTGGGGTTTGGCCCTGATTTTGTTCTTCCCAGAGCAGAAATTCAGGCAGGACCTCTGGGGTGATAGAGGTCTGAGCAGAACGGTATCAGTGGCTCAGGAGTGCTAATGGCAGCCCAGGAGAGTGCCAGCTATGCCTTGGTTCTGCTGGGACAGGAATGTGTTAAGGGATGGGCTTTCCCATGACTTTGATATCTGGATATAAAATTACCAGGTACTCTCTCAAAAGTCACCAGAGGCACAGTTCAGGATGTTCATGTACCTATCCTCTACCTGCTCTCTGTGCCCATGCAGTTGGGATGGGCAGGCAGCCACAGCTGGAGCTCCCAGTGATGGAAGTGTGCTGCCGGGTTTGCTGCCGGGTGTGCTCAGCCCTGGGGAAGCATTGGCGGGAGGGGGCTCTTTGGAGGAATGGTGAGCAGGAGCTGAGGCTCTGGGTGCTGCTTCAGCGCTGCAGCACATTGGAGGGGCTCCTTCTGGCATGGGCTCTAGTGTGGAAGGTGCATCGAGAGCCGGGCAGAAGTGTGGCTGCTCTGGCCTGGTCAGGGTCTGTGCCTTCTGCTCCTTGGCCCAGAGCCAGAAAGCTCCCTTCACACAGAGGAACTGGCCTGGCAGATCTGTCCCTTTGCCTGGCTGTTGGTAGCAGAGCTGGGGGCGTGGATATTGATGCCTCCAGAAAAAGAAAGGCAGAAACTTGGGATGCTGGAGGGCTGTAACAGTGCCTCTGCTGGGGCACAGCATCTCTAGGGAACAGTATACTCTGTGCCTGTGGCACTGCCAGCTCCTGCTGCTGGGGCTGGGAGGGGGCTGGTGCCAGATCCTGCAGCAGGAATCGGTTGGGCGCTGCCCCACTCTGGGTGCTCTTTGCCTCCTCACTGTTCGCAGTGGATGTGGGGAGGGGAAACGCAGGTTTGACAGGGGCATGTCATCCCTGTCAGTCCCTGCTGGCCAGGCAGACAGGGGACAGCTGTTGCAGAAGCACCTTCCTCTACACTGTGGCTGCTGGCACGATGCTGTGCTTGGGCCAAACATGTTGTACCTGCTGGAGTGTGGCCATGTCCCAGTGCCATGTGTCCCCCTCAGCCCAGCACACTGGTGCCTGGCTGATGTGGTGGGGAGAACCGTGATGGGTATTTCCTCGGCTCCCATCTCAGGAGAGGTGTTAGCAAACCCCAGCAGGGATTTCCTCCTCATCCAGCCTCACCAAGGAAGGACCCCTGGCTTGCAGGGCTGCCAGCAGGGTGTGAGGGTGGGGATGTGCCCATGCTGCAGTCAGGGGCTAGTGGGACAGGAGGTGATGGACACAACTGGCAGTGACCAAAGCGGTGAGAGGTGAGAGCTTCCAGGCCTTGGCAGGAGGGGAGTTGGCAGCCCCTGGGCCTGCCCTTGTCTGTCTCTATGGGTCCACAGCTGGGTGGTGACCATCAATGGGTGTCCATGATCAGGTGCCCCATGGAATTAGGGAGCTTGGCATAACCTTGTGGGTGTCTGCCTGGCCAGGGGGCCTGGCTGCCCCCCCTCCAGTGCTCATATCCCAGTGACCATGTCTGCTTCCTGGCTGTGGGCAAAAGTGGATGTTTAATGGTGATTAAAGTCTGGAGCCATCAAAAAATTTAAGGTATTTCTTTTGCCAGAGTTTAAATGCTGTTGTAAAAGCTGGATTCTGCAGGAGCTGAGCCCCATCCCTTGGGGTTCCTGCAGTCCAGCACTACAAGCAGCACTGGCATGGGCAGAGAGGCTGGCAGGGAGCAGGCAGCAGCTCCTTCCTCCTGGGAGACGTGCAGGCAGACTCTGCCCTGGCAAACCCCTGTCCTCTAGTGGGTACATGTGGGGCTTTTGGATGCTGATCTTGCCCCAGGCTGTGTGTGGTGCTGCTTCACCTGTGTTGGGGCTGATAAACCCCCCTCGCAGGTGCCAGGCTATGGGAGAGGGTGACTGGCATGGCAGGGTTGGGGTCCAGGGGCGTTTCTGGAGTTGCCAGCTTGAGGTTCTTAGGGTGAGACTGCCCAGCCCCTGGCTGCCCCTCTGCCATGCCGTGCTGGCTGGAGGCCATGGCTGTGTGCCTCAGGCATTGCTGGGAGCAGGCAGAAGGGAATTGAGCAGACTTCTGCATGGCGGCGATGGACACAGAAAGCTGTCTCTGCCTGGCCTGGCTGTCCCCACAAGGATTGCCCACGGGGCCAGTGGGGTATGAGTGCTGCCACATCCGGCAGACACTGGTGGAGTTGTGCAGTTTTCCATGACCCAGCACATGTCCATGCTAATCCTGGCTCCAGCACATATCTCGGCTGCCCTGGTGCTGGCTGGAGAGTGGGCACGGTGGCACTGCTGTGTGAGGCCGGGCTGTTTGCTCTCCCACTGTCCTGTAGTGCTTGTCTGGCCTTTTGACCTGGCTGTGTGGGAGCTGTGTGTTCTGACGGGCACTGCTGCCTCCTCCTCAGCCTCCTTGCAGCCCCTCGCTCCCGTCTGATGGCATGGCAGAGGATGGGTGCATGTGTTGAGCTGCTGTCCTGGTGCTCGGGGAGAGATGTGTTCTGCTGCCAGGGGCCAGTACCCTGCTGTGGCACCCACCCAGCTCTGCCTCCCTGCCAGGGGCAGGGCTGAACATGGGGCTCAGCAGGCGCAGGTTATCCTACCATCCCTAGGGTGGCAGGTGGACACCCAGCACTTGTGCAAACCCAGACAGCACCCATGGCCTCATCCTGCTCACATCCAAGCAGACTGAGGTGAACATGTGCCAGGGGAGGTGGATGGGGTGAATGCCACCACCCAGGAGTTGCCCATGGTCACTCTCACCTGGGCACAAGGGCTCCTGGGACCAGTGTCCTACCCTGGGAACTGCACCTAAGCCAGGGGATGGATGGGAGGGCAAGGTACACTGGTTGGTGCAGGGCATGGCCAGCTACTGGCAGGTACTGGCCTCTCTCATCTCCCTAACCCCACCTGCTGGGAAGCATTTTCTTCCCAGCCACCTGCATCCGGGCCTCTCCCCACATCCTCATTTCCTCACACAATGCCAAAATGTCCCCCAGGGTCCTGTGCCTGTGGGCAGGGACCCCATCATCTCCCAGGCTGTGCTTGTACTGGGTGTCCCTGCTGTGTCCCCCCCCGGGGGGGCTGAGGCTCCCCTGGGGCCCTACTGTTTGCTGGTGCCTCTGCCTCACTGTGGCTGTGGGGCAGCCCTGGCCTTGCCACCCTTGGGAAGCCCCCACTGGGGGCAGCCCTGGGGACGAGGAGGGCAGGATCAGTCCCAGAGGTTGGGAGCTGGCTGGGGAGCACCCCTCTTCTGCCACATCTGCCTGTTACCTTGTCATTCTGGGTGGTAAAGGTGGGGGACAGCCTGCCCTGGCACTGGTGTATGTAGCAGTGCAGGAGGAGATGTGGATGAGCAAAAGGTCGATGACCCCCATCAAAAAAATAAGTAACAACAAGCGGGTTCCTGCTGCTACCACCAAGGACAGTCCTCATGGGAGCCTGGTACAACCCAGCATGGGTGTGGGGGGATGCTTTCCCTGGTGCCTGGGCACAGAGGCCCCATTGTGTGCCTGGTAAACAGGCAGGGGGTGGGGGCAGGCAGCCAGGAGGACAGAGCAGGGGCCACTGGACAGCAGTGTGAGTCCTCTGCTACCCCACCTCGTACAGGAACAGTGATGCCAGGGACTGTCCCTGGGACTGGTGGTATCAGAAAGATGGAGATCCCCTGGCATTGTTCCTGGGGCATGTCTCCATGGAGACATTCCCCATCCCCTCCAACCCTTCTTCCTCTGGTCTCTGCCTCCCCAAAATCAGGAGCTCTGGGGTGGGGAGGGCAGCATGGGGTGGACATCATGCTCATCCCACCGCAGCAGAACTGTGGCCATGTGCCAGCAGGGACCCAGGTGTGGGTGTCCTTCTGCTCACCACTGTTTGGGGCTGCTCTGACTTTCTTGACATAATGTTGGCAGCCCGTGGGTGAGCCAGCAAGGAGGTGGCATTGGAGACAGAAGGGCCTGACCCTGTCACATGTTGCCAGCTACATCCTTCCAGGCAGCTCCTGCCATGGTAAAGCCCACTCTGCCCACCTCACTGGCTTGCCTCTTGGCAGTGGGTCACTGGTGGAAGCCTGGTGGTGGTATGGGTGCTGTAGGGAGCACCTTCCTGGCAGTGGAGCTGGGCCCTGCCTTGGCCTGCCCATGGTGGCACCAGGTTTCAGGGTCTCAGTGCCTGCCTTGGGTCTGATCCGGCCCTGGAGCAAGCCAAAGCTGGCTCACCTCACACTGTTTCTCAGTTTCCTCACCTGCAGTAGTTCCCCCACACTGGGCAGCGGGGCTGTGACACGTCTGGGCATTCCTGGTGCAAAGTGGCAGCAGCTGCACTGGCAGCATGCCAGGTGCCCACTCCTGCTGGCTGAAGGCTCTGATGCCCATCCCGAGGGCTTCTGGGCATGGAGCCCAGTCTGGGCTTCCTGAGCCACTGTGGCCAGGGATTCCTGGGGATCTGCTGTGATTTGCCATATGCTGCCAGTGTAAATCCTGTGCAGCTGGAGCCTTTTATGAGGGTGCCAGGGCACCCCACTTGTACCTGGAGCTGGTGCCAGGGCCTGGCTGAACTGGAGGTCTGCCCCTGCTGTAGGACTCATGTATGGGACCTGGTGGGACTCAGGGGTGGCACAAGTGGCAGGGGGACATGAGGTGCCAGGCAGCTCCAGGCTGTGACGGCACAGGCTGGTCAGAACTTGGGGTCATCTCTGTGGGCAGCCCCAGCCATGGTGGCCCGTTGAGGCTGGACTTGAGCCCCAGCACCGTTTGCACTGCTGGAGGAGGGATCCGTCCCCTCTGTCCACCCTCCCATGTCCTGCGGTGCCCCAGGCAGGATGGAGCAGGCAGGTTGCAGGCAGGTGATCGTAGGGATCGCTGGATCCTGTTTGCTTCCGTCTGAGCTGTGACAGTGCCATCAGCCATCTGCAATATGTGGGCACAGTGCCACACTGCACCAGGGTACAGGGACCCCTGTCCTGCCCACCCTCCTCCCTGGTAGCTGAGTTCTGTCCCTAAGTGTCATGATCCCTCTGCTCTGTGTCATCCCCAGTGGGTGCTGGCCTTTGAGATCTTCATCCCCCTGGTGCTTTTCTTCATCCTTCTGGGTCTGCGGCAGAAGAAGCCAACCATCCCTGTGAAGGAAGGTGAGTGCCAGTGAGGTGGTGCCTGGTGTACTCCTATACTTGAGGGCACCCTGAGGCTCTGGGGAGGTGCTCCAGTCCCCTGGTGACAACCTCGGGGTGGGGGGAAGACCCAGAGAGGCCTTTCAAGGGTCACAGCACTGGACAGGGGCTGCAGCCGGGGGCTGGTAGGGCAGACATGGCAGGTGGGTCTGTCCCAGCCTGGGGGGCTCCCCTGGGGGTGGCAGCACCAACCAACCTGTGGCTGCCATTGGCAGGAAAGTTTTGTGGGAGGAAAGGTGACCTGGATGGTGCTGGGACCATTCCCCAAGTATTTGAGGAGCAGCCAGAGTTGCTCTGGGAAGGACTCCCCAGCAGCAGGGAAAATGTCCCACAGGAAGCCCTGTGCCTGGGGAGCTCAGGGGCCTGGATGGGGTTGGAGGTGGGGACTCCTGGAGAAGTCCAGCCAGAGCTCTGGCCAGGGCACTGGACTCCAGTGCCTGTGGGCTGTGCTGCTGGGAGGAGGTGGCGGAGCGGAGCTGCCAGCTCTCCAGGGCCCATGGGATGCCTACCTTGGTGAGTGCCCTGGCACAGGTGGCACAGCAGGGCCGGGGAGATGTTGGGCACTGGAGGTGACCCCACATAATGATGGTTCAAGCCTGTGTTTCAGTGTGTCCCGGCGAGGGAGAGCCCAGCTGCCAGTGCGGTCTGGCTGCAGCGGGCACTGCCCGGGTTCCTGTCCCGGCACTGACGTGTGCTCTGTGTTTCGTGGTTTTTTGGTTTGGTTTTTCATTCTTTTTTGCTCAAGTTTTCTTTTTCTTTCCCACCATCTCCCCTGCCCGCCTGCCCTTCATGCCTCTACTGCATGCGCCAGTCTGTAAGTTGGTGGGGTGGGTGGGCACCTTCCCCCCTTTCCTTGCTTATGCTGGCCTCGTAGTCTGGGGAGAAAAAGCCTGATTTAGATCAACCCACTCTGGCCTAATTCACACCTCTGTAACCCTCTTGCCTTCCTCTGCAGCTGGTGAAGATGAGCTTGGGCAGCACAGCATGGCCCCTGCCTGCTCCTCCCTGGGGGCTGACCGGGCATGGTGGTGTCCCCCTTGTGTTGATGGTGCTGGGTTCCCTAGGTGCTGGTGCCACTGGTGGCCATGTCCTCAGCCGCCTGGGCTGCAGAGGGCTCTTCAGGCAGGGTGGAGGCTTGTCCTACCCCTTCTCCTCACCTTCTTGCTGGGTGCTGTCACCCATGTGAACACCTAGTCTTGCTGGATCACCAAAGGGCTTGGGGTGGCTCCCACCCCAGCACCACCACCAGGTCCCTGTCTTGGCCCCTTGCGGCTGGGACAAGCTGGGATGTGGCACTACTAGGAGCCTGGAGGCCTGCAAGATGCCACCCATGCACTGACTTTGTCACCAAACTGTGGGCCACCAGTGTGGGTCCCACTACCCCAGCAGGCTGCTGGCCCATCCCATGCTGTGCCTGTCCATGCCCTGGGCCATCCCTGGTCCCTGCCAAAAGCCCATCTTCACCAGCCCCTGCCCATCGTGGCTGTGCTAACAGCACTGACCCACCTCTAACCACAGGGCCACCAGCTGGGGTGGTGAGAGCGGGGTCCCTGCTCAGCACTGCTTGGTGATGACCTCTGGTCCCCTCATTGGGCAGGGCTGTTCTGGGCTTGCCCTGCCCCAGGGAAGGACGTGGGAAGGTCCCAGTAGGGACAATGGCTCAGTGCCAGTGGAGGGGGGAAGGTTTGCCAGCCCCTTGTTGCTCCTTGTTTCTTCCATCTTCCCACTGCATGTCTCCATTTCCACCCACCTCCAGCCACCACACGTCAGGGCAGCCAGACTGGGGGGAGGCCGGGGGCTCTGGGAGCTGCAGGTGACAACTCTATTTTCCCTTTCATATTCTTCCTTCTCTTCCTCTGGAGATCTGCCAGTGCCTCTGAGGTTACTAACAGGAGGGGCCGGGAGCCCGGTGGAGGTTGGTGGCCATCCTGGGGGCAAACTACGGAAGTTGGCATTGTCCTAGGGGTTGAGGGAGCCATCACTCATGGCAGACTGGGTGGGAGCAAGAGGGCTGGAGCCAGGGTGGCAGGAGCTGCCTGCAGCCCCACGGGGCATCCAGCCAGGACAGCCCTGGTGGAAAAGCTACTGACTTCTGACCATGGCCGCCAGCCTCCCGTGGACTCGCAGACCCTGGCGCGTGCTTCTCTGAACTGAGCGTCTGTTTCTCTGGTGGCCCCCTCCCCCTCCCTGCCTCTCCTCCCCCCACTCGCACCTTCCCTGGACTCTTCTGCGCTCTCGCTGGCTCCAGCTTTCTACACGGCGGCCCCGCTCACCTCAGCCGGGATCCTGCCCGTCATGCAGTCCCTGTGCCCTGATGGCCAGCGTGATGAGTTTGGCTTCCTGCAGTACTCCAACTCCACGTGAGTCCTGCCCTTGCCACGTGCTTCCTGTCCCACCCTGCACACAACCGCATGCTCTTGCACATAGCCTGCCCCTTCCCATGTTGACGCTGCAGCCCTGGGGATGAGGCACAAGCTGGTGTCCCCCAAAGTGCGTGGGTGCAGACCACCATGTCCTTGGGGTGAAGGGAACACCTCAGCCCATTCTGCTGTTGGATCCTGAGTGCTCTGTGCTGGGAGGAGGATGGAGGTGGCCCCTGTTGACACCTCAGGGCATTGGGTCTAGCACAACGGATTCAGTGTGCAGGAGAGGGCAGTGGTGCCCCATTTCAGGCAGCACTGCTACCCCCTGCCCCTGAGGGGCTCATCACCCCCCCACCCCGAGCTCTGGGGAAGGTGTCCCCATCCCTCTGTCCCTAAAGCCAGGGCGGTGCTGGGCTCTCACAGGGTGACACAGCTCCTGGAGCACCTCAGTGAGGCAGTAGAGCAAAGCAGCCTCTTTGACCCACGGCACCCGGGGCTGGAGGAGGAACTGGAGTCACTGCGCCGGCACCTAGAGGCCCTCAGCAGCTCTGAGCCCAGCTCCATGGAGACCCACTTCAGCAGCCAAACAGGTGGGCTGTGCCCTGCTTGCCCCCACTGCCTGTGCAGGCAGGGACAGAGGTGCCAATTTGCCTGGCATCCAGCGGTGTGATGGTGTGTGGCAGTACCCTGCTGCTGTCCTGCACCACTGCGTCGGGCAGGGCCAGCTGTGGTGCTGCATCAGGTGTCCCTGATGCCTGTGGGCTGCTCTG
>VXAY01003734.1:0-161694 GCA_013399855.1 Oxyruncus cristatus | reverse complement strand
CCTGATGCCGGTGGGCCGCCCCGCCCCCCCCCCCCGCTCCTTCCCAGGGTCCGGTTTCACTCTGGAATGGGCGGCCAAGGACCAGGGCGAGCTGCAGCGCTTCCTGATGCAGAACATGTCCCTCCCCAACAGCACAGCCGAGCTGCTCTTGGGCTCCAGCATTGACCTGCAGGAGGTGGGTGACAGCCTGTGGGAGGTGGGTGACTGCTAGGCTTTGCAGAAGTCTGTGCTGCCCCATGAATGGCCATATCCTGGCCCAGACTGAGGACCGACCATCAGACCCATGGGGCAGGGGCCAGTAGGCACCCAGCTGGGATTATCCTGCCCTGCTACCCCATGCCAGGGCCTTGCTGGGCAAGCGGGTGCCTCTGCTCTCAGCACACCTGGCAGCCCCACTCCCATCCTGGTGCAGGTGTACCGCCTGTTTTTTGGTTCCTTTCCTTTGGTACCTGATGAGACCCATGAGCAAGACCTGTGGGATGGGTTTGGCCCCGGCGAGAAGATGACGTGGCTGGAGGTGAGGAGTGGTGCTGCATGCAGGGAACATGGTAGGGCAGAGCCCATCCTCTTGTCCCATCCACATCCCACCACAGGGAGATCTGGGTGTGTCTGTCCCAGTAGAGGGGCTGTGAAGGGATCTTGTCAGGGGTAGAGCAGCTGCAGGGATGCCTGGTGTTCATCCCAGTGCTGCCACCAGTTCCCTCAGTGCTATGGGGCACACCAGTGCCTGTGCCTAGGTTTACCATTGCAGTGGGGGATGGCACTGCCGGGGCACTGGCTGTGGAGGGATCAAGAGGAGATTGTTCCCTCCTTGTGGCTGGGGTGGAGGGGCCCCCTGCTCTTTGCATCTGCACATCCTTTTTCTTCCCCTCACCATGGAGACCATGGGTGCTGGGGGGCTGTTCACATATGCTTGGACTTAGGGAGCCCCCACCCCACCAGCTATCCCTGTTCTTTCTCTTGCAGAAGAGCCTCCCCAGTGGCTGGAGGAGCCTGCGGGAAGGGCTGGTTCACAGGGCGCTGTGGGCCCCTGTGGCAGCCCCACGCCGGCCGGCACTGCTCCGCATGCTCTCCCAGGCCCTGGGCCTTGCCAGCGCCGCCATGGCACCCACCGCCTCTAACAGCCCCCAGGCCTTTGTCACTGAGATGGAGGTGAGTACCTCATGGGAGAACCTGGGATACTCTGCCGGGGCAGGCACTGCAGCACTGTCCTCACAACTTCCTGCCCTGTAGGATGTCCTCTTCACTGGGCCAGTGCTGGAGCAGCTGACATGTGAGCAGAGCCCAGGGGGGTTGCGCCGCCTCTTACACGTGGCCCCCGGGCAGCAGCCGCTGCTGGCGGCGTACCGGGCACTGGCCTGCAATGGCAGCCGGGCCACCCGCCGGGAACGCTTTGCTCAGCTGGCCACCGAGCTCCAGGAGCAGCTGGACACCCCCAAGATCGTCAGCAGGGTGAGAGCTGGGCAGGTGGGGTGACCTGGGGCAGGAATGAGTCCTGGGCAGGGTTTCTACTCAGCCGGGGATGTGTTGGGGCAGGGGACTCTGTTACGTGGCCTGGCCTTTCCTGATCATCCCTCTCCACAATGTGAGCACTCGCCAGCCAGCTCCATGGTAGGACCCCAGATGATTCCCTCTCTAGCACCCACTTGGATACTGCCTGTTGGGTGGGGCTGCGTGTCTCCAGCATCCTTCAAGGTGTCCCTGCAGGTTTCTCTCTCCGGGACTGGCAATGCCCTTAGTGGACAATTCAAGGCTGTCTCTGAGGTTCCCCTTCTAATCCCACCCAAGTCTGATGCATCCTCTGCAGTCACAGAGGGCCACCTTCCTGTCTTGAGTGAATCTTGTGTCCCTCAACACATCCCTGCCAGGATTTGCCACCACTCTCACTGCCTGATAGCCACCGATGCACAGCAATGAGTTTGGGGCCCTAACTGGGCACAGCTCCAACCTTTTAACCAAGAAAGTGGAGTTGCCACTGCTTGGAGTCTCCATTGTTTCCCTCCTGCTGGACCCTGTTGCCCCAACAGTGGGTAACTCTTTGTCCCCTCATCCTTGCAGCTGAAGCTGGATGAGGTAAACAGCACAGCTGCTCAGCACCGCCTCCGTGCCCTCCTGGAGGACCTAGTGGAGATGGAGAAGGTTCTCCGGGACATGGACATCCTCTCAGCGCTGGCCAAGCTGCTGCCCAGGGGAGCCTGTTCCAGCAAGGCCCCGCCACCCACTGCCAACAGCACCAGTTGGGCCGGCACCAATGCCACAACTGGCAATGCCACAGCAGAGGAGGAGGAGGAGGGTGCTGAGGGGGGCCCAACTGGCAGTGACAACCCCCAGGGGCAATTCTCGGCGTTTGTGCAGCTCTGGGCAGGGCTGCAGCCCATCCTCTGCGGCAACAACCGGTAGGAATGCTGGGGGATGGCTCCGGGTGCTCCCTGGTCAGGCAAGGGGTGTCACCGCTTGCTGAGCAGGCAGGATGGATGCTGTACTGCATCCTTGTACTGCAGCCAGGGATGCTTCCTGGGTTAGGCAGCACTGTGCAGGCACGGGAACAAGTGTGAAGTCCCCTCATGGGCAGGGGTGGGGGCTGCCTGCAGCAAGGGGTGCTGGGTCTGGAGCAGAGTGGACAGCTTGAGCCCCCTTTGCAGCACCATTGAGCCTGAGGCACTGAAGCAGGGCAACATGAGCTCGCTGGGCTTCACCAGCAAGGAGCAGCGGAACTTGGGCCTCCTTGTGCATCTTATGACCAGCAACCCCAAAATCCTGTATGCACCCATGGGCACTGAAGTGGACAAGGTCATCCTGAAGGTGAGTGTGCATAGGCTGGGACCCCCATCCTTCCTCTCCCACCAGTCCTCCTCTGCAGATGGGCTGAGTGACAGGGAGGAGGCTGACTGGCAGACACAGGCAGCCCTGGCCCTTGCTGGGGAAGCAGTGTCTGTGGGAGGTGGGCAGATACCTCTATGGCCACTAGCCAGCCCAGAGAACAGGAGGCTCCCACCTCTGCCCGCTGTGTGACCTTCCCCCAACCCACAGGCCAATGAGACCTTCGCCTTTGTGGGAAATGTCACCCACTATGCCAAGGCATGGCTGAACATCTCCCCTGAGATCCGAGCCTACCTGGAAGAGGGCAGGCTGCAGAGGCGCATGCGCTGGCTCCAGCAGGTAGGACAGTGTGGTGGGGAGCAAGCCTGCCTGGGATTTACTGCTCTGCCAATGGAGAAGGGGGTGTCCTGCCCCCAGGTACCCTGTAACTTCTTCATGGGGTGCTTCCTGGTACTCACCTTGCTCTTGTGGAGACTAATCTGGATCCCTGCATAGGGTGCATGCTGTGCCCCATCCCAAGGATGAACTTTGGGTCCTGCCTGTGTCCATGGGGAGGACAGTGACCTAAGAGGCAGGGCATAGCCCAGCTTCTCTCTCCTGTGTCTGTCTCAGTTCACCGCTGACCTCCACAAGCACCCAGAGATCCTGAATGTCTCTGACAGCGATGTTCTTCACAACTTCCTCAATGGCAACTTCTCCCTACCCAATGCCAGCATCTTGCTCCAGCAGCTGGACACCATTGACAATGCTGCCTGTGGCTGGGTCCGCTTCATGGCCAAGGTGAATGTAGAACCACCCACAGCTAGGCTCTGTAGGATGAAAAGGGACAGATCTGCTCAGACCTCCTTAAGAGCATGGGACGGAGCCCATGGGGGCGTGGGAGAGATGGTGACTTCTGAGGTGTCTGTAGGTTTGGGGTAGATGTTGATGGTGGAGGTGCCCACACACTGTTCAGGAGCTGTGGGGTGGCTTAGGGTGGCACATGCTGTACTGTGTGCACGGTCTGTGTGCTAAACCCATCTTTGGGCTTGGGGTCTCACTGGCCTGCTGGAGTGTGTCCAGGGAAGAACAACAGAGGTAGGGAAGGGTCTGGAGCACAAGTCTGATGGGAAGCAGCTGAGGGAGCTGGGGCGGCTCAGCATGGAGAAAAGGAGGCTCAGGGAGAACTTTATAACTCTCAACAATTACCTGGAAGGAGCTTGTAGCCTGGTGGGAGTTGGTCTCTTCTCCCAGGTGACAAGTGACAGGACAAGAGGAAACAGCCTCATGCTGTGCCAGGGTGGGTTTACTTTGGATATTAGGGAAAATTTCTTCACTGGAAGGGTAGTCAGGCATTGGAACAGGCTGCCCAGGGCAGCAGTACTATCCCTGAGAGTGTTCAAACAGTATGTGAATTTGGCACATGGGGACATGGTTTAGTCCTGGGCTTGGCAGGGCTTGGGTTACTGGTTGGACTTGATGATCCAATCTTAGAGATTCTGATTCCCATCCCACTAGGTCAGTGTGGACATCTTCAAAGGCTTCCCAGATGAGGAGAGCATTGTCAACTACACACTGAACCAGGCCTACCAGGACAACGTCACGGTCTTTGCCAGTATGTCCCCGGGAACCAGCCCCTTTGCAGGGGTCCCTGAAGCTATGTATTTCTCCAGCCATGCCCGGGAGCCACTGGCTTTGGGACTTGGCTCCCTTGATGCATGCGTTGGGTGGGTGAACAGGCTGAACATCTCACAGTGCCCGTTCTCTGCCCCAGTCCGAGCACTGCTGGATGCAGCACCCTGCTGCTGTCCTGGCTTTCCCACTGCCACTGCCTGCTGTCCACATGCCCTTGCATCCCATGGGGGTCTCACAACCCAGGGCCGTGCCACCCTCCTAATCTGTGACAGCCCATATGGTATCCTTGGTTGGGGCATTCTGAACCCCTCACCACCCCTGTGGGCTAGCCGATGTGGCTGTCCCTTGGTGGACTCCCTGCCTCTCCTGCTGCCTGCAGGTGTCATCTTCCAGACCAACAGGGATGGCTCACTGCCCCCCCACATCATGTACAAGATCCGGCAGAACTCCAGCTTCACAGAGAAGACCAATGAGATCCGGCGGGCATACTGGCGGCCTGGCCCCAACACTGGTGGCCGTTTCTACTTCCTCTATGGCTTTGTTTGGATCCAGGGTAAGTGACAGCGTCCTGCCAGAGCTGCCCACGTCCCCAGCCCCTGCCCACTCAATCTGGCCTCTCCTCCTCCACAGACATGATGGAGCGTGCCCTCATCAACACATTTGTTGGCCACGATGTGGTGGAGCCTGGCAACTATGTACAGATGTTCCCATACCCGTGTTATACCCGGGACGAGTGAGTAACACTCACCTGCAGGACTTTTCCCCTCCTCCTTTATAGCCAGGACACCTTAGCTCAGAGAAGAGGACAAGTTTGGGGGCCTGAAAAATTGGTGACATTAGGAGTGATAAGCAACCAGTTAAGCCTGTTCCTTGGACTACCAGGCTCAGGAAGGTGGGGGAAAGTAAAGGGATGGCACGTGGGTCTCTTGGTGATTATGGATCACATTGGTCACATTGAGAAGTCCCAGGGCCATTAATGCTCCTGGACAGGAGGGTGGAGAGGGCCTCATCCACACCAGGGTGGCCAGGGCCCTGGGCTGAGCCTGCGGCTGCTACCTGCCTGCCTGCCAGCCAGGACAGTGGATTGTGCTGTGGGCTCACTGGAGAAGCTCTTTCAGGGCACTAAGAAGGTGCTGGGCTGGGGACTGGTTGTCCCTGAGCAGTGGGAGAGCCCCTCCATGATCCTGTGCCCCCAGGGTCTCCCTGGGTCTCTGCAGCACTGCCATGATCCATCTCTCCCCTCTCTTTCTCTACCTCATCAGCTTCCTGTTTGTCATTGAGCACATGATGCCCCTGTGCATGGTGATCTCCTGGGTCTACTCGGTGGCCATGATGATCCAGCACATCGTGACTGAGAAGGAGCATCGCCTGAAAGAGGTGGGGATGGTGGGAGAGGTATCTGGGGAGGAGTGGATGTCTTTGAGCTCTACATTCTGTGCTGTGCCCCTGGTCACCTTCCCTATGTCTCTGGGTCACATGAGCTGGGGCGGATGTAGGTCCCAAATCCTTGGGCTAAGCTGGTCCTTCTCAGTGTCCCCAGCATGAGATGAGCCCTGCCCAGTGCTGCAGGGAGCTGGGCTCCTTAGCACCCTGGCACAGAGTTCTGTGTCCTACCTGCTCCCAGCAGCCCCCACGACCCTTGCTCTCCCAGCCCAGTGAGAGTGGCAGCAGGGGCGTACAGGGTCCGGGGACAGCCCCACTGAGCAGTTTTGGCCTCACAGGTGATGAAGATGATGGGCTTGAACAACGCGGTGCACTGGGTGGCTTGGTTCATAACCGGCTTTGTCCAACTCTCCATCTCGGTCACGGCACTCACTGCCATTCTCAAGTACGGCAAGGTCCTGATGCACAGTGATGTCCTCATCATATGGCTTTTCCTCGCCATCTATGCTGTGGCCACAATCATGTTCTGGTGAGCTGCCCAGACCGTGCTGGGCAGGGGGCACAGGCAGCGCTGGGTCCTTGTGCCATGGGGCGAGGGTGCTGGGAGCTGTGTGGACAAGGGCCAGTGGAGGAGCACAAGTACCCCCAGGCGGTTGATTTGAGGAGCCAGTTTATCACCTCAACACCGCCAAAACAGGATGGTGTGGGGAAAAGCCGTGGTGGGATGGGATCTGAGGTGACGCTGCCCTCCCTTGCAGCTTCCTGGTGTCAGTGCTCTACTCCAAGGCCAAGCTGGCCTCTGCCTGCGGTGGCATCATCTACTTCCTCAGCTATGTGCCCTACATGTATGTGGCCATCCGGGAGGAGGTGGCCCATGATAAGATAACAGCCTTCGAGAAGTGCATTGCGGTGAGTTGGCTGCGGCTGCTGGGGAGATGCTTGGCCCCAGGTTTGCCCCAGGCATCCCATGTCCAGTACGAGGCCAGCAAGCTGTCACTAAGTTCTGGGCGAGCCTCTGCCTGTATGAACCAACTAGGGCTTTGGAGGCATCTCCAGAAGGTTTGGTGCCTCTCAGGGCCAGGAGCGTCTCCACCCAACTTGGTGGACCAGCACTGGGTAGGAATTCACCCCAATCTGTTCCTCTGGAGCTGGTCTGTGGTTCCTGCTGACCTCCCATTCCCTTCCCTCCACCTCTTCACAGTCCCTCATGTCCACCACAGCCTTCGGGCTGGGCTCCAAGTACTTTGCGCTGTATGAGGTGGCTGGTGTGGGTATCCAGTGGCACACCTTCAGCCAGTCACCCGTGGAAGGAGATGACTTCAACCTCTTGCTGTCCATGATGATGCTGGTTGTGGATGCCGTGGTGTACGGGGTGCTCACATGGTACATCGAGGCTGTGCACCCGGGTACGTGCAGGTAGAGGGGCATGAGGGCACCTTGGGCCTTATGGGGGCTCTTTGCTGGGGAACACCTGCCCACATGCCCTCACCTACTGGTGACACCAGCAGGTTCTTTGGAGATCTTCAGCTGTGTCTCAGTTCAGAGGCCAGCTGTAGAAAAGGTGTCCACAGCTAGGACACTGATCCCCCTTATCCCTCCTCGGGGAGCTGTCTCACCTTCTCCCTTTTGTTTCATGGTAAAGCTGAAGCATGAGCCAACTCAACCCAAATCCCAAAGGACTTTGTTTCCTGGCACAGCCCAGCAGCACTGCCTTGAGCCCAGCTGGCTGGAGTGCTCACAGGCCCTTCCCCACAGTGGTGACTCTGAGCTGGGGAATCCCCCATACCTGTGCCCATACCAAGCTCTGCCCCGGCCCTCAGCCGGCCTCTGTGTGGCCCTGGGTGCGGGGTTGGCCCTGACTCCCCGGGGCTGTGGTTGCAGGCATGTTCGGCCTGCCGCGGCCCTGGTACTTCCCTTTCCAGAAGTCTTACTGGCTGGGCAACGGGCGCGTGGAGACCTGGGAGTGGACCTGGCCCTGGTCACGCACCACCCGCCTCAGCATCATGGAGGAGGATCAGGCCTGTGCCATGGAGAGCCGGAGACTGGGTGAGGGCAGCTGGGGGTGACAGTGGGTGGCACAGGGGTGGCCCTGGCTCTGCCACAGGGTCTTGCTGTGGCTGTGGACCCCTGTGCTCTTGTTGGGGTAGGATCCTGGGTCAGGCACTGCTGCCTGTCTGGGAGCTGCCACTGTAGTGCGGGAGGGGGAAGCTGGCAAGAAGCAGAGGGGAAGGATCCAGAAGCCAGCATAACCACCATGGGATGGAGGCAGGTTGCTGCATACTTCAGGAGCCCTGCTCCAAGCCTGGCTTCCCTGGCTTCTCACCGTCCCACTGTCGCAGCAGAGGAGACGCGGGGCATCGAGGAGGAGCCAACCCACCTCCCCTTGGTTGTCTGCATCGACAAGCTCACCAAGGTCTACAAGACAGACAAGAAACTGGCACTGAACAAGCTGAGCCTCAATCTCTATGAGAACCAGGTCGTGTCCTTCCTGGGGCACAATGGTGCGGGCAAGACCACCACCATGTGAGTGCCTGTCTGGGCAGAAAGGGGCCATGTCTCCCTGGCCAGCTGCAGGGGGTGGGGAAAGGGCTGTGGCATGTCCCTGCAGGATCCTGTGGCAGCTGGTGCCATGCCCAGAGGGTAGCAGGGTGGATGTGGGGCTGGCACAAACATGGGATAGGCAGCGGGTTCATGGCCCTGTGCTGATGCTGCTCTGCCTGGGGCCCAGCAAATGCTCCCAGAGGTGGTGGTTGGGATTGAGGAATACAAGCTCCCTCATACTGTTACCTTTCTCCATCCACTCAGGTCCATCCTCACTGGCCTGTTCCCTCCAACCTCGGGCTCTGCAACCATCTATGGCCATGATATCCGTACAGAGATGGACAAAATCCGAAAGAACCTGGGCATGTGTCCCCAGCACAACGTGCTCTTTGACAGGCTGACAGTGGAGGAGCACCTCTGGTTCTACTCACAGCTCAAGAGCATGGCAGAGGAGGAGATCCGCAAGGAGATGGACAAGTAGGCACCCTCCAGCTCCTTTGGCTCCATCCATGCCTTTGGCATGAGTGAGTCTCCTTCCTGCTGGCTGTGCTGAGGGGGGCAATCTGGTGGCAGAGATGTCCCCTGGAGCAGCTCCACCAGATGTTTTCCCACCCTTAAGTGTGTCAGGCTGTGGAAGCAAGCAGAAGATGCTCATAGCCTGACAGCAACTGGGCAGTCCCAGTGGCCGAGGGCCACAGGTACCACGTGGGGAAGAGGTGTCATGTACTCTCCATAGGCACTGAGCCCCAGTACAGCTCCCCCAGCATCCCTGGTGCTTCTGCCCTGTTCCCAGGATGATTGAGGACCTGGAACTCTCCAACAAACGGCACTGCCAGGTGCAGACCCTCTCAGGTGGCATGAAGAGGAAGCTGTCGGTGGCCATTGCCTTTGTGGGTGGATCACGGGCGGTTATCTTGGATGAGCCCACAGCTGGAGTGGACCCGTATGCCCGCAGGGCCATCTGGGACCTCATCCTCAAGTACAAGCCAGGTGAGCGGAGCTGGGCAGAGCCTGGCATGTTCCTCTGTCCGTGGCAGCCCTGGCCCCTCTGCTGAGGCTCTGTGCTGCCATCAGGGAGGACCATCCTGCTCTCCACACACCACATGGACGAGGCTGACCTGCTGGGGGACCGCATCGCCATCATCTCCCATGGCAAACTCAAGTGCTGTGGTTCCCCACTGTTTCTCAAGAGCACCTATGGTGACGGCTACAAGCTGACGGTGGTGAAGAAGCAGTCAGACACCAGGAACAGCACAGGTTCGCGGAGCAGCAGGACCCTTTGTTTAGAGGAGTAGGTGGGACCAGCCCTTCTTCAGCCCAGGAAAGGAGCAAGAGGTCAACACCCAGGTGTTCCCATCCTGAGTCTTCTTAGGCCATATGGAGGGCAGAGGGGGCGGGGCAGGGGTGTAGGAGGTACCATCACTCAGCCATGACTTCTCCCAGCTGAGTCCTTGGTCAGATCCTGCATGGTGGCATTCGCCTCCAGGTGCTGGTTCTGTCCAGCCTGTGGGTTGCCCACCGAGACATCCAGTGTGGATCACAATGCAGAAGCCCATCCCCAGGTCAGGCAGGGTGACCGGGAAGCTGCCGGCACCACATGATGGAGGCTGGAGGAGCCCCCATGGCACTGGGTGGTAGGGGGAATGTGGTGGGTCATGGTGGGAGGCCAGGTGTGAAGTGACCGATGGGTGCTGCCCCTCTGCCCCAGAGCCAGGCCAGCCACACAGCCCCCCGGCCCACTCCTCTGTCAGCCCCTGCTCAGAGCCCCGCGTCTCCCAGTTCATCAAGAAGTACGTGGCCTCCTGCCTCCTGATCTCGGACACCAACACAGAGCTTTCCTACATCCTGCCCAGCGAGGCTGTCAAGAAGGGCTGCTTTGAGAGGCTCTTCCAGGTACTTGCAGAGGCTGGCAGGGTGGGCAGGCAGGGGGCTTGTGGTACCGTGGGCATCTCCTGCCCTCGTCATACAGGGCGTTCTCCCCACAGCACTTGGAGCAGAGCCTGGAGGAGCTGAACCTCACCAGTTTCGGGCTGATGGACACCACCCTGGAGGAGGTCTTCCTAAAGGTGTCTGAGGAGGACCAGTCTCTGGAGAACAGCGACGTGGGTATGGGTGCTGCAGGGGTTAGCAAGGAGCTGCGTGCTCTTCCTTGGCTTGCTGATTGCGGGAGTCTCCTCCCGTTAGGGGGGGAGGAGGTGTCTCCAGCAGAGGCCATCCCAGCCAAGGGCAGCCAGCCTCTGCTCTGCTCTGGGTTTACTCCCACCTGGCACACTGTGCCCAGCTCTGGAGTCAGCACAAGAAGAACTTGGCCACAGAGATGCTCTGAGGGCTGGAGGACCTCTGCCAGGGAGATAGGCTGAGAGAGCTGGGTGTGTTCAGCCAGGAGAAGAAGAGGCTCTAGGAAGATCTTAGAGCCCCTTCCAGTGCCGAAAGGGGGCTTGAAAAAATGAGGGGGGGACTTTACGTGGGCAGATAGGATAAGGTAGAATGGTCTTAAACTGGAAGAGGAGAGCTTTAGATTAGATGTTAGGAGGGAGTTCTTCCCTTTGAGGGTGGTGAGGACCTGGCACAGGTTGCCCAGAGAAGCTGTGGCTTTTCTGTCCCTGGAAGTGTTCGTAGCCAGGTTGGATGATGCTTAGAGCAACCTGGTCTAGTGGAAGGTGTCCCTGCTCGTGGCAGGGTTGTGGAATGAGATGAGCTTTAAGGTCCCTTTCAACCCAAACCAGTCTGTGATTCTATGATTCGATCCATCCCCGGTCCATGCATGCTGCAGTGAAGAGGAACATGACTGGTGGCAACCCACCTTTTTCCTTCCAGACATTAAGGAGTCCAAGAAGGATGCCCTGCAGCCACCCACCCCTGAGCTGGGCCCAAAGCCTGAGGCCAACGGGGAGCCCGTGGCCGAAGCAGCGATGCCAGAGAAGCCTGAGGTGGAGCTCAGCAACCTGGTGACCTGCTCTAAGCTGACACAGTCACAGGCATCCCTGCGCTCGGCCTCCTCGGTGGGCTCCGTGCGGGGTGATGAAGGTGGGGCTTATTCCGAATTCTTTGGGGATTATGCGCCCCTGTTCGATAACCGGCAGGACCCCGATAACATCAGTCTGCAAGGTTGGTGCCACTGGTGCCCGGCCAGCGGCAGGGGCCAGGGGAGGCACTTGGCTGGGATACAGAGGGTTCACCAGGGCAGGGCAGAGCTGGTTCTGGCCCTACAGGGTGTGTGGTTGTGTCCAAGATGGGGGGGCTGTGCCTGCTGGGATGAGAGCCCACAGGGAGGGGCCTGATGGTGCATCCACCAACACGGCACCCAGAGAGCCACAGCCGGGTGGGAGGGCTGGGAATAGGCTCTTCCACCAGTTTACAACCCCAAACTGGTAGGCAGGATGTGGGGAGGGGATCTTGTGCCAAGGCATGGAGTCAGCAAGGGCAGCTGGCATTGGCTCTGCCTCTGCCTCCTGCGGGTCTCCAGTGCCACCTTGCAGACTTGTTCCCACTAACATGCCCGCTCCCCATACTGGCACCCGTTGGGTCTCTCCTCCTGGCCCTTGGGCATGGAGTCACCTTCCAGCTGGTGGCTTCACCTGCCATACCCTGCCCCAGATGCAAGGCTCTCCCTTCCTGGGTGCTGGGATTGCTGGATATGGAGGGTGCAGGCAAGTGCCTCGAGGTTGCTGCTTTAGTCACAGATCCTGTTCTGGGTTATCTCAGCAGCTTTTGTGATTAATTCAGGGATGTGCCACCTTTCCCCCCCCCCACCAGAGCTGCTCTGAGCACTGTGATTTGGGCTGTGGGAGGCAGACCCAGGACAGTGCCGTGGTAGAGCTCCCACACCTTGCTGGGACCCCCACCTGTGTCCTGTACCCTGTTCCTGACTGTGCTGGCCCCTCACCAGCTGTGAAAGCTAATGGGAAAATGGAGGAGTCCTGCAAAAAAGCACCAATTTAGCTTGGGGTTTTTTAAACTGTTGTCCACATTTACCATTTGGGGCCAAGAGGAACCTGCCAGCCAGCTGCCTTGCTTCACACCACACTGCTGCTGTGGCTCTGTGGCAGTCGGGGTAGTTGGGTGCTGCCCTGTCCCTTGGGCAGCTGTCCTGGGCTGGGTGTCTGGCTCAGCTTTCTGGGAGCCCTGGCCGGCATGGGAGCAGCTGTGCCAAGGGGCTGATGTCCCTCTCCCGTCCCCAGAGCACGATGCAGAGGTGGAGGCAGAGGACTGTGATCTGGCGGGGCAGGGGAGCTTCAAACTGGAAGGCTCGTGGCTGAAGCTGCGCCAGTTCCACGGGCTGATTGTCAAACGCTTCCACTGCGCCAAGCGCAACACCAAGGCCCTCTTCTCACAGATCCTCCTACCCGCCTTCTTCGTCTGTGTGGCCATGACTGTGGCCCTCTCCGTGCCTGAAATAGGTGTGTGTGTGCCACCACCTTCCTGCATGCTGGGGGTTACCTTTTCTGCCTGCCCCGGTGTAGCCGATGTGGGCACTGGCTGCAGGAGGGTAGGGTCAAGGCACAGCCTGCCTGTCTGCAGTGGTGCTGTGGGGGTGAGCAGGTTCCTGTCCTTGTCCCCCGCAGGTGACCTGCCACCCCTCATCCTCTCACCATCACAATACCACAACTACACCCAGCCCAAGGGCAACTTCATTCCTTACGCCAATGAGGAGCGGCATGAGTACCGGTGAGAGCTGCCACCGCTGGTGACCAGCACCCTGTGCCCCAGCCCCATCCCTGGGACTTAAAAGAGGGTAGGGAGGAA
Organism: Oxyruncus cristatus; assembly: GCA_013399855.1. Lineage (NCBI taxonomy): Eukaryota > Metazoa > Chordata > Aves > Passeriformes > Cotingidae > Oxyruncus > Oxyruncus cristatus. Next base: position 148,590 of record VXAY01003734.1, on the reverse strand, counting down.
TGCAGCCTACAGCAGGCCTGGCACCAGCGCTGGCTCAAGCTTGGAGCAGAGCCCAGCTGGTGCCCCGTCCCCTGACAGAAAGCAGCCTCTGTCTTGGCCAGGGTGTCTCTGGGAGAGGTGCCAGCCCTGATACTGTAATCAGCAGCCTGGTCATGCCAGGCACAGGTGTGTGCCCATAAGTGCCAAGGCCTCAGGGAGGTCCCAGCAGAAGATGGCCAAGGTGGTGAAACCTGTGTCTCCTGCTCCTTGCTCTTCCTTACTGGCTCACTTTCCCTGTAGCATCAGGCTGTCTCCCGATGCCAGCCCTCAGCAGCTTGTGAACACTTTCCATCTGCCCTCTGGTGTGGGGGCCACCTGTGTGCTCAAGACACCCTTCAACAACGCACTGGACCAGCCCATGCAGACCCTCAACCTTAACAGCAACGAGTCCAAGATGTTGGCAGCCAAGTACTTCGATGCCATGTGCATCGACTCCTTCACCCAGGGCCTGCCACTCTCCAACTTTGTGCCACTGCCTCCATCCCCAGCTCCCTCTGACTATCCCATCTCAGTGGATGAGGACCTGCTCCGTGCCTGGAACTCCACGACCTTCTCTGCTGTCAAAGGTATTACCTGTGCTGAGTGCTTAGGTGTCTGGGATTTGTCTTCTTCAGGGAGATGATGCTTTTCCCCACAGAAGCAGTTCCAGGGACCCCTGGAAGTGCCTGTCAGTCTGGCCTGGCCAGAGCAGAGCCTTCTTGGGCTGAATTTGTGGCTCAGGATGAGTGCTTGGAACACTTTCTCCATTCAGCCCCTACCATGCCAGTAGAGCCTCTGGGGTGGTGACAATTGTCACAAGCCCCGTGGCCAGCTTTGTGCCACCTTTGGTGGACGTGCTGCCCCACCATTGCTTTCTCCAGCCACGTTTCATGGCCCCTCTCTGAACCTTTGTCCCCCCAGAGCTTTTGCTCACATCCATCTCTTGGTCCTTCTTAGTCACCAGGACCATGCCTGGTCAGCCCATCACCCTCATGCTGTCTCCAGCAGCCGGGGCAGGCGGGAGCCTGCCTGTGAGCCACCCTCTCTGCTCCTCAGGGACCGTGACCTCAGCCCCCGCTCTGCCCCGTATCATCCATGAGCCCATCAAGTGCACGTGCTCCATGCAGGGGACTGGCTTCTCCTGCCCCAGTGGTGTGGGTGGCCACCCCCCGCAGATGAAGGTAGTGACGGGGGACATCTTGGCAGACATCACAGGGCGCAACGTCTCTGAGTATCTGCTCTACACTTCAGACCGCTTCCGGCTGCACAGGCAAGAGGGGAGGCTGGGAGGGTCTGCCCTGCACCATGGTGCAGGGGTGAGGATCAGGGACTTGGGGATACCTGCCCCAGGGTGCTGGCTGGAGCCAGAAACATGCTTGAGTATGGCTCCACTCCTGGAGGTGGGGCACAGCAGTCACAGCTTCCTCAGCAGTGCCTTGTCCACCAGGTATGGGGCACTCACCTTCGGCAATGTCCAGAAATCTATCCCAGCCTCCTTTGGGGCCAGGGCTCCTGCCATGGTGCGCAAGATCGCTGTGCGGAGAACGGCCCAGGTGGGACAGCACTGCACCCCAGGGCAGGGAGAGATGGGTGGGGAGGAGAGGGTGGGCAGGCAGGGCCCCCATGCCCACTGTTCTGCTGCAGTGCTCTCTCCTCCAAGGGCTCTGGGGTGGCTCCAGCTGGGTGGGGCATGGTCAGCAGGTCTGGCCCAGCACAGTCAGCAGTGGCCTGCTCTCCCCATAGCCCTGGGCACAGGATGCCTGCCCTGTGGCTGGCTGGCTGCCCCATCCTACCCCTCTCTCCCAGTACATCTGTGGGCCCAGCTCTCTTGCCACCTCCCACCACTCCTCCTCCTCTAGGTCTTCTACAACAACAAAGGCTACCACAGCATGCCCACCTACCTCAACGCCCTCAACAACGCCATCCTGAGAGCCAATCTGCCCAAGAGCAAGGGCAACCCTGCTGCCTATGGTGAGGACCTGGAGGGGTGTTTGAGCACAGAAGCACGTCAGGAACAGCGTTAGGGCATGGTCCATCTATGCTCCAAAGGGCAGTGTTCCACCTTGGGCCCGACTGGTTTCACACATCTTGGCTCTGAGATGTGAGAGCTGAGCAGAGCCCTCTGAGGTCTGGGCTGAGGCAGAATGTCCCAAAGTGCTGCCTGATGGTGCCTGGGCTTGTGAGGTGCTCTTCAGAGAGGGCTTGGCCTCGAGGTGTTGGGTTATTTCAGAGAACACAGCTCCTGGCTAGCTTCTGGTTGAAAACCTGTCCTGCTCAGAAGTTGGGACCAGGCAGACTAGGGACAAGGTTCTGTGTCCTGAGCCAGTTTTCACGCTTCCATGTTTCTTCTTGGTCCTTCTTGCAGGCATCACTGTCACCAATCACCCCATGAACAAAACGAGCGCCAGCCTATCACTGGATTACCTGTAGGTCCAAGGAGCTGGTCTGAGTGAGGGTGGCTGTCTCATGGGAGGTGGGGGCTCCTCTGGTGGTTGCAGGGGAACATTGAGGCGCCTGCCCTGCAGGCTGCGTGGTGGGGGACAGGGTGGCTGTGATGTGGCAGTCCCTTTGCCCTATGCACAGCGACTGTCCCACAACCAGGATGGGTGGCCCTTCCCCAGGCAACTGATGGGGTTCCTGCCCTCTTTGCTCCTCATGCAGCCTGCAAGGCACAGACGTGGTGATCGCCATCTTCATTATTGTGGCCATGTCTTTCGTCCCAGCCAGCTTTGTGGTGTTCCTGGTGGCTGAAAAGGCCACCAAGGCCAAACACTTGCAGTTCGTGAGCGGCTGTGACCCTGTCATCTACTGGTTGGCCAACTACGTGTGGGACATGGTGAGCAGTGCACGTGGCCCCACCAGCCAAGCCTCCAGGGCTGTGCCAGGGAGTGGGCAGCCACAGAACTTTCTGTCTTCTCCAGCTGAACTACCTGGTGCCAGCCACATGCTGCATCATCATCCTGTTCGTGTTTGACCTCCCGGCGTACACCTCTCCCACCAACTTCCCTGCCGTCCTCTCCCTCTTCCTGCTCTACGGGTACATTACTCAGAGGGGTGGTGAGGAGGCACTGGGGATCTCTCCAGAGTCTCATGGGGTGGTGGTTTTAAACTAAAAGAGGGGATATTTAGAGCAGATATAAAGACGAAATTTTTCACAATGGGGGTGGTCGGACACTGGCCCAGGTTGTCCAGAGAAGCTGTGGCTGCCCCATCCCTTGATGTGTTCAAGGCCAGGGTGGATGGGGCTTGGAGCAACCTGATCCAGTTGCAGTTGTCCCTGCCCATGGCAGGGGTACTGGATTAGATGACCTTCCAATCCAAGTCTTTTTGTGATTCTATGCCCCATCTGTGCTGGAGCTGTGCAGGCAGGGCCTGCCCTTGGGGCTGATGTTCTGCAGTTCCCAGAGCTGGTTGGGATGGCTTGGCTGCCAGGGCTGGGGTGTGAGAGCTGGGAATGGCAGGCTGGGAGATGGGCCATCTCAAGGCTGGGGGTCCCTCCCCTGCCATACTGATGTGTGCTCCTGCTGCTCACCTCCCCAGCTGGTCCATCACCCCCATCATGTACCCGGCCTCCTTCTGGTTTGAGGTTCCCAGCTCCGCCTATGTCTTCCTCATTGTCATCAATCTCTTCATCGGCATCACAGCTACTGTCGCCACGTTCCTGCTGCAGCTCTTTGAGCACGACAAGGTATAGGACTCGTGGCTCTGCCGAGTGCCATCAGGAAGGGAAGCGCTGCCACTGGGTCATGGGATGGCTCAGACTGGGACAGAACTTAGGAGGTCTCTGCTCCCAGAATGAGACCTGATCAGACTGGATCTTGGTTTCCCAATCGTACCACACACTCAGGATTGTTTGATGCTTGTGTCTTCTCCACTATACCCACAGGACCTGAAGGTGGTGAACAGCTACCTGAAGAGCTGCTTCCTTGTGTTTCCTAACTACAACCTGGGCCACGGCCTGATGGAGATGGCCTACAATGAGTACATCAATGAGTACTACGCCAAGATCGGTACCGCCTCTGCTCCCTCCCTGCCTGCCTTCCTCCAGGGCATGTGGGGCTGGGGGGAACCGTGATGCTGGTACATGCCCTCTGCCTGCCCAGTGGGGTGTCCTGAGGCCCAGAGCAACCTGGAGCAAAAAGCCAGGGGGTGGACTAAATGGGGCACAGAGATACGGCTGAAGGTCAGCCATGACACAGTGCCAGGGGTGCTGAAAGTGGCTCCTTGAGCCATCTCAAATAGCAGGCTCATGGGGAAAGGAAGGTGTGAGCTGTGACAGAGGTGTGTGGTTCTGCTGCTGCACACTGCCTGTGGTAGGTCATAATGGGGCCGTGGTGGAGATGTGGTGGGTTATACTGGGGCTGCGTTGGAGATGTGGCGGGCCATGGTTCAGCTGTTTTGAGCTGTGGTGGGGCTGTGCTGGGACAGGAGGGATGGGGGCTGCAGGGACTTTCTTCTCCCAGGTGGGGTCTCTTGGCTGCTGCCCAACTGAAAGAAGCCTTTTGCCACTCACAGCTTCAGCCTGGCCTCAGAAGCTCCCCTGCTCTCTGCTTCTTGAACAGCTTTTGTACATAACCCAGATGCTGGCACTATGGGGGGCAATTTTGGGTCAGGATCTGACAAATCCAACTGATACCACTCTCAGTTGGATTGATTCATCCTACTGAGGTAGAAAAGCTGCCAGATGATTTCCACAGTACCTGTGCTTTGAGTGGGGAAGCATATTTTAACCGGCCCAGGCAGCTGCCGTGGGGAGCATGGGAATGGTGTTGTTGTTAGGGGTCAGCTCAGGAGGTGTGGTCAGGCTGTCCCCTCGGGAAGGTGTCCTTAGCCATTCTCTTCCTCCCACTCAGGGCAGTTTGATAAAATGAAATCGCCCTTTGAATGGGACATAGTGACACGGGGGCTTGTCGCCATGACAATCGAAGGCTTTGTTGGCTTCTTCATCACCATCATGTGCCAGTACAACTTCTTCCGGAAGCCCCAGTGAGTGTGGTGGGCAGCAGGCATGGGGGGCTGGCCATGGGGTAAAGCTTTGTTGTTGGGACACCTGAGCTCCAGGCTGCCCCTCTGGTGGGTGTGAGTGGGAGCTGCCCAGCCCCAGCAGGGATATAGCTCCTAGTCCCACATCCCCCTCCACCCATGCCCCCTACCACAGGCGCCTGCCTGTCTCCACCAAACCCATCGAGGATGACACTGACGTAGCCAATGAGCGGCACCGTGTCCTGCGTGGCGACGCCGACAACGACATGCTAAAGATCGAGAACCTCACCAAGGTGAGGGCTGGACCAGGCTGCAGGGAGACACCTGGGACCAGCCTGTCCCGGGGACATGCATGGGGCTGGAGATTCAGGTGGCTCCTGGTGAGCTGAGCCCCTGTCCCATGTCTTACCAGGTGTACAAGTCCCGCAAGATCGGGCGCATCCTGGCTGTGGACCGGCTGTGCGTGGGTGTGCGCCCCGGGGAGTGCTTCGGGCTGCTGGGCGTAAACGGCGCAGGCAAGACCACCACCTTCAAGATGCTGACGGGAGACGAGAGCACCACGGGCGGAGAGGCCTTCATTAACGGGCACAGGTTAACAGGGGCACATGTTGGGTGAGGCTATGGGCTGCCTGCTCTCCTGGGGACTAGACGGGGTTTGCTTGGAGGGCTTCCAGGATGAAACAGCGTGAGTGAGCCTGTGTGTTGGGGCTGCACACTGCAGCCCTGTGTCCTCCTGAGTCACCCTCACCTGGGATGTGGGGCAAGTAACAGTGGCCCTGGGCTGATGCTGCCTGGTGGGGTTTTACCTGGGGGAAGATGCTCCAGTGTAAAGACATGTAAAAGGGACCTCAGCAGCAGGGTCCTCATGAAAAGCAATTCCTTCTCCACACTTCCCCCCCATCTTCTCCCACAGCATCCTGAAGGAGCTCCTGCAGGTCCAGCAGAGCTTAGGCTACTGCCCCCAGTTTGACGCGCTCTTCGACGAGCTGACTGCCCAAGAGCACCTGGAGCTCTACACCCGCCTGCGTGGCATCCCCTGGAAGGATGAGGAGCGGGTAGGGCTCTGGGTGGGCAGTTGGCAGCAGCCAAGGGGTGGTGCTGTGCCATGGGGATGGCATCTCAGTGGGCAGCAGCGGGATACTGAGCCAGTGCTGCTGCCCTCATGGCAGTCCTGCCCTGGTGGTGTGTCCACGTGGGCTGCCAGGGCCAGGCACACATGCTCACTGGCCCTCACTGGCACTTGACTGTGCCAGGGGCTACCATGGGGCTCCCCTGACAGGCACATTGGTTTGTGGTCCCATCAGCAGCTGATGTGTGCTGTGTAGCCCAACCCCTGCCAGCTCTGCCAGCTCTGCCAGCCCTGTGGCCTTGGCAGGGTGACAGCATCCCCCTGTGCCTTGCAGGTGGTCAAGTGGGCACTGAAGAAGCTGGAGTTGACCAAGTACGCAGACAAGCCTGCCAGCACCTACAGCGGGGGCAACAAGAGGAAGCTGTCCACAGCCATTGCGCTCATTGGATACCCGGCTTTCATCTTCCTGGTGTGCCTTGAGGGTGCAGAAATAAACCTGTGTGGGAGCTGCCCACCCCTGGCTCCACCACACATGTCCTGGAGTGTGGGACAGTGTCCTGAGCTAGGCTCAGGACAGGAAGGGGCTGGAAGGGTCCCTTCTGGGGGCTGGCATGTCTGAGGATGCTGTCTGTCCCCCAGGATGAGCCAACCACAGGGATGGACCCCAAGGCACGGCGCTTCCTCTGGAACCTCATCCTGGACGTCATCAAAACGGGTCGTTCCGTGGTGCTCACATCTCACAGGTCCACGGGGGTTCTGGCTGTGCCCATGATGCCTCCAGGCACCTGGGGTGCTGCATTGGGAGGGTGGGAGCTCCCCTGTCCCCAGGCAATGAAATTTGGTAGGGGCATGGGGAGCAGGGAGCCTGGGACACGTTCTGTTGCCTTCTCTCATCCCTGGTGGTGTGGCCACAGCACCCAGGTGATGGCCTGGGGCCCAGCCCCCCACCTGCCCCCACCTTAGCCCTGGCACTGTCTTTCCATGTACCCCCACTGAACCCTGCCCTGTCCCTCCAGCATGGAGGAGTGTGAGGCGCTCTGCACCCGCCTGGCCATCATGGTGAACGGGCGGCTCAAGTGTCTCGGCAGCATCCAGCACCTGAAGAACAGGTAAGAGCCCTGCGGGAGCCAAGCACCCCATGTTCACTGCAGGGCATGAAGGGCTTGGGCCCCCATGGTTGGGTGACAGCGTGGCACCCGTGACAAGATGCCAGCCCTTCGTGTGGGTGCTGCTTTGGAGGTGGGCAGAAAACAGGCTCACTGGAGTGCCCTGGCACTGTCCTGGTGTCCAGCAGTAGCAGCCTGAGAGCATTGTCCCCTTCCGTGGACTCAGTCCTTCCCCATGGGGGAGCAGATGAGGGGACAGGTCCTCACAGGGTCCCTTGTCCCCGTGCAGGTTTGGTGATGGCTACATGATCACAGTGCGCACCAAGTCCAGCCTCAACGTCAAGGAGGTGGTAAGGTTCTTCAATCGCAACTTCCCCGAGGCCGTCCTCAAGGTGAGCTGCCCTCGGGGGCCATGCTGTTGCCTGCCAGCCCACACCTTGGGGCACAAGCAGCCTTCATCCTCTGGGGTGATTGGAGGGGGTCTGGAAGCGAGGGCTCAATGCTCCACCCTGTGCACACCCCCAGGAGCGGCACCACACCAAGGCCCAGTACCAGCTGAAGTCGGACCAGATCTCACTGGCACAGGTCTTTAGCAAGATGGAGCAGGTGGTGGATGTGCTGGGCATCGAAGACTACTCTGTTAGCCAGACTACGCTGGACAACGTAAGACTGGGGACAGCATGGGCGACTGGATGCTCGTCCCCAGGGATGGTGGCTGTGACGAAGTGCCAGGCAGGAACTGCCTTTGGTGCAGGAGGTGGAGCTGGATGGGGAATACAGTAGCAGTCACCACTCACCCACTGAGTCCTGTCCTGGCAGCAGGGATGACAGGCGAGGGGTGGCTGAGGGTGGAGGCGTCTATGAGGATACCTCTCTCATTCTCCTGTCCTTCCCCCACACCCAGGTGTTTGTGAATTTTGCCAAGAAGCAAAGTGACAACCTGGAGCAGCAGGAGACCAGCCCCAGCTGTGTCCTGCAGTCACCCCTGGAGCGCTTGCTGAGCCTGCTACGGCCCCGCACAGCCCCCACTGAGCTGCGGGCCCTTGTGGTGGAGGAGCAGGAGGATCTGGAGACCGACGATGAAGGCCTCATCAGCTTTGAGGAGGAGAGGGTGAGAGGTTGTCCCTGGATCTGGGTGTCCCTGGTCCCAACTATGTCCCTGCCATGGAGCCCTGGGACTGGGTGCTGCAGCACCAGGAAGGGGACATGGAGCCAGGGCTGGGCCATGCCAGGGGCTCTCTGGGAGGGGTGGGGGTTCTCTGGGAGGGATGGCTGCTCCGCCACCTGGGCTGGACTCTGGCCCCAGACGCCTTGGGTATGCTGGCAGAGTGGGCAATCCCTGAGCCTTGCCTGTCTCCCTGCCCAGGCTCAGCTTTCCTTCAACACCGACACGCTGTGCTGAGACCCCGGGGGCAGCCACATTCCCGTTTGTGAAGTCACCAAACCCTTTTGGCCTCTCCCCTCCCTTTGCCCCGTGGAGCTTGGCTGCTGCGGCCAGAGGCACATGCCAGGGAGGACTCAGTGGGTACAGCAATGCTTGGATGGACCTCTTGAGCCACCACTAGGTGGCCTTTGTCCCCTTCAGCTCCGGAGCAGTATCACTGTGTGGTGACAGGGGCCACGGTCTTTGGCCAGTCCAGCTGGCATGTGCCATGGATGGAGACTGCAAAGGAAAGGACACAGTCTGGTGCCAGCGCTGCCGGCCCCACATGCCTTGGGGCAGAGACACACAGGCCTGTGAGCGGTGCCTTTGACTGGACACTTGTGTTGCACTCACCCCAGGGACCCTCGGCTGTGGGGACCCTGCCAGGCCTGGCCCCATGAAGCTGGAGGAGGGATGACTGCTTCTATATTGCCCCTGGCCAGGACTGCCCTGGGCACCACAGGGACAGATCTGGTGCTTCACTCACAACCAATTTCTGTCACTGGGAGTCTTGGCCCTGCTGGTATGTCTTGCCTACCCTGGGGTCTGTCCACCCCAGCCCTGCCTGGCCTTGGGCACTGGCTCCGTCCCCAGGCAGCAGCACTCCTGCAGAGGCATGGGGGGGGCAGAGGGATATGTTACAGGGTATTTCACATGCTGGCACCAGCTGTTTTCCCCTCTGCCCCTAACCATGTCCCTCCCCCTGCCTCCTGCTTGCCCTCACCATCTGCTTCCCCCATCACAGGGCATTTCTGCAGCTCTGCCACCTTTTTGCTGCGTCCCTTTCAGTGTCCCCTTGCCCTGGCACTCGTTCCTCTGTGTCCAGCCCTCTGTAGGAGCCACCTTCACTGGTTTCTTATTGTTGGGTCACTGGCGGTACTGGAAGAGGGGTTGCTGCACCCCAGGATGTCTTTGGAAGGTGGAAGTGGGTTGGCCTTAAGGTACGAGGTAGGGACAGTCGGAGTGGGCATGGGCACAGCTCGGCAGTAGTGCCCGGGGTGGTGGGGAGGGGAGGATGGACTGTGGCAGTGGGGCTGGCAGTGTCACTGGGCCAGCAGTGGACACGCCGTCAGACAGCAATGCCCCTCCTTTTTGCAGAGGGTCCTTCTGCCTTGTCACCCACATGTCTGGCACGTGCAGCTCTCAGCAATCTGCAGTTGTGCCCAGAGGCAGAGTGACAGCAAGGCCCGTGATGCTGACCCTGACCCCCAGTCAGGCTTTGGCAGCACCCCAGGGTGGCCATGCACCTTCCTGGGGAGTACCAGAGGCCTGGCTGCCTTGAGATCTCTACTGCCCTCTTTGCCTCCCTGGCCCAGGCTGGGCTGGAGGCCCTGAGCAGTACCAGTCACATCAGCTGGCTGCCACAGGAGGTGTGGGGGACACAGTGTGGGGAGGCCTCTTCGAGCCACCTCTGGCCCCACTCGGGCACGGGAGCAGGGCCTGACCTCCACTGTCCTCATGCTCCCCTGGTCTCACCAGCCTTGTATGCCACCTGCTATAGATTGTGATACAATATACAGTATTTTCAATAGGGGGAAAACGGGGGAGAAGCTCTATTTTCAGATTTTTCAGACCATATTATTTTTTAATGGCATATGGGAAAGTGGCTGGTTCTGGGGTGGAGTGAATGGCACATGGGGGCAGCCCTCACTGGTGTGCTCTTGCTCCCTTGTTGGGCACATTCTGCCTTCCTGGGTGAGTGCTGGGAAATGAGCCAGCTCGAGGTTTGCCCTTTGCCATCAGGGAGAGGGGATGGTGTCACCTTTGAGTCCTCAGCTGTTACTTCAGTGGTGGCACCCTGGGGCACTCCAGGGTGGGCAGTGCTGCCGTGCTCTGGGCTTTGTCCTCACCCCACACCTGCCACACTGCCCTGTTGCTCAGGACTCTGGAAGGGCACTGGCACTCCAGTCAGTGTCTCCCCTTTTCCCAGCCCTCCCCACCGCCACCATGCCATCGTCCCTATGGCTTTGATGGTCAATGGACGGGCTCTGGTGCCCATACAGCCTGGATGGCCACGGGGGTCTCCCTGCCCTGGGATCAGGGCTGCCCTGGGCACAGACCCTGCTGGGGCCACCCCAAGGGCGGCAGCAGGGAGGGAGCAGGAGGATAGTGCCCCAGGGCATGCCCCCAGGGCAGGGGTGGCTGCTGCCTTAACACTGTTCACGTGGTTGAGTTTGGCCCTACTTCCAGCCTTGCCTCCCCGTGCACGTCCTTGGCCACCAGCCACGGGCGCAGCGCCAGTGCCACGCTCAGCCCAAGGCATGGGGCCCCTGAGGGGTGGGGACGTCTTGGAGCTGCCTGTACATTGCTAGCAAACAAAAAAAAAAAAAGATGAAATGTGAAAATAATGATCGTTTTAAATAAAAGATAATAACTGGATCCAGTGAGGCTATGTGGTTGGTGATGGGTCGGAATGCCGGGTCTGGGTGCCTGGGAGGGATCAGGCTGAGGAGGGGGTTGGCAGCACCCAGGGTGGGGGTGCAGGAGCCTGCAGTAGGCAAGGACTCCTGGGCCCAACACAGGCGTGTGCCCAGTGCTTGGCATCCTTTGGATGGTGGTAGGGGGGCTGGGGGTGCAGGCAGGAGCCATGGCAGCTGGCAATGCCACAAGCCTCCCTCACCGGCCTGGGGCTGGCAGCAGCTGTGGTGCAGGGGCCCCATGGCAGGGCATCCTGCCTGTGCCGTGGGGCCAGGTGTGGGTGGGAGCGGGTGCACCCTGGGGAGGAATGTGGGCTGGGAGGGGCTGCGGCTCCAGCTGGGGCACTCAGGGTGCAGCCAGCACTGTGCTGACAGCTGCCACCCAGCATGGCTGAGAAACCCCAAATCCAGCTCTTCATCAAGGTGAGGGGGAATCCTCAGGCCAGTGGGCACCGCTGGCTGCTACCCCTGGCAGTGCTGAGGTGGGGTGATCCGGCTGCCCTGCCCACTACAGGGCCCAGATGTGGGGAACTGGGGAGGTAACAGGCAGGGGGTCAGGCAGCAGGTAGGGATTGCGGCTGGCAACAGGCAGCGTGGCAGGTAGTGGGCAGGTAAGAGTAGGGTGGGCAGTGGGCAGCAGGCAAGCAAGGGGGGGCAGGCGGCAGGCAGGGCTCTTCACAGCACTGCCTGCTGCTGCCTACCCCGCAGGCAGGGGGGCTCTGAAGGCTCAGCCTAGGGAGGTTGGACTGGGATGCCCCCCACAAACCAGGGCCCAGCAGCCCAGCGCCACAGCAGCTGCCTGCACCTGCCGGGCCCTTCCCAGCCACCGCCCGGCCGGGGCAGTCTGTCCGGCTGTGCCAGGCAGGACAGGGCTTGCCTGGGATTGTGCCTGGGGGTGGCAGGGCCACCAGCATTGCTGTCAACTTCCTTTGGTGAACAGTCCCTGCTACTGGGCTGTCCCCTGCCACAGCTGCCCCTAAGCTCTGGCCCTCCTTGGCACTCTGAGGCTAGCACAGCCTGGGGGTCCTGTTCCCTGGGGGGTGCCAGGGCCAGCACTCGCTGTGCCACGTGGCTGCTCTGGGGCATAGCACACTGAGGCCCTGGGAGCACTCCGGGGCTGGTGCCCTGCCTGGCATAGCAGGTGCCACAGACTGCAACACAGCTCACCAGCCTGTACCAGCCCAGGCTGGGCTGGGGCACATGCCTTGCCACCGTCACCCAAAGGTGCCCCCACCCCCCACTGTGGCTGTGCTGGGGTGAAGGGGCGGCTGAGCTCTCCATCTGTGCCCACAGGCAAGCGAAGACGGGGAGAGTGTTGGGCACTGCCCCTTCTGCCAGCGGCTCTTCATGGTGCTGCTGCTCAAAGGGGTGCCCTTCACCCTCACCACCGTGGATGTGAAGAGGTGAGTGGTGGTCCCTTCCCAAGGGGTGCCAGTCCTCGGGCCAGGGTCATGGGCAGGGTGGGTGGGTGGTAGGTCCCCAACAGTTTGGGAAGGGGTGTGTGAAGGGTGGGCACTATGGCATGCATGGAGCTTGTTGTAACCCCCCAGGTGCCCACCGCTGACTGGGGAGGTTGGTGGGCATTTCTCTAGGCACCCACAGACGCAGGAGCAGCCTAGGGGCACCACTTCATCCCTTTGCTTGGGACACACATGCACATATGAACACACACACATACACAGGACCAAGCAGAGCCCTGGACATGCCAGGCATCAGCAGTGTCCCCATCTCCCGCAGGGCGCTGGATGTGCTGAAGGACTTTGCACCAGGTGCCCAGCTGCCTGTTCTGCTCTACAATGGCGAGCCCAAGACTGACACTGTGACCATCGAGGAGTTCCTGGAGGATCAGCTGGGCCCCCCCACGTCAGTGGCCAGTGCTGCCCTGAGAGGACTAAGGGGCCAAAGAGGGGCAGGACAGGCTGAGAGAGGAGGGGGCTGACAGCATGTGAGCCTGTTGGCCCCTGCCACCTGCCTCAGCTGTGCCCACATCCCCACAGGTGCCCCAGTCTGGTCCCGCAGTACCGGGAGTCGAGCCTGGCCGGGAACGACATCTTCCACAAGTTCTCCACCTTCATCAAGAACCCAGTGCCTGCCCAGGACGAGGGTGAGGAGCTAGTTGGGAAGCACCCCATGCATCCTCTTAGGTGTCACCACCCCAAAGCCTATCCTGGTCACAGCAACTGCCCCCAGTCTTCCCCATCTACGCGGGTCAGTGTCAGGTCTCTGTGGGAGGGCAAGGAGCGGGTGCCAGCCCGGGTAAGGTGGGTGCTGCCTGGGCACAGAGCTGGGCTGGCAGGGGGCCATGGCAGAGCAGGAGCCCCGTGCCGTGACCCAGCTGCCCTCCCCACAGTGCTGCAGCGGAGCCTGCTGCGGGCCCTGCTGAAACTGGACGAGTACCTGTCTGCCCCTCTGGAGCACGAGCTGGCCCGGGACCCCAGTCTCTGGGCCTCCCAGCGACGCTTCCTCGACGGAGACCACCTCACGTTGGCCGACTGCAACCTGCTGCCGAAGCTCAACATTGTTCAGGTAAGCAGGGGCATTCCAGCACCCTGCCCTTCTCCTTTCCCTGGCATCTCCATTCCACTGGCCCCATGGTCTCACATTCCTCTTGGTGCCTGCAGCAACCCCCTGCTCCTTTCACAAATCCTGTCAGCACTGTGCCCTCTGGCATCCTTCTCCCGAGGAGCCCTGCCCAGCGAAGTACTTTCCCAGAGATTCCACTCCCCTCTACATCCCCTCCGAGTGCCAGCCTTCAACTGTGCAGTGCCAGGGATGTCCCCTGGCCCTCTGCCACCCTTCCCAGATGGTTCCTTTCCTGGCAGCTGGGCCCTCCTTGACATACAGTACCAGGCACAGCTCCCCCTGTTCCCGCCTGCAGGTTGTGTGCCAGCACTACCGCCACTTTGGGATCCCCAAGGACCTGCAGGGCGTGTGGCGGTACCTCAACAGTGCCAATGAAACCAAGGAGTTCAAATACACCTGCCCCAACAGCCAGGAGATTGTACAAGCCTATCGCTCCGTGGTCCGGGCACCACAGTGAGCCGGGTATGCACCCCAGTGGGTGCAAGGCCAGGGTTGGGGTCAGTGCCCACCCCATTCCAGCCAGCATGCGCTTGAGAGAGCAGAGCATGATCTGTGCCCCTGGCACCCAAATTCTCTCCCCTGGCACTCAGGTGCTGGCAGTAATCTGTGGTGCACTGAGCCCCTCTTGTGCCATCCTCCCTCCCAGCCAGGACATGCTCTGTGGCCCCCAAGCATTGGGACTGGGGGCAAGGGCACAAAGCCATGGACACCATCAGTGCCAAAGCTGGGCCACAGGACAAGCTGCCCAGAGCAGAGGGCAGCCCTGCAGCCTCTTTTGTGGGCATGCCGTACCACCCTCTTATGAGGGTCCGAGGCCCAGCTGTGCCTGGACAGCAGGCACTGCAGGATGCCTTCACACCTGCACTGGGTGAGGGGACCCAGCATAGTCATGGAGAGCCCTGGGAATAGAGCTGGCAGGGGATGGCAGAGGCAGTGGGCACAGGCCAGTTCCCAGCGTCCTGGGTGAGGGGAGCAGAGGGTACCAACCCCCCAGAACCTGAGGTTAGGAAGCTCTCAGAAGCAGATTTGGGGTTTGTGAAATTGGGCAAGCCCAACTCAAGCTTCAGAGCTCCTGGAAATCAATAAAAGCTTTGCAAGCAAGACCAGCGTGAGTCTGGAGTGATCACACCAGCAGCTCTCCCTTACGGGGCTTCACACCGACCTCCACTCTCTCTCCCAGTGCAAAGCAAGGCAGAGCGCATCCTCCCAGCTCTCTGGAGGGGTTGGGTAGGCTCTAACCACCCACCTGCCAGCCCACTTGCAAAAAGCTGGCAGGGAAGGGAACTTCCCTGAGCCCCACGTCTCCGGGTCCAGCTGAAACTGGCCCAAGGCTTCCTGAGAAAGGGAAAGGCAGAACACAACGACACATCCACAGAGACCAGCTGGCTAAAAACACCTTTACTGGAAAGATAAGCACAGGCAATCTTTCCATTCTGCAGTGATACAAGTTTCTTCCAAACCCCACCAATTCATGATAAATGAGGTCAAGAGGTGGCCCCTGCCCCAGAAGAGCTGCTGGGGACAAAGCAACCACTGGTGTCTCCTCAAAGGCCCTGCCACCATCCCAGTGGAGGGTCAGCTGTCAGGTGCTGATGGCTCTGTTGCCTCCCTGGCTGTGAGGGGCTCAGCAGGCCCTGGACACAGGGACACCCTCTCCTCCACTCACGCACATGCTGATAGGGCTCCACAGGGCTGTCATCAGGGCAAGGGACAGGACCAGTCAGGAGTCCTCGAAATTCACTCCAGATGGTGCCTTCTTGCTGGGAGGAGATGGAGGGAGCATCAGAGCCCCAAGCCCCATGCCCCAAGCAGAGCCCATGGGGTCCCCGTGCAATCAAGTCCCAGCACTGACCTTTTGAAACCAGGGTTAATGAGAGACTCCCCGGGGACCTTCCTTTTGGCTGGCAAAGCTGAGCCAGCAGCCCTGTTCTTCCTGGGGCTGGGGTCTGCCTCAGTCAAGGATAGGCAGGATGCAGACTGCAGGTCAGCCAGGTGTTCTGTCAGCCCTGCCAGTCCCTCCAGGGCCAGGGTGAGCTTCCAGTAGCCCAGCCTGGTAGGGCCAGCAGCCATGGAAGGTGAGGAAAGGCCAAGCCTGGCCTCCTCTCCCAAAGGAGCCACAGACCTGCCCTGGCCCCCAGTCTAGAAGGACTACCCTTCTTCTGAGGCTGGCGATGACCAGCCTCTGACCTGAGCACCCAGATACCCTGAGAGCCGCCACAGTGAACCCTGCCCCTGCTCTGTCGGGAAGGGCACCAGGACAGCGGGTGCCTGACAGCAGCCACAGCCGAGGGCACTCGGTGTGTCCTGAAGAGCACATGAACACAGCACCAGCAGCCTCCAGGAAGGAGAAAGCAGGACAGCAGGACCAGGGCAAGTGCCCCTGGCAGTGCCTACCTGGCAGGAAGAGCTGCTGGCTCCGGGTAGAGTTCTTCTGAGGGCTGCAGGAAGATGCCAGAGTCTCCATGGCTGCTAAGACAGGACCCAGAACCAAAGCTTGTGACAACACACCCCAATACAGCATGCAGCATCCCAAGCCTCCCCAGCCAAACTGAGGCCAAACTGAGTCCTCTCGGCACTCCCATCCAGACTGCTGCTGCCCCAAAATCTTCCCAGACACCTCAAATAGAGATGTCTGCAAAGTAACTCCCACATCCAGGATGCTGGTGTGGTGCTGGCCATGAAGACAGGGCTGTGTTTCCACACAGAGAGACACCACTGTGTCTTCTGGGCCCCGGCAGGGTCTCCTCTGCCTGGGGGCTCTGGTGAAGCTGAAGGAACTGGCCAGCTGAACAGGTAAGTGATGGCAGCAGCTCTGCTGCTGGCCTGCTGAGACGGTGAGGAGAAACCACCTGATGTGATCCTCGGGAGGCACAGCTCTCTCCCACTGAGAGGCCCAAGGCTGAGCTGGGGCACATGGGGCACTTTGGGTGGGGGTGACAATCCCATGAAGGTGGCAGGAGCTGCCAGCCCTCCCCCTGTCCTCACACCTTCCCAACCCACCACGCACCCTCCAGGCGCCTCTCCAAGGTCTCGATGCAGCCGGCCATGGCGAACACCAGCGCCTGCAGCTGGCTGCGCGCCTCGGCGGCGGGCAGCTGGGCGAGGGCGAGGGCCGGGCACCGTGGCTCCTCCGGCAGCCGCAGCGTGGCTGAACCCGGGCCCAGGCTCAGCTCCGCGGCCCCGCGCCCCAGGGCGGCCCTGCAGGGACAGGGGGCGAGGGGAGCAGGGAACAGGGCGAACCCTCACGGAAGCCGAGGATAGGGGGTGTCGGGGCGGCGGCACCCACCTGAGCATCGCGCCGTGCTCCTCGGGCGGACACCGCTGCAGAGAGGGAGGAGGAGGAGAAGAACATGTCTGACACGGCCTAACCCAGGCCCGAATCCATCCCCGCCCTACCGGCACCCCGGGCCTTAGGCCAGAGCCCCACCGCCGACCCCGGCCCCGGTACATACGCAGCCAAACGCCGGACAGTCGCCGAGATCCGCGGCCCAAACCTCCATCGCGTCGGTCACACTGCGGGAGGCAGTGGCTCAGGCCGGGGCTGCTCGACCCCCGCCGGGCCCCGCTCCCGTTCCCGGCCCCCGCCCGCTCTCACTATACGGCGCCGCCGGGCCGGCAGTAGCAGAGGAACCGGCCCGGGCCGGCTCGCAGCAGGTGGAAGGGCCCGGCCGGTTCCGCCATCGCCGCGCCGGAAGGGGCGGGCGCGAGCGGCGGGTCGCGCCCGGGGCCGTGACAGGGTCCGGCAGCTCCGCCATGGTGAACTTGGGGCTGCGGCGGGTGGAGGATGATGTGGCTGCCAAGCACCCGGTGCGCCCTGCGGGAGACGGGCTGGGGGGCCCGGGTGTGTCCGTGGGGCCGGGGCCGAGGGGGCCGGGCAAGGCCTGGGTGTGTCGGTGGGGCCGGGGCTGAGGGAGCCGGGCAGGGCTCCAACCCCGGCGCTGACGCCTCCCCACAGGCGCTGCAGCAGTACGCGGCCTGCCAGTCCCACGCCTTCCTGAAGGGCATCGGCACCTTCCTGGCAGGTACAGCCCGGTCCAACCCCCCTCCTCGGTTTTCCGCGGCCGCTCCCCGGGGGCAGCGGGAGCGGCCCGGCTGTGTTCGGTAACCTCGGCCCCGGTCTCGGCAGGTAGTGGGGCCACCTTCGCCGTGCAAAAGCTGGCGCGGCAGAAGCTGCCGTACAGCTCGCAGTGGAGCCTGCTGCTGGCCGCGGGTGAGTGTCTGGCCCGGGTGGTGCTGCGGACAGAGAGATGTTTGCCCTTGCTGTGCGGGGCTCTTCCATAGCTCCGGTCACCTCCCGGCGCCCCGGCCCCGGGGGTTCAGGAGGGTTCTTGGGCAGCTGCAGCAGGTGCTGACGCCACCAAGGTGCTGCTGGCGCTCTCAGAAGCACCTCGGCCTCCCCAGCCGCAGGGTCCCTCACGAGCTATGTGGTAACCAGAGCTGAAACACAGAAATGCTCAGACTTCTGGATTTACCTGGAAACAGGCAAGTCCCCACAGGAGCTCGCTATGACTGGTGGGGTTTCTCAGCCCACAGGTACGTTCACAACTCCCTGTCGCTTTCCCCAGGCTTGTCATGCCTGGTTCTTCCCTGCTGCAATAATTAGTTTGCTGTTGATGT
Organism: Oxyruncus cristatus; assembly: GCA_013399855.1. NCBI lineage: Eukaryota > Metazoa > Chordata > Aves > Passeriformes > Cotingidae > Oxyruncus > Oxyruncus cristatus. The sequence continues at coordinate 130,374 of VXAY01003734.1, read as the reverse complement.
CTCATAATTCATAGAATCATAGAATCATAGACGGGTTGGAAAGGACCTCTGAGATTATCAAGTCCAACCCTTGAATTAAACTGGTGACTGTGTAATTCCCACACTGGCACCCCGCAACCAAGGGGTGGGAGCAGGAGGGCATTTGGTGGCTGGAGCTCATCTCATAGTTCCCATGTCCCTCTGTGCTCTGGGCACAGCATTACCGGAGCAGGCCTGGAGATGCGGACTGGGTGCACTTGCTGCTAACTGCTGCCCTGTCTGCTTTGGAGATTCACGAGAGCCAGCATGAAGGGCTCATTTGCTGGAAGAGGAAGGAGAGGGTAACGGATGGAGAGAGCAAATGAGGTGTAGAGAGGTTTGCTGCTCTGTAGAGTGGATAGAGCTGGAGGGGCACTAAGAGAGGCACTGGACAGTTCCCATGGCTGCTTGCTGCTCTCTCCCACATGTACCTTGAGCTCCCAAAACACCTTGAGGTCCCAAAGCTGGGCCTGCCTGAAGAGGCTTTAAACACTTCACCAGGGCTCTGTGGTTCTCTGCCCACCCTTGGCAAACACACCAGGGTAGTTGGAGGTCCAGGGAGCTTGTACTTTCTGTTGCAGAAAATCTGCTCAGCACAGAGGACAGGGACAGCACCACTCTGCCGGTGAGGAGGAACAGGTATGGGGACGTCGTGGAGTAGCCAGCAAAGCACAGCACTCTGTACCTGTGTCCCACTTCAACCTCTGCTGCCTGCCCAGCCAGTCGTTGCCCGTGCTGCCTGTGAGTCTGGTGGGCTTGGTGGCACTGTTGAGAAGCTCAGAGGACTTGATCCTGCAGCGAGAATGTGTTGGAGGCACCACAGGGATCAGTGCTGCCCACCCCATGGCCTCTGAACATTGCAGTGGGGGTATAATAAAAGTCAAGAACTGAAGGTGCTCATTGTGGATGAGGTGAAGGCTGGCAGTGGGACAGGCAGGTGGTAAATGTCACCCTGAGGCAACAGGTGGCACACTCCATTGGCACATGAGCTGGCTCTAGAAACGGATAGGTCTGGGCTAAGCTGTGAGGGCAGAGCTGTTGTTGTGTGCTTTCTGTACCCTGAGCCCAGCCAGTCACCATGTTCCTACTCCTGCAGCAGCAAGGCTTTTCCCACCCACCTGAACAGAGCTGAGCTGAACCCCATAGCTGGGTGGCCTCTGGGGTATCCTTTGCCCCTGCCACAGGGGTGACCATGTGCCCAGGGCCCCTCTCTGTGGTGCCCATCTGCCACTGGCCAGGGCATGTCATCTGGCCAGTCCCAAATTGCCCAACCAGATCCATAACTAGTTGGCAAGGATATGGTGCTGTTTCAAATCCTGTGCACAGAGAGGGGCATGTGGGGTTTTTCCTGATGTCAGACTCCAAGTCCTGACTAAGTAAACTGGCTGCTTTTGGTGGATGTCCAGCTCTGATTCAGCTGCATCTGAATTTCTTAGAAGAGGAAATGCAGCCTGGATTCTGGAAGGTACCTGGGTTCTTAGAGCAGTGTTTCAGCTTCAGGGACCAGAAGCGCCTCTTCCTTCCGTGTGAGATGTGGAGACAGACCCTGAGCCTCACTCCTCCATGGGAGGGAGTCCCTGTGATGGGGAGATGAGGGGCCTGGGGAAATAATTTGGGTTTGAGGGTTCAGAACATCATCTGAACTGGAATCAGGTTTGCCCTCTGCAGAGAGATGGGGAGCAGGCTGAATATAAAGTGCTGCTGGGGATGGGTGGGTTAAGCCAAGCACAGCGTTCCAGGAGCTTGGCCAGAGCAAGGAAGGGTGTTGGGAAGTGAGCAAACCTGCAGACCAGAGCTCGTGCTGCTGGCAGGAGCAAGGAGGGCAGCAAGAAACCACAGCTCCCTACAACCACTCCTCTCTGGGGTGTTTGGGGAATGTGCAGGGTGGGGGGAGGCTTCCTGATGAATTGGAGAGTTGGGACCAGACCCATGCAGCTGTCAGGTGCCAGATGTATGTCACGGTGTCTCTGAGCTGCCAGCGACTGCACCAGCAAATGTGGGTCCCCTGCTTGGGCACCAGTACTGGGGCCCATGCAGCAGGCTGCATGGGGGCTGTGGCACTGAGGAGCAGCTGGAGCGCTACCTGCTCCTGGCTTTGGGGTGACTGCACCTCCAGTGACAGGGAAACCTGAATTCGATGACTGTGGCTGGCTGGCACTCCTCCATCTCCATCTCTTAGACTGGAGTGAGGTTTCCAGCCCACCTCAGTCCATCTTGGGGGGTCTCCAGGCTGGTACAAACAAACAAATAACAAAGTCGTGATAGTGTCCCAGCACTGGATGGGCTGCAAGGGATAAGGCCTTCGGGCAGAGCCTGACCCTGGCTCTGCCAGGCTGATCTGCCCATTGCTGATCAGGAGCCACCAAGCCATAGCAGTGATTACAAAGGTTTATTTCAGATTATAAAAAACCCTCAAACAGACAAAATCAAACCTTCTGCATGTTTGCGTGTCCCTGTTCTTAACTGGAAATGAAAGTGCATCCTCCCAGCTGCCTGGCATAGGGTGATGGCAGGCTCAAATCCCAGTCCAGAGCAGAGCCCGGCTCCAACAGCGAGCCCAACGCCTCTGCGCTGGCATGGTCATGCACCACGGAGCTGCAGGCACCAGGGGATGGAGGTGGCAAAGGCAAGTCTGGCACAGGAGCCACAGGGATGGGGAAGGCACCACGTCTGGTTGCTGAAGTGGGACCTGGAAAGCTGCTGGCTCCCCACATCTGGTTGTTGTTTAGCCCTTACCCAAAGCTGAGAGCAGTGGAAGTCTAGGGCAAGATTTGGCCTTTAGGAAGGTCAGTGGGGTTTGTGTGCTGGCCAGAAAGACAAGTGTGGGCTCTGGGTGCTGCCCAGAGCTCCCCAGGAGGCAGGGCTGATGCTCCAGGGACAGGCTAGCAAGGTCAGCTGTAAAGACTGGTGTAAGTGATATTCCCCACCCACCCCCATACAAATGAAAATAAATCCTGCTGTTGCCTTGGCTTACTGGCCCAGTCCAACTCAGCTCTGGTGGCAGAAAGATGTCCCAGCTCTGAATGTCCCATTCCCAAACTTGCTTCCGCATCCATCCCTGAGTAGTGCTGGGAAATCCTTCCTCTTCTGTCTCTCCTTTCCTGCAGCTTGAGGGCAAGGGGAGAGCAAAAGGGGACAGCTTTCCTTCTGGGACAGTGTCAGGCCTTGGAGGAGGACATTGAGCACTCACTGCATCCCAAGTGTTCAAACCATGGAGACTCCAGCAGGTGGGACGGTGCTGGGTCCTGCAGACACAGCCCACCCTTGTCCCCACCGTCAGATCGCACTGGACTTGCTGCGCCGGAGCAGGCAAATGGCAGTAACCAGCATCGTCAGGGTGGTGACCACAAAGAGCAGGATGAGAATGACCCAGTAGTTGTACAACATGCTTTTGTGGGAGGAGGGTTTCTCTGCCGGGATCATGTTGGTGAGGTTCAGCATGTAGCCCAGGGCCCAGCCAATGGAGGTTTCTCCTGCCTGTGGAAACAGCATGGCATGGTCACCCACCCAGCCAGCCCAGCTTTGTGGGCCTCAGGAGACCTTAGATGTCTTTTCTAACTTTAATGATTCCATGGTTCTAAGATCATGGAGTCCAACCACTAACCCAGCACTGCCAAGGCCTCTACTAAACCATGTTCCCAAGTACCACATCCACATGTCTTTTAAATCCCTCCAGAGATGGTGACTATTTCTTCCCTGGGAAGCCTGTTCCAATGCCTTCACACCTTTTGTGTGAGGGAGTTTCCCCTAAAATCCAACCAAAACATCCCCTAGTACAACTTGAGGCTGTTTCCTCTTGTCGTGTCACTTGTTACTTGGGAGAAGATCCCAACCCCTACCTGACTATGCTCCTTTCAGGTAGTTGTTAAGAGTGAAAAGGTCCCCCCCGAGCCTCCTTTTCTCCAGGCTGAGCCCCCCTCAGCCAGTCCTCATTAGAGTTGTGCTCTGGCCTTTTGAGGGACCACCTCACTGTCAGCCCAAGGGAGGAGAAGGGTGTGGGGGAGCCCAGAACACCCTAAGCTCTTGCTTGCCAATGGATCCAGTCAGCCCAGGGACAGAGCAGTGACCATCCTGTGCTGAAGTGAGCTCATCCCATGGGAGCAGAACCTCGTCCGCTCAGTTCAGTCCTGATCTCATTGCCTATCCCATGGTGTGTGCAGCCAAAAGTGGGATCCTGCCCTGAGGTAAATTCCCCAAAAGCCTAAGCAAAGCATAGTTTGGGATGGCTGGTGTCTTGAGGGCCAAGGAAGGGCTGAACGACCTCACCACACCCTACAGCAAGCTCAGCTCATTTTTTCCCATCTCCCAGGAGATCGAACCAAAACCTGAGAGCTCTGTCCTGCCCCTGTTCCCCAATATCTTCCTTCACTCTGCTCGGCTCTTTCTTGATGTGGAATCATCTCCTCCCTAACTCCAAAAAGATCCCATGGAATGGAGATGTGCTTTGGTGCTACTCACCTTCTTCTGGAAGGCAATATTGGGGAAGGAGTGGTTGTTGAAGTTGTAGCCACTGGTGGTGAGCAAATACACGAACGTGCTGACAGCACAGTAATCTGGTAGCCTCTTCTCCAGCTTGGGGGCTTTCTGGAGTAGCTGGGTGGGATGCATAGAGGGAAGGAGAAGAGGGATCAAGCCAGCAGGGGCCAGGCTTGTGTCTGTGGCCTGAAGCTCTGGGTGGTTGCATCTGTCAGGCCAAGGCTGGCCATACCCACCTGAGCCCCTCCTGGTCCCATGTGGGAGCTGTCACCTGCCTTACCCCTACTCCATGGGGGCCAGGACACCCAGCCCCCTCCAAGGGCTGCTCTCAGAGCCTGGGTTATGCCCCCCACAAAGCAGCCCCCTCTTCCCTGCTGTGCCCAGAGAACCCACCTCATTCCAGCTGGTGGCACAGATCATTTCTGCAGCATCCTTCAGGTCACTGGGCAGGTGCACGGGTCTCTCCATCACGGTCTGGATGAAGTCCACTGTGTAGAAGAAGGCGGAAAAGGCCTGATGGAGGGAAGGGAGCAGCTGTGGGACAGGCTCTTTCTCTGATCATGAACAGAGACTGACTGGAGTGGTGAGCACAAATGACCACCCTTGCAGAGCTGAGGGCCTGGCTTTGCCGCCATGTGATGCTGGGGGTGCTGAGGACCACCTACCCACCCAGCAGCTGGGTCATCGCCCTGCTTCAGGCCGGGACTTACAATGAAGTTTCCTGAAACCTTTGGCTGGAAAACACCATCAAAGGAGCAGTGGGAGAAGGAGCAGGTGGTGAAGTTGAAGAGCTTGCTGACATGCAGAGCGCAGAGGTTCCCATTCCCGGTGCCAACCAAGGTGACAGTGGTGTTGAGGACAAGACTTGGCCTCTCCTTCTCCGTGCAGGGGCTGTCATAGATGCTGCTCAGTGACAGGCTCTTGTTGTAGCCCATGGGCCAGCAAGGATTGGGGACAATTCCTTGGTAGCTCTCAGCCTGCCAGAAGAGGGACACACAAGATGCACAAGCTGTACCATAGCCCCAGCTCCCCCTGGAGCTTGAGCAGTGAGACACGGAGCAGTTGCCACAAGTGTCTCAAGGTGGCTTAGGTTGTCTTGGCTCTAGCCAAGGGGTGCATAATGTTGTGGACATGGTGGGTGGAAGCCTTGGGAACACAGGAGAGGATTTGGAGAAAACCCCAAGAGTTGGCTGGGAAACCCAGCTGGCTCAGGGCTGGGGGACACCCCTGTGTAAACACCAGGGTGAGGGGGCAACTGTGGGGTTGTGACAGCCAGCATCCACATCAAGCACATGCTGTACCTGGAGGAGCTTGGAGAACAGCCTCTTGAGGACCTGGTCCCTCCCATAGCAGAGGAAGCTGTGTGTGTACACTTTGTACGCCTGGCCATACAGCTTCAGCATCACCTCGTTTCTGGGGTTTTCAATGGTGTCCTCGGTTTCAAAGGTGATTTGTGTGGAAGCACCCCCAAAATCCATGGCCCCCAAGGTCTTCCTGTGAGGCTGGATCCATTCTCCAAGCCACCCACGCTGAGCCAGGAAGACAAGAGCAGGCATAAGGATATGATGAGCTGTGGGACAGCCCAGCCACCACAGCCATCCTGCTGGGTGTCACTGTCCCCTGCCCACCTTGATGAAGTTCTCCAGGAGGTAGTTTGCAGTGACCCAGCCAAAGACCCCTTCCTCTTCCCCTGACAGGATCTTTGCCCCCCGGAAATCAAAGGGGTATGTCTTCAGTGTGCCTGCCACAGCTTTGAGGACGGCGTCTGACGCTTGTGGATCTGCGATGCTGTGGGCCAGGTGAGAAGACAGAGTGATGGGACTGCACTGGGGTGCAGCAAGTGGGATCCCCACCGTCCCCCAGAGCCCCTGGGGACTAGCACTGCCTCGACAGGGGAGTGAGAGATATGTGAGTCCTTGCCTGGGTACCTATAGGGATGTCCCCCAGAAAACCCCAGCTAATTCCCCTTTTCTCTGCTGGACAAGGCAGGTAGTGGGGATGGAGGTGTGCTCCCTCTTCCTGGGACAATGGGATCCATCCCTCCTAGGCTAGGTGAGGGGAGCACAACTCCCTCCTCTGTGTGCTTTCTGGGGGTTGATTATTGATTATTTTCACTGTGCCCCGTCAGGCTGACAGTGAGTGCAGGGGGATTTTCCTCCTAGCTAGACAAAAAGTCTGAGTGGGTTATCCTGGTGCCGGCCCCACATCAGCCCCTTTCCACCAGTGCTTTGCTGGCTGTGCCCTGCAGAGCATATCCTGTTCTGAAAGGCAGGACCACCTCTGCAGGGGACACGGAGCTGGGCACTTGCATGGTAAGAAACTTTGCCCACCAAGGGGCAACACTTCAGCTGTCTTTCACCACCTCCACCACTACCATGTGTGGCAAATTGGCATGGCAGGGTGGCATGACAGGCCCCCCCCAAGCAAGCACTCACTTGAGCAGGCGCATGCCAGCCGTGGCACCCAAGTAGAGAGGGGTGGCCATGTGCTTCTCCCTGGGCACATCTCTCAGGGCCTGGTCCAGGCAGTGCTCCAGGCTTGTCCCAGCAGCTGGAGGGTTTGAGCTGTAGCTGGAGATGCCAGGACCTGCAGAGAGGAAACAGCAATGCTCCCTGTGGATGGGGGGATGGTGCCCAGTGGGCAGCTTTGCCCCCCTCCCAGGGTTTCCAAAAGGCAGGTTTCTGTGAGCATGGAGCCCACGTGGAGCCATTCAGGGTCCAGCCACACTGCATCCCCTGCTGGCTGACAGCCTGTGGGAGGTTATCGATTGATAGTGGGAAACCAACCCTGGCTCCTCACTGGGATAGACAGGGAGCTGGATTGTTTCCTCGTGATTCAGTGCCTGCCAGGAAAAGATAAACCACAAGAATGCACGGCTGCAAGCCTTGGGGGGAGTTGGGAGAGATTTTGGGAATAGAGCTTGAACCCCTTAGAACACTTTACTGCACTGGTGAGTACAGAGGAAGGCAGCTGGGCATGGCAGGGGCACTCGCACCATGCTGCCCTGCCACAGGGTTGTGACAGACCGCGCCACCAGCCCCTTACCCTCCACATCGCACATGCCGTGTTCGCTGACCACCCCAGTGTCATTCTCCTTGTCCGCAGGCCACTTGTACACAAACATGGCAGTGTGGGAGGACCCAGCGTCCAGCACGATGCCGTACTGTGGGGGGAAGGCTGTGGGTCAGGCCGGGAGGTGGAAGGCCCCCAGCTGCTCCAGCCCTTCCCGAGGGAAGGCACTGGGGCTCAGAGCACAACTGCTCCTACCCTGGCAGTGCCCAGCAGCTCCAGAGCATCATCGGGCAAAGAGGAGCTCTGCTCAGCCCAGCCTGGCACAGCTGTGCACACACCTGCCTGCACAAGCCACTGCCTGAGATGCAACTAGGAGCAGTATACTGGCCATCCTGGGATGCTGCTTGGAACGGCATGGGATCTCTGGCTTTTTGGGCATGGGGACCCCCTTGAGTACAGCCTGGGGGACTCTTCCCCTGCTGCAGGTTCCCATCTCTCCAGCATTGCTCCTCGCTGCTTGCATCCGTGCTAAGCCATGCCAGCAGGTCTCTGGAGCCAGTGGCAGAGAGGGATACCTGGAGTGGCCCCTTGGGATGTACTCACCAAAGAAGGGCAACCAGGCACCTCGTCCCTCCTGGCCTTGTATGGCTTGGCCATTCTCCGGCTATAAATAACCCTGCTCCTCCTGCCAAACAAGGTTATCCAGCTCCCAGGGAGGGAACACCCCACATGCTGCCTGCAGCCCCTCCAGGCAGACCCTTCTGCCTGACCCCCACTGCCTGTGGGCTTGGGGCTGCCCACACTGGCCCCCGCTGTGCCTCCTTGGGGCTGTGAATCTGGGGGGTTGCAAGGCAGGACCCAGCACTGCCCCAGCAGAGCATCTCTGGGGTGAAGCCATCTAAGGGTTGAACCTTGTACAAGGCTTCATCTGCTCCTGCCTTGCCCAGACCCAGGGCCAGACCCTGCCTGGCTCCTGGGAACCTCCCCAGCCCTGCCTGCCATGGGTGCCCCTATCCCCTGGTCTTGACCAGCTCAGGCAGTGTAGTGTCAGGGCAGAGGCAGGAACACCTGGAGTCTCCACTTGTTCCCCCATGAGCCCTCATTCCGCCATGAATCCATGGCCCCACACCAGTGGTACACCCTGCTTCCCCAAAGGACCATTTCACACTCGTGACCCACTCCCAGCCTCCCCCAGTGACTTGCTTGCCCTGGGCCAAAAGCTACAAACCAGCAGAGAATCCCCCTCTGTGGCCAGACTGGGGCTGGTGTGCCACAGCACTGGTGCGAGGGATCAGCTTCCAATGCTGTCAAACTCTGCAGAGGGAAGAAAAGGGGCTCTGACAACTCCTCCCAACACCCCAACCTAACCCCCTGGGCTGGGGGCTGGGGTGAGTGTTCCGGGCAGGCTCAGGGGGCTCTCAGCACCCCCTCTGCCCAGTGCAACATGGGCCATGCACCCCCTGGCACCCCAGTCCCTCCTCACCATAGCACTCTCTGCACCACCAGATGGTCAGTCACCCACCAGCCCTTGTGGATGCACCTCTGCAGCACATGTGCCCATGTACCCTGCAGCCACCACGTCCCCAGTTTCCTCATGGGGCTGCGCACCATCCCAGGTATCACCTGGAGTGACAGGTGACAGGTGACAAGGCTGTCCCCAAAGGGAAACCGTTGACAAGTCACCCCCAAAACTGAGGCTGAGCACAGCCAGCATCCTGGGAGCAGTCTCCAGCGCTGGGATGCCATGGAGGGGCTGCAGCCTGCAGAGGGGGATGAGGCTGGAGACAGGGATATCTACATGGTGGCAGGGGCTGAGAAATACTGGAGCATGAGGCAGTGAGGATGACCCACAGCGCCAGGGATACCTGGTGCCACACATCAGGAATGGGGTCAACTCGGGAGGACACCAGACCAACCCCATGGCAGGAACAGACGTGACCACGTGGCTGACTCCAGGGTGAGCGGACCCACCACCTGTGACAGGGGGAAAAGTGGTTCCAATGGGTTTCCTCTTGCCTTCAGAAGGGCTGGCTCAGCTGTGCCTTGCTTCTCACCTCACAGAATGCTGGTGCGGGGGTGCATGCGTGGGGGTGCACACCTGGGGTGGGGTTGCACATGTGGAATGAATGTGTGCATGTAGTGTGCATGCTGCAGGTGTGCCCGTGTATGTGTGTGTGTGTGCATGGGCATAGACGTGTGTATAAATACAGGTGTGGGTGCATGGGGGTGCCTGCATGTGAGTGTGCACAGGCGAGGTGTATGTGCCAGCATGTTTTTGTGCACACGGGGGCACCTGTGGCTGTTTGTACATGAATTTAGGAGGGGGTGTGTGTATGGGTGCGCATGGGCACACATGCCATGTGGGTGCCCGAGGAAGTAGGGCACACCTGGCTGCAGGTGGGTGGCAGTGAGGGGCAGCATGAAGCCTGCACCCAGTGCAAGCCCTATGCAGAGGTGATGTGTTGCAGTGACAGTGGCAATGCTGGGGCAGGCTGCAGAACCAGCTGCTCCACATAGGCACATCCTACTGCCCTTTGCTGCCAACACTTGTGGATTGGGGCCAGGGGGGGTCTCTCCTCTCAGACCCCCAGCCCATTGCTGCCAAGTGTGGACTGGTGGGTGAGAGACATCCTGTGGGAGCCCTGGTTTTGGTAGCAGAGACAGCAGCACTCAGCTCGGCTGAGGAAATGTGCAGCAATGTGACAGCCAGCCACAGGGAGTGCCTGGTGGCCAGCCAGCTGCTGCCCTATGGCCACTCCAGCATAAGAGGAGCCACTGCAGCCTCATATCAGCCCTTCTGTCCTGCTCCCGGGGGGCAGGGTTTTACACCTCAGCCTGTCCCTGCAGAGGAGCTGTCCTAGCTGGCAGCACTGGTGGTGGTGAGCAGGGGTGGGAGCCATGTGCGCAGATACGGTCTAGTAACCATGGCAGTGTTGGATCAAGGGTTGGACTCCATGATCTCGGAGGTCTTTTCCAACTCAGTTGATTTTATGATTCTGTGACTCTGTGTGTGTATGAAGGGACTGAGACAGACCTGGACAGCCAAGAGCATCCCAGCAATGAGGGAATGTCCCCTCCTCCAGACCCGAGGGTACCACATGTCTCTGGCATCCACATGGGAATCATGGATGAAGTCACCCAACAGTGGTGCTGTAATGGTGCCAGTTCCTGGCCCAGAGCCTGCACCTGGGCATCAGAGCTACTGCATTCCCCATCTGGCAGCAGCTTGTGCTGCCATGCAAGCACAAGTCATGGCTGAGTTGTGAGCACAGGCAGGTGGGCTGCAGTGGCCCTGCAGGTAGGAAGCCCCAGGAGAGAGGACAAAATTCCATTCCCTTAGTGATTTGCAGCGTAAGCACTGCCCTCAGCTCTGCCCGCTGAGTTACCCTGTGCCTGCCAGTGAGCACACTGCAAATGAGGGCTGGTGAGACACAAGGATGCCCTGGCATACTCCTGCACTGGCACCTGGCTCCCATCACCCTTCTCATCTGCCCTCAGCGTGCTTGTCTGCCAGTACCCAGGGCTTTGCAGGGTCTTGTACATGTGGGACAGTCCCCAACCCCAGCATCTCCTGGTGGCACAGGGATGACAGATTTTTCTAACAGGACCTCTTGACCAGACCCTGGTGATGCTGCAGGGCTGGGGGACATAGAGGGGCCCCCATAGCAGCCCCACACTGGGAAATTTTCCCAGTGCCGGCCCTGGCCCTGCTGTCTCCTGGGTCACACAAGGCCCCACGGGCTCTGCCCCAGTGCCACATCACTCAGCCCAGCCCCAGCCAGCACTGCTCAGTCCTAGAGCCCCTGCAGAGAGGACACAGAGAACAGTGATGTCCCCAAAGGCCACGGGGAAGGGCTCAGGGCTCCTGGTCAGTTCATGGCTCTGTCCCCATCCGTCTCCTATCCTCACACCAGGGTAGGAGGCGGATGGGGACACTGAGAATGCCTCGTGCTGCAGCGTGGCAGCGTGCCCGACAGACATCCCAGGACTCCAGCTCCCACCCCACAGGCTCTCCAGGCTGCCCCATGGCACATGTGACGTCAACCCTACACCCCAACATCCTGCCTCCCTCAAGGGTGGTGACACCATGGGGCACCCAGGTTTACAGATTTCCTTCCTACTGCTGCAGCCACAGCACTGCCAGCATGACTGGCACGGGAAGAGCCCAGAGAGCATCGAAATGGCCAGTGAATACATTTGCCAAAAGAGGGAAGAAAAGGGTTGGGGAGAGGAGGCAGCATCTCAGGGCCATCAGGCTGTGAGCCCCACTGCGGATCCACAGGGGAAGTGGGATGCTGTTCTGCTGGGATTAGTCCTTCAGCAGCCAGATAACTATGCCAGGATGGCATTAGGGCTATCTTCCAAGCAAAGGAGCTGTAAAAGGAAGATTTGGAGCTGTAGCTCAGCAGGGAACAGCACTATCACCCAGCAGCTAATGTGGACTGAGCCAGCAAGGACCACGTCTTCCCTGGGCGGGTGGGAGGATATGCCCTGAGTCCCACAGCTGGACTGACCTCTAAATCACGTGGGCATCTTTTGGGCTGCGTTAGACTAACACAAAGTTCTGCATTCCTAAAACAGCCCTGAGCTGTGTGCAAAAGCGACTTCTTAGTGCCTGCCTGGTGCCAGCCCTATGGAAACTGCTGGACACCAGTGCACGCACCATGCTGGACTTTGTGACACTCGGCCGTCCAGGAACTCTGAGTCCCTGGGTTGGGCAGTGCAGCCTCGGGCGGAGCAGGGCTGGGACCCACATGAGTGTTCAGGGATGCTACTGCAGCACTGCCTGCAGACTGGAAGGTGCTACCACCCAGAGAGAGAAAAGACACAAAAAAGCACAAAAATTAAACTTCTGGGAATTCATTTGGCTGAAAACAAAAGTTGTGTCTTGGAACCTGGAGGAAGAAAGGCTTTCCAGGCTGACCCAGGTGCTACACATGGGGGTCTTGGTACTGATCTAATTCCCCCATGTCCCAAGATACAAAATCTACCTTGAAACCAACCGAGGCACGCTCAAGATGCCCCAGCATGTGGCAATGGGAGGCAAAGAAAGGTGTCACAGGGAAGAAGTTAATCATTGCTAGTTATACTAACAGCAGTGAGGATCATCTTGGCTAAACCAGCTCATTTTCTCATCCTAATCTTCATTACATCTGACAAACCCAGAGAGAAGGCAGCACATTTGGCATGCAGGCTGGCTCAGAAAGTTTCCATGCAAATTGCTTGGGATGAGAAAAAGGGGGGTTTAGATGAACCATTTTCTATGACAAGAGCCTGGAACTATTTTAAAACAAAAGACTTCAACTACAAAAGAGGTACTTGGCCAACAAGAAATTGTTTGGGAACTTCTTTCAGCATCTGAATTTACAATGAAAAAGAAGAATAAAAAGCAGCTTGCATTCAAAGCAGCTCACATTTCTCACCCAGCAGCACTGGCTCAGGGGATGCAGCAGAGCCCGGGGAGCTGGGAGATACTGGGGTGCACCGTGGAGCACCGACCCAGGCAGAGCTGCAGAAGCAGATGCTGATACGGCTGTTCTGGTCTGGGGGGCCGCTATCTTTCAGTATGTCCAACAGATTCCCTTCCCAAAGTGCAGGTCCAAGGCACCAGGGATGGGCGGCCAGGGTTCCCGCAGCCGGGGGTCCCGCACGGGGGGTGACTAACCGGGGGTCTCGCGCCCGTCCCTGCGCTCCCGGCGGGGGCTTCTCCCTGCGACCCTTCCGGCAGGTCGGGAACCCCGCAGCCCCGGCGCCTCCCATGACGCCGGGGACCCCCTGATGCCGGAGCCTGTCCTAGACGAGGAATCCCGCACACCGGCGTGCACACTGCGGCTCCCCCAGCACCCGGGTGCCTAGGACCCCCAGGTGCCCGCCGCCCCGACCACTCCGAGCACGGTGTCGCCCCACCGCCCCGCTCACCTTGAAGCCCGGCGGGCCTCGCGTGTCGCCGGAGCCGAGGAGCAGGAGGAGGATGCCCAGGAGGCAGCCGAGGGCCAGGATCAGGAGCAGGGCGGCCAGACGGCGGGCCATGGCGGGGCCAGGCAGGTGAGCGGCTCCGCGAAGGCTGCGGCGGCTCCTGCCGCTCCTCCTCCCCCGCCTCCTCTTCGCCCGCCTCTCCCGGCTGAGTCACCGCCGCCACGGCCCACCCGGGCGGGCCACCGGGCTCCGGGACACTGCGGGGGGCGGCACCGGGCTGCGCCCCCCCCGCCCCGGCACCAGACCCATCTACCTCTCCCGGGCACGGTCCTTGTCCCTGGGATCAGCCCGAGCCCGGCCCTTCGGGCATCACCATTACCGGGGGGCTCAGCCCCATCGTGTCCCTCCTCCCTGGGCACAGCCTCTCTTCTTGGGATCAGCCCCACCTACCCCTTGATTCCAGGCTCAGCCCCAGCCTGCCCCCACCCTGGGGCTTAGCCCCTACATGGGTGCAGTGGGAACGTCAGAACACCCCAAGTTATAGAAAAGCTCCAAGAGTCTCACAGCTACCATGATTAACAACTATGGCTGTGTTACCACTTTTAATCATCACAAGTTCATGATAGCCCTGAGGAGTCCAGACATATATCAAAGCTGTTTTTAATATGGTCATAAGTGAATAATGTGATGCATTTGCACATGGAGCAGTGAGCCAAAGGAGGTTGGGCTTCTGGCTCCAAGGAGGACATTTGGAGTTTGCTTACACAATGGGATAAGACAGTGAACAAAATAATAAACAAACAGATATCACTAAGGAGAGTAGGCTGGTGGACACAGCTCCCAGCGCAGATGTGTTGCAGGCTGAGGGTCACACTTTCGTACTGAGGGTGTGAGCTGAGGCTTCTCACCCCCTGACTTCCAACTATTTTTTGAAGCAAGGCACTTTCCTGCCACTCACAGCTGACCCATGCACAGCACACATTGCACCAGTGCTAAATCTTCTGCAGAGCTTTCTGCCCATCACTGTGGTGTTGGGGTGCAGAGGTTCTTGTGGGGCTTAAGCCTGTGCTGAGGGCTTGTGATGCAAAAGCCCTCAGCCCTGACGTGCCACTCCATTGCAGAGGTTCTGCTGCTGGAGATGTCACAGGAGATGAGCTCCAGTGTGACAGTAGTGACTGGCAGCAGAGTCTGAGAAAGAAAATGTCTAAATAGGGACACACCTTTGCTGTGGAAGTGCCCATCACCTTGGCACAGGGCTTCTCTGCAGGACTGTTGTGTTCACCCTGCCAGTCTGTTTGTAGGGTGTTCTACCTCCTCACTTTGATTCAATAAGCATTTAATCCTGGAAAAACTATGTCAATCAACTTCAAGATATTAATATAGTAATTTTTGTGGAAAAATGATTGCCCTTTGCTGATGCTGATGCCACAGGAAACGACAGTCCTGTCCCCAAGGCTCATCACAGCATCGTTTCTGCTGCCTTTCTGCTTTCCCAGGCTAACTCTTCTCAAGTTTCCACAGAAAAATACCTGCCTGTTCTTAATTGTTCTTGCCACCCACCTCTGAGGCACACATCTGCCACGCTGTACAGTGCAACTGCACCAGTGATTACCACATAAGCTGAGATCTTCTCTGGGTTGCACTCAACCTCTTTCACAGTAGCTGCCAAGCCTCCTGCTTCACTCTTGGATGGACAAGCAGTGAGAAGAGGTCTTCAAAGACTGAAAAGGAACAAAAAAATCCCTTTTCTGGGTGGTAGCAGGCAGAGACAAGGGGTGGGAGAGCCCTGTGTGGGTAGGGATGGTCCCTTGTTCCTTATTGTTATTTTGCTTTTGGAGACTTTGGAGTAAGTCCCTCTCTGGCAGGAGGCTCTTGGTGTGGTGGGACCCTCCTGGGATTTGAGTATAGGTATGAGTGTCTTGTTCTTGTGCAGACTTGGCCACCCCAATTCCAGGTTGTCCATAGGTGGCGTGAAGAGGGGGATTGACACCTCTTCCCTCCCCAAGAGGGGGCTGCTGCTCCTTCTCTTCATGGGGTCATATTTGCCGCCCTCTTTCCAGCTCCAAGGGGGCAGGAGGGGTGAGCCGAAGTCTGAGGGAGCCTGTGCCCAGCCCTGGCCAATTGCTGGTGTCCAATGATACTCAACCTGCAATGCAAACAGGAAGGCACCAAAAGCTAGGACATGCTGGATTGGAAATGCTCCAGTTCCCAGGGGAATGATAGCCAGGCAAACCCACACATAGCCAGAGCGGTACCCCTGTGATGATATGTTCAGGTGGGGAGCACATCGACACTGCTGTCTGAGCTCAGCCTGGCAGGGTTGGGCACTGCCAGCTGTGGCCCCAGCAAGGGGGGCTCCTGTCATCTCTCCTTTCCCATGGAGCCCACCGAGGCACCACTGGCTGGAGAGCAGGACATGGAAGATGGCAGCACCTCTGCCCATGCCGTGTGGGCAGCCTCGGCCACTCACAGAGAACCCAGCCATGTCCCTTGGGTTCCCCAAGGTGGCTGCGCTGAGGTGGCCACCCCAGGTGGGCAATCCTTGAGCTCCAGACACAAGCGAGTTCAGTGGGAAAAAGAAAGTAAGGAGCAAGGAGGGCTTTCTCTGCCATGGAAGGTGAAGCAGGTGGCCTGCCCCAATGCCGGAAGATGAGTGCAGCCTTGTTTGTCTGAGGAAACAGGGATGTGGATTTTGGGCATCACCAAAGCAAGGCAAGAACAGATGTCACCTCTGCAGGACTCCAGTTGTGAAGAAAAGGATCCTCCCAAACAAGCAGGTTCAATGTGCAAGCAGCTGCATGGGTAGCCAGTCTGGCACAGCCTGGTTGTCCTGCCACACTGCCACCCTGCCACTCTGCCACCTGTCTGCCTGCCATTCTCCCACCTCTGTCACCTCTGTCCTTTGCAGCACTGTTCTCCATGCATTCATCCTGTCTTGAGCATCCATAGGCACGGAGGCACACTGTGAATTTTTAGGGGGCTGATTTGATAGCAGAAGCAACAGATTCCCTCAGCATGATCAGACCTGAAAACGGTATTTTCAGTAACCTAAAATAACTAGATAATCTACCAGATGGAGGGGCACGGATTGCTGTGGGGCAACAGTAAGTTCCCCACAATTTAATGCCCATTTTGCACGATTTCAGCCTGTGTACAGAGTGTCACCACCATGATGGCCAAGCAGGAAGGGACCAGGTGTACCTGTGAGGTGGCTAAGGTGTTGAGCTCTCTCTGGTGACCAGTGACAGGACCTGAGGGAACCTGAGCAAGAAGGTGTGCCAGGGGAAGTTTGGGTTGGATCTCAGGAAAAGGTCCTTTCCCCAAAGGGTGGTCAGGCACTGAACAGGCTCCCCAGGGGAGTGGTCACGGCCCCAAGGCTGACAGAGCTCAAGGAGCATTTGGACAACATTCTCAGGGACATGGGGTTATTGTTGGGGTTTCCTGTGCAGGGCAAGGAGTTGGACTCAATGGTCTTAGAGGTATTTTCCAACCTTAATGACTCTGTTGTCCTTGTGGGTCCCTTCCACTTGGGACATTCTGTGGTTCTATCATTCTTTATGGCATGGGACAGGAGCCCAGAGAAGGGGATGGATGTCCCAGGCAAAGTGGAAACCACATCAGGAGCCCTGACTCCCCATGATGCTAGTGCCTTTGGCTCATCCCATACCTGGATAAAAGAGAGCTTAATCCCAGGTAAAGCTGGACGAGGATGTGTCACCAGTGTGCCTGAGGCACCTGAGGACTCTTGCCTGTATTTCTACATCCCCTGCAGCTGGTGTGGACACAGGTTCAGCTCAGTGGTGCGTGGAGACAGGGCTTTCCTCTTCCTGCTCCAAGGAGAGGCACAAGCACAGACTACCCAGAAGAGAGAGGTCATGCTGGCACCCATCCCATCTGGGCAGAAAAGCCTGTTCCCACCATGGAGCAGGGGAAGTATTCCCTGGGGGCAAAGTGGCAGGTGAGTACAAAGAGGAGAAGATGAGGAATTCATTACTCACACAGCAGTGGGGGACTGAAACTCCTCTGGACAAAGGAGAGAGGTTTTTCTAATCCACCTCTTCCAACAAAAGCCTCCAAAGTGAGGCCATCTGGGTGAGGGCTGCAGGGCTGAATGAGGGATAAAAGGAGACACTGGAGCAGGAGAAGGCACTTGTTGGTGTCTCTGAGAGGTGGGGTTTGCTGGTTGTGGGGCTCAGGTCTGCACAAAAGCTTCATTAAACATGGACAAGCACATCTGGGAGCCAGGGGTGGGCGGCACATCTGGGAGCTCTGGTGGGCGGCACTGCAGTTCCATATGCGGTTGGAAAATAACAGGAAGAACAGATTGAGCTTGTAGACACTGCAATGGGCTGGGGTCCAAAGGGAGGGATTAGGGACAGAGTTCTCTGCTCCCAGCTGTGAGCTCCTCAGCCAACAGCAAATACAGGGGAGACGCATCCAGGAGCATTCAATAGCCTTGGGATTGGGATGAGGCACCAGCCATGAGCAGTGCACAAACAATCCCACAACGCACTCCAGAGCTGCTACAGCACAACACTGATCTCAGCCCTGGCAGGAACCCCAGGGAGTCCTGACCTGCGCCTGAGAGAGGACCGGAGGGCAGCAGGGTCTGAGGTTCCTCTGCAGGGCAAGAACCAGCAGGGACAGAGAGGGGCTGGCAGGAGTACAGCGTGGTCCCTGTGGCAGCTGGAAGCACAGTTGGTACAGCGGGAGGCTGCAAAGGTGTCCCCAGCAGGAGCACTGCCCCTGTCTGCCTCTGCAGCACAGACCTGGGAATAAGGGCAGAGACTTGCTGCTTGGTCTTGGATTGGGCTGAAGCTGCTCCAGAGCCCCAGGCTGTGGTCCATGAGAGGAATCCTACAGCCTGGCTCTCAATCCCAACCCCAGTCCCACTCCCAACCTCAGCCTCTGCCTGGGAGCAGCACTGAAGGCACAGAATGATGGAAGAGTGGGGACCTGCTCCCAGTCCCCAGGGCTCTGTTGCTCCTGATGGAGTTGGGACCTGGACTGACCCATCCTGGGGACTCAGCTGAGACATCAGGTATATTTTTTGAAGAGTGCAGGCCAGTGCAGGCCACTCCGCATGCCCAGAGGTGCCTCTTCCTTTTGGACCTTCAGGCAGGCCGAGTCCTGCACCAACAAAAGGACTTGGGCTTCCCCAGCTGCTGGGGCTGTCTCTCTCCCCAGCATCTTGTTGCTTTGCATGGAGGAGTCCTAGAATTGTATGGGGTACCAGAAAACCTCCCAGCTGCCTTTCCTGATGGTGGCTGCATCTCTCAGCCCAACAGAGATGTATCAACCTGGATCTAGAAAGATCCTTTGCTCAGGGTGTACCCACCTGCCTCTCCTCGATGGGATCCAGACAGCGTTGAAAGGGAAGAAAGCACCTATCAGGAATTTCTGGGAATGCCCACACCAGTCCCAGCACTGAGTAAGCCCACAGCACACACATGTGAGGCATTTTGGGGTGTTCTTGAATCTGTGGACAATGAGGCTGCAAATCCAACCAGTGTTTCCACTGGTACAGGAGAAAAATAAGGGGATGCAACAACCCTCCTCAGTCAGATCCTCACTCCTGACTGAGTGCAGCTCCTGCTGAGCCTCTGTACCATGCAAGTGGGAGCCCTATGATGCATTGCAGCCTCAGCTCCAAGCCCAGAGCTTGTCCTAGAGGCATTGAAGGGCTGGAAGGATCAGTGTATCCAAGGCTATAATCCCCCTCCTGGCAAGGATCCTTGCTGGAAGGAAGATCAAACCCAAGTACAGGTCTCCATTCTCAACTCACTTTTTAAACTCTTTTCTGTCCCCCGTTTCCCAGGGCAGCATCTCTGTGATGCCAACTGGAGGGAGCTCCATGGGCAGGGATCCCTGTTGTCCTGGCACTAAACTATAGTTGCTTGATCCAAGACCTCATAATGGAAACTCAGCCTTTGGGAAAGGAGGGGTCTCTTTTCTTCTTTGTCAGGACTTCAACAAAAATGAGATTCCCAGTGCATCTGGGGCTCCCTGATGGTCCCCCACAAGGTGGGCAACACCCAACAGCACTGCCCAGCAGCATCCCCTCCCTGTGCCATGGTTCTTCTAGGGAAAGCTCTGCACCAGGGAAGCATCTTGTCTGGACTCCTGACTCTGCCAGTCTTTTTCCCCACTGTTTTGCATCAGGAGACATGAAAGCAGCACCAGCACAGTGGTTCAGAGCTCCACTCCAGCGTGGGATAGCCCCTTAGCCCAGTGCCTGCCTTAACATCCTAAAGTTAACTATATCAGGAGTTTGTCACTAGATTTTCCTTATGATAGGTGGCCACTTCCTCTGTACAAAGCTACACAGCCCTGAGAATCCCCCTCCAGCCAGTAGGTATGCTTCCAGTCCTTTCCACATCCCAAAATGCAACAAGAAATGTCGTGAGAGCTGTTTCTTCTCCTGGAGCTCAGGGCTTACTCCAGCCCTAGTCCAATGGCATTTTCCCACCCTCTCCCCACCAAACTGGGCAGCCAGATCCCTCCCTGCCTGCTGAGCTTCCAGCTTGCAGGCTCAGCCAGCTGACTACTGGAGGTCAGGAGGTGACTCAAAACCACATGTCCCAGATTGGAAGAGCATCCTTTGTTGCTGAACAAGGACTTCCCAGTGCCATCCTGCTGACTAAGTAAAAACCCCACCACACTGCCCAGCAGCTCCAGGGCTCCGCTCCCGGTGACCTCGGGAAGTCAGCGCTCGTGTGCTCCCAGGGCTCCCAGTCCTCGGTGGAGGCAGAGCTCCTGAAGGGGGCGCTGGGGAGGTCATGGGCTGTTGTTATTCCTGCTTCCAGCTGTCACCACTCCTGGCAGCCGAACCCCTTGTGTCCAGCAGAGTAATGCCAGTGTGACAGCATAGGCAGGGCAGGTGATGGTACACACAGGCAGAAGATGGTACGGGCACACAGGACAGATTTATTTCCCATCGCTGTGACAGGCAGGGCAGTGTGAGGTGTCCAGAACAGCCTGAGATGCTCCTGGCTGGCTGCAGAACCTGCTTCAGGGCTGGCAGCAATCAACCCACCACAGCACAAGGGCAGGAGAGTGGGTGCTGTGACCCTTTGCCAAGGGATCCCTCCCTCTCCAGTATTGCCTCTCAGCCCAAGGGTGGCCACTGGCAGCATCTCTGTTCGTTCTGCCCAGACCCTGCAGGATCCGGTATTTTCCAACCTTAATGACTCTGAACGGGTAGAACATCTCTCCCAGGTGCTGACAGCTCCCACTTAGGGCAAACATCACTGGCAGTTTGGTTTCCTGAGACACTCCCTCAGCATCTGCCTCCCAGCAGCCCTCCAGCATCTGGACTTGTCTCCTAATGGCAAACCTGAGGGTCCCCTGGGCTGCCCAGGGAGCAGGGATGAGCTTTGTAAAGCCACAGTGAAATCACCTGTTATATTGTTGAACTGAATCTTACACTGGCCAGGAAATTATTCAGATTTAATCGATTTATTAAATCCACCCTGGGGCCTTTTATATGAACTCTCCTCCTAAACTGCTGGTGCACCCCAGCTCTCTTTAAGTCTTTTTCTCAAATAACTCAAAACTCAAAGATCAGAGTCAAATAATCCAAAATCCTGACACAAAAAAAAAAAAAAAAAAAAAAAAAAAAAAAAAAAAAAAAAAAAAAAAAAAAAAAAAGAAGAAGAAAGATAAAAAGTTCATAAGCTGTAGGGATTTTCACAGTTATGCTTTTCAGGTTTTGGATATATCTACAGATCTGGATTTTATTTGTCTTTGAAGGGAAATGAGCTTCTAAGCTCATTGCGGGATGGCACCAGCAATGTGAGAAATATGAGAAAATCATGTCCTGTGAAGATCTAAAAAAGCCCTGGGAAGCCTCATTCATTTCCTTTTCCTCCACATGCTACAGACCAGTATGATTGATGAGCAGCTGGATGCTCTCGAGGATGTGTAGGGATCTCTGCAGCTGCAGAGGGTCACCCTCAGACACACCCCAGGGCTGCAGGTACCTGTTCCTGTCCCTGAGGCTGAAGCAGGTTGCAGAGGTGAGGAGGGGGAAAGGAGATGTGTCCTGGGATGATCTCTGAGGCCTTCAGGAATGCTAATGCTTTACTCAAAGCCGTGGCCTTGCCCTTTTAAGATACATTTGTGCTTTGTTCCTGGGACAAAAGGAAAAGAAAAATCCACCCGGGTTCATTGTGGGAAACTGACAGTGACCTCCAGGTGTTCCTCTGTGCCTGCAGGGATGGGCATGGGAAGAATGTTTGTCCCTGGGCATGGGACCTGCAGGGAGACACTTCCCAGCTGCAAGGAAAAAATTTCTTTACTGGGGTGATTTCTTTCCGTTCAAAGTCCCCAGGCTGAAGTTAAACCCTCAGCACAGAAACCTCTTGGATGAACTTGAAATCAGGCAGTGCCTGGGGGTGTGGGTGGCTTGTCAGAGTTGCTCTGCGGCAGCAGCCACTCGCCTCCTTCCTGAGAAGCAGACGGTGAGATCCAGATCTCAGAACACCCTGCACCAGGTGCTGGATGAGCTGCCCGGGATAGTGAGTCCTCAGAAGAGCTGATACCAGCCCAGGTGGGGCAAGCTGCTGTCAGGGCAGACATGATCCTGCCTGGTGTGTATCAAACCAGATGGGAGCTGAGCAGAGGTCGCTGTGGATGAGCATCCACATCTGGCTTCCAGTGCTTTGCCCCCCTGCTCCAGCCTGGTCTCCTTCCTGCCAGGGAAACACCGTGTCTTGGGACTACATTGGCAAGGTTTGGGTAGTGGGGTGCTCTAGGGTGCCTTAGTGAGGAGGCACCAGGAGCCACCCCTGTGTCAGACCCAGCCAGCTCCAGGACAGACCCACCACTACCCAATGCTGAGCCTGTCCACAGTGATAGAGGGTCCTCTGTGATAATGCATTTAACAGTAAAAACCACTGAACAATCCTGCAGATCCCCAGGTCAGTGGAGAGAGAGGGGAGGAGGTGCTCCAAGTGCCAGAGCAGATTCCCCTGCAGCCCATGGAGATGACTATGGTGAGCCAGGCTGTCCATCTGAAATCTGTGTGGTCCGTGCTGGAGCAGATACCCACCTGCAGCCTGTGGAGTATCCTACACCTCTGCCTTCCCATAGCAGGAGCCTGCTCAGCCTCTGAGGGCTGATTTGAGATCCAAACTGCTGCTGGAAACTTGCCTGGCTGCCACTGCCTTCTGCCTCCATCTTGTTGTTCAGGAAGGCTTTAAATGCCCGGCTAAAGGATTCAACTTCCCTTTCCAACGTCCCACATGTCCCTCTCTGGAAGCAAGCCCCAGGACTGGAAATGTCAGTTCTCCTGTGGTAATGTGGGTGCTCAATCACAGCAGGACTTCCCAACACAGGGTCAAGCAGAGCCGCCGAGGAGGTGCCACACCCTGGCCAGTTCCACCCAGAGGCACAGAGCCCCTGAGCCCTGTGCCAGGACCATCTCTTCTGTGGGACAGGGAGAGGATGGATGGTGAACCCTGTGTCTCAGCAGCAGGAGTCTCCTTGTCTGTGCAAGGAGACACATTTCAAGTATTTGGAATAACTGAGATCTCCTGGGAGTCACTGGGCAGCTCACCAGGGGACCAGGCACTTGCTTAGACCCCAATAGTACGTTTAAGCTTTCAGGTGAGATCTTTACACGTGTTTAGTTTAAAAAATAACCATGTCAGGGTCCAGTTGGAGCCTGTGCTGGCCACGCTTCTGGCTGGTACACATCACTCTGAGCAAATAAGCCTGGGAGCAGTCAGCAGTAACACAGCTGCTATGTCCTCACAATCTTGTCGTGCCACCCAGTGGTGTCCAGAGATGAGGAAAATGACAGCAAGCATATGGGACACTTTCCTTCAGCCCTCTCCTTGTCTCCAGCTGTTCTCAGACGGGGGGATTTCCTGAGCCAGCCATGATTTTCTGATTTCTCTGCATTTACAAACTTCAGTAGATCCCTCCTCTTTGGACTTGTCAAAACCCCTCCCTTGGGGCACAGAACAACTTCCAGCAGCACCATCCCTCATCAGGGAGCTGCTGCACCCCGGCACCAAGAGCTGTCTTCTTCAGGGTGGGTTGGATCTGTCTCCCACCTTCACTTCATGTACTGGAAAAGCTGGTGGCTCCATTCCTCTCCAATCTCTCCAGGGCTGTCCTGATTTTCCAGTCTCCCAGTTGTATCTTTTCTGGCTTGAGAGTCCCACTCAGCTCAGACAGGAAGGGTCCTTCCCACCAGGGTTTCTCAGGGACTCTATGGCCTCTGTGATGGCTGTTGGCAGGGCTCAGCTGGCCCTGCTTCCCCTTGTGCCCCCACACTGCCCTGGTACCTCCTGGGGGGCAGGATCAGCCCGCTATGGTCCTTGCTGCCACACTGATGGCTCGCACAGCCAGCTCCCACCCTGCATCCCTCCTGGAGCAAACAGGACACCCATCATGGGGCAGAGGCACACTGCTATCCCACAGGCTGGCCCAGACCTCTGGGGTTTTCCCTCCAGTAATGTACTTTCCATTGCTCTTAAAAATAAAATCCCAGTAATAAAAACTCCAGCTAATTTTATCCCCAGCCTTTTTTTCCCAGACTGCTGCAGGACAAGGTGCCTTCCTCGGCCTTGCTTGGGGCGTTCAGTGTGCAACACCATCCAGGGTGCAGGGTATGTGGGCTGGAGGGAAGGACGTTGAGCCCCAACAGTTGGTTGCCTATGGAGGGGGTCTTTCCTCTGCCTTGCTGGGCACTCAGGAATGAGTGGGGATAGCAGGGGGTTGGTGTGGAGCCCAGGGGGACAGTTTGGTGTGCTGTGACCTTGGTCACAGTGTGAGCTGGAAAAGCCACAGGAAGCAGAGATGGGCCCCAGGGCAGAACAGGTGGGGCGGCTTTGAGCTTCCGCTGTCCCCAGGACACAGTGCAGCTACAGTGGGAGCCATGCCCACCTCAGACCCCACTGACACAGATGCCCCACAGGACACAAAGCAACCAGGGCATTCCTGCAGAGCTGCTCCCAGCTCTGCAGCCCCAACAGCCCCAACAACCCCATCAAGTTTGCAGTATTTAGCTTTCTCAGTCCCTTTTGTTGCATAATTCTGGGCTCCCACTAAATGTGGGTGCTGCAGGGGAAGCTGAGTGATGGGAATGAAGAAGGCTGAGGACCCTGGAGAGAAATAAACGCCCTCTCCTAAAAGTATTACTTACAAAAGCCGCTTTTGCAGGGTTTTTTCTTCTTTTTTTCCTCCTGATTTCTTGATTTTAACCAGGGAGATTTATGACTTTCTGGGAGCTGGCAGTGATGCAACAACCTACTCATCCAAGGAAAATGTGAAAAATGGCTGGGCTGGGAAAACCCCCTTAGTATTTGGAACAGAGAAGGAAAAAGGGAGCTGACATGCAGGTGTGTACAAGATGCAGAGTGTGGGACACTGCAGGGAGGAAGCTGCCCCTGCATACTCCACCAAGAACCCCCCCAGGTTCAGCTGTGTGCCCTCAGCTGCCCTGGATGCAGGGATGCCAGGGATGCTACTGGAATGTCCCAATGGGACAAGTCTGGCAGCCTGGCAGCTGCAGGCTGCCACATGGTCACCAGTAAGAAGGTGTTGGCATTGGTGCAGGAGCATCAGCACCGGGATATCTCTCACAAGCCCAAATTATTCTCTTCCTAAGCCATCAATACTAAATATTTATGATGAAACTGTTATATTATTTGGTCATTCCCAGCTGAGGTCTTTCCAAGCTGGCTGGAGCCCATCCCTCACAGGGCACAGGACAACAGACCCAGACTCCAGAGTGGCTCCTGACCCAGCACAGTGGGATGATTGATTCACCTACGGGACCAGGTCTTCCCCACAAAGTGGTTCAGCCTGAGGACTAACAGAGGTCTTGGGAGATTTTAAGAGCTATTGCAGATTTTGGGAGCATCCCAAAGAACCAGATGTTTTCTACCTGGCAGAGGTATGCTCAGCTCCTGGAGCCTGCAGCACCAGGACAGGGCCATTTCTCCATGTGCTACATTGAGAGACAGTTTTGACATTTCAACTGGCCTTAAATACAGCAAAAGGGAAAAGGAAAGCATTTAAAAAGCCTCAACTGAACTTATAACAGTACAAAATATTTAAAATATTTTCATTTGGGGCTAAACAAAACCCTGGGGCAGAGGCAGTGTCTTTTGGCTTTCTTGACTTAGTCAATAGGGCAAAAAAGACTGTTTCTTTCCCACTTTGAGCAGCGCCTCATGGGACCTGGTCATCTTCAGCAAAGAGGCTGTACCTGGGGACACGGATGTGGGGGCTCGGGCTAGAGCGTCCTGCTTGCACAGGGCTGTCACTGTTGCTTCACTCTGCCCTGTGGGTCCCCATCTGTGGGCACACAAACATGGCTATGGCTGTGACCCTTACCTGGGGCAGCAGCAGGATGCCCGGGACAGGCAGCACAGGCAGTGGAACAGGCCCACAGGTTCTCAACAGGAAGATTAGATCACTTACATAATAAAAATTGGATTTCTTTTCTCCCCAAGGAAAAGGGTCAAGGGACATCTCTAAAGCCACCATGTCCCTACTTGGGGTCTTCCTGGGCTCATAGGGACGCCCAGATATCCTGCATAGGGAGGAGTTGGTTTCAGGGGCTAAGAGAAATCAAACCTGCCTTCCTGGACATGCCCAAGGATGTGTCCTTGTCTGCCCAAGGAAGACTTGTGGGGTCCCTCAGACCCTTGAAGGGATGCCTTGTGGGGATATGGAGGACACATGCCCACAAGAAGATCCGGAGCAGCAAGACGCACTATTCCCAGTGCTGTCCCCTAGATCCAGCTGGAGGAAAAGTAGGAGTCATGTGTCTGCCCTGCCCTGTCTCCAGGGGGCCAGTGAAATGCTGGGCTGTTTGCACAGGCACAGAACAGCCCAGGCTTCCTGCTTTGGGGATGTGCTGGTCCATGAAGGAGGGCCATATAGATGATTAGAGGGATGGAGCATCTCTCCGATGAGGAAACGTTGAGTTAGGGGTGTTCAGCCCCAGAGAAGAGAAGGCTCCGGGGAGAGCTTAGACCCCCTTCCAGTGCCTAAAGGGGCTCCAAGAGAGCTGGAGAGGGACTTTGGACATGGGACTGGAGGGACAAGAGGGAAGGGTCTCAAGTGTTAGATGGGATATTGGGAAGAAATTCTTCCCTGTAGAGGTGGTGAGGCCCTGGCACAGGTTGCCCAGAGAAGCTGTGGCTGCCCCTGGATCCCTGGAAGTGTCCAAGGCCAGGCTGGACAAGTCTTGGAGCAACCTGGGCTAGTGGAAGGTGTCCCTGCCCATGGCAGGGGGGAGGAGCTCCATGGTCTTTAAAGATCCCTTCCAACACAAACCAGTCTGGGATTCTGTGATTCTCTGATTCTCAGCTGAGGCAGGGCAGTCAAAGGGTGTCATTACATGAGTGGGTTTTGATGGCTCCCTGGGATATGGCTGCAGCCCAGGTCCAGTGCAGACTCTGCCCTTGCAGATACTTCTGTCCCTTCAGCTGCCTACTCCAACCCAGAGCATGATCCCATGTTCTAGGAGGAGTAGCCAGAGGTGTCCTGATGACAGGACAGGAGGACAGGGTCACCTGCACCCAGTGTCTGTACCCATTGTCACATCAGAGTCCCATGAAGGGACACTTCGGATCTAAGGGAACCCACACCGTATGTGTCCCCCAGGGTACTGGCCATGACCCCAGCCCCTGCTCTGCTCCCCGACAGATGCTTTTCTGGGAGTGAGGAAGGATGATGGATATCTGCCATGGGCTGCTGCCTCATTGTGTAATGTGTGGGAGTAAAATCATCGTCCCCGTGACACACAGCTGCAGAGCAAATCAGGAATTCTGAAAGTCTCACCCTTCCCCATCACATGGGTGTTCCAGAAGGAGCATCTGCCTTCAATCAGTTGTACCTTGGAACAGACTGGATTGGCTGTGCAGGCGGAGGTGAGCACGTGCGCCAGGCTGGAATCACAGCCACAGGAAGCCATCGGATCTGGCAGGGACCTGATGAAACATTGAAGCAGAGCCAGGATGCTGTGATTCTCTTGGGATGGAGACGTTGGGGGTCCCAGGCACAGCTGTGCTGCAGTGTCCCCCCAGGGATGAGCCAGGATGGGGAGCAGAGGTTCAGCCACTACTGCCCCTACTGAACCCTGTAGTGCGGAGGGCAAGCCCTGTCCCTTCCACCTGGGAGTGGGTCTTTGCTCACAGCTCTTCAAATGTCAGCCACAGGCACTGAAGTGGAACACAGAGCACTGGGAAGTGCCAGGTGATGCCTCCAAGGAGTTTATTGCTGCCAACAGGAGTAAAGTGCTGGCAACCTGGGACCTGGGATACAGGCAGGAGCCCAGGATACAGGTAGGGCTGCAGCAACATGGCACAGGGATGGTCCGGGACAGGAGAAAACCCTAAATGAGGGACCACAGAGCAAGAAGTACCAGGTGCCAGCTCACAGGTCTGAGGTGCACCAGGCACCTCCTTAGTCCAGTCAGCCCTGCATCACCCAGCTCCCTATCCCAGTGAGAACCAGCACCAGGACCCAGAGCCTTCTCCAAGTCATTACATCCTTGGTTCATCTTCTAAGGAATTGCACTGACAACAGCAGAACAGCGGGTGCAGATCATGGGAGCTGATGGTGCCAGTCCAGGGCAGCAGGGACACTGGCAGCAGAGCAGTGATGATCATGTGGCAGGAAAGAAAAGCAAAAAGCACAGAACATTCAGATTGGGGGCCCACAATGAGGCTGTTCCTGCTGGCACATGGTATAATCGCTCTGCTGGGAGGGCAGCCCTTCTTTAAGAGGGCAGCTGGGCATTCAGCCCAACCTCCAAGGGCGTGAGAAGGACATTGTAGCTGGGCAGGAGAAGAGAGAAATTACAAATAGACCTTGGTGACTGGATTTGTTCCAAACTGCATGGCTGAGGACACAAAGAATGAGATCCTGGATCCCTGGGCAGCCCAGGGGCTGGGCTTGTGTCCAGATTGAGCCCAAGCGAGGGCTCACCCCACTCTCATAAGCAGCTCCAGGCTCTGGCAGGGGGGACTCACCATGTGGTGTCACCCACCCCAAATGCCTGGGGACAGGCGTATTGACCCCATGGTGTTGCACCTGGGTTTGACAACATCCAGTGTGAAGAGGCTGCAGCAAGGTGAGATGGGTCAGCAGGAGTTGCCCTAGCTGGGGACAGCA
Source organism: Oxyruncus cristatus (assembly GCA_013399855.1). Lineage (NCBI taxonomy): Eukaryota > Metazoa > Chordata > Aves > Passeriformes > Cotingidae > Oxyruncus > Oxyruncus cristatus. Next base: position 101,811 of record VXAY01003734.1, on the reverse strand, counting down.
GAGCCCTGCTCCAGCTGTAACTGCAACCTCACACAGTGTTTTCCAGGTGTTAACAGAGCTTCAGATGCACTGTCACAGATCTGTGCAAACCCAGTTCCAGTAGGAACAGAGCCTGAAGAAACGGGAAGGTGTTCACTCATGTCACCCACCATATATATTACTTACAGACTTGGCCCCAAACCCAGGTCTCATGGCCCCTGAATCATTTCAGGGCTCCCAGCCCCCACAGTTAAGGGTGCTGAAATGGACACAGCCCAGACATACAAGCGAGGGTCAGGTCCAGATCCAGAAACAGCATGGCCAGGCCAAGGTGACAGCTTCAGGTTAGCCCTGCAGCTCTCAGGGCACCCCGGTCCCAGCAGGCCTATGGCACTGCTGGCACTCCCCTGCAATCTGCAGCAGCCCCACAGGAAGTGGGCTGGGGGCCAGTGCTGCTGGCCAGGGCTGGGAGGACAATCCCCTGGGCAGGGACAGGGAGAGCTGCCCAGGCTCTGCAGAGAGCAGCCTGGAGTGGGAACCATGGCCCTCTTTTTCCTTTGGAAGTCCTTATGGGCTCCACATCCAAGCAAAGGCATGAAATCAGAACTGAACTCACCACTCCCCTCCCTGCGCCAGCTGGAACTCGTGGCTGCCCTTAGCAGCACCTGAAGGAGGCCATGGCAGAGATTCCTCTCCAGCTGTGGGAAAATTGGCTGGAGTCTCCCTCCTGGGTCCATTCCCAGCAGGGGGTCTCAACCCCGGGGGCGGGGGGAGGCTCTGTAGGGTGCAGGGGTCACCCCACAGCCTGGGCAAGGAGGGTGCTCCCAACCAGTGCAGAGCCCCACGTTCACCCCACATGGGTGATGCCACCTTGGCATAGGGCAGAGGAACACTTGCCACAGCATGCCATGCCACTGAGGTCCCTTCTGTCTGCCCCCGAGGGAAAGACTCACTGCAGAGCACCAGCCACCGCTGCCACCACCGTGTGGCATCTCCAAGGAAGAGCACTCTAAAGCAAATAGGCTGTGAACTGCACCAGCTTGTTCTAGCAAGCCTCTAGAACAACTTCTAGAGGAGCAGACAGATGAGGCTACAGAACTCAAAGTGAGGCAGGTGGCTTCAAGACCCCACCCCACAGTAGGGGACAGGGAGTCCCCAGTCCCTGGCAAGCCCAGAGGGGATGGGAAAGGACATGGGAACATGCCCAGGAGCAGAGAGCCCTGGCCTCCCTGTGCTCACCAGACTGCAACTTCAGCTTACTCCACATCCCAAGGGACAGAACAGTCACAGCCTTCAGGGCTGGCAGCACTAGATTGACTGATTTGGGCAGAGAGAAAAAAGGTTAAATTAAATAGTTCACCCCACTTTATTATCTCTACAGACAGGTGACCCTCCTCATAAAGAGGGTTGCTTTTCATTAAACCATAGGCAAAACAGGCACTGGACACCGAGGTGGCATCACAAAAGGGATGGCAGGCACTGATGCCTAGGAGACAACTTACACCCCACTCCTGCAGGCAAGGGACATGACTAGCCATGGCCTTGCTCTTCCTCCTCCAGCCTCTCCCTGGCACTCTGCTGAACCCCGTTCCACCTGCAGGCACCAGAGCAGAACAGGGATTCATGCCTTTCAGTGAGCTTTAGGTCAGGATCATCCTCAAAAAGCACGTCTGGAAGGGACAGAGAGCACCAAACAGACAAAAACAGGAGTGAGAACAGAACTGGTTTGCATGGTGCCAGCCCAGGGAAGGGCTAGCACCTTCTGCCCAGCTCAGCACTATGGCATGTCAGAGCTTGAAACCCTGGAGAGAAAACTCCTGGTCTCGGGAGTATGGAGGACCATGAGGGTTCACAGGGATCTCCAGTGAAAGTACCATGGATACCAAGTACTGAGCCATAGTCGAACGTCATTCAGCTCAAGAATTGCCACTGAGCTGGGTGGGAAGCAGGAGGAGTCCTGAGATGCACTATCTAATAGGACCCATCTTAGACCACCACAACTGCGCAAGAGAGCTGCAGAGGAGTGCAGCTCACAGTCAGGATGTCACCCCAGGAAGTATAATCCACCAGGAAGGACAGGCAGAGCTGCCATTTCCCCACATGAAGATGGGCAAAGGCAAGAGCCTGTCAGCTTCTGCTCCATCACCTATGCTCAGTTAAATAGAAAACTGAGTTCCAAAGCCCCTCTGTGAGGTCAAGATGATGTGAGCATCCTCAGGCTATGGGACATGACCTCTCCTTTTACAGTCATCATGAAAAGAATCTAATCCTGGCAGCCATCAGAAAACATTTGCTAGGTCAAGCCAAATAAAGGGTGAGGTATCTGCCTCAACCTGTCATCAGCCTGAAACAGCAGTTCGGAGGTGCAGGCCACCTTGCTTGGACTTATGGCTCATTACCTACAGGAGCCTGCAGATGTGTAAAAAGCAACTATGGCATTACTACCACAAATGGGACAGAGGGATTGCCAGGAGAAGGACCAGCTTGGGCACTGCCTGGCTAGGGCAGCATCTCTGGCAGGCAGAATGCAGGCAGAAGAGAGGGGTCAGGCATGACCCATTGGATTTCCCATCTTGTCTTCCAACAGCAGGACAAGGAGGGGCAAGGCACTCTTCGAGGGCCAGGTTTGCCTGGAGATGGTGGCTGGAGTGTTGAAGATGCATCACCTTTCCCCAAGAGCAGCCAAAATCCAGCCTAAATCAGGCCAAGAGCACAGCAGCTACCCCTGCACAGGCAGCACAGGGAGCAGCCACATCTCCTGCACACTGGGGGTCATGGGACTGGGGAGAGAGTCCCTGCACCCATTTAGAGACAGACAGGGAGCAGCTTGAGAGCTGCACGGCTGAAAAGCCAGCAGCAAAGCAGGGCAGGGATGCTCCCCAGGTGGGGTCCCAGCTTCCTCCTGCAGAGATGCCAATGGCAGTCCCAGACCCTGAGACACAACACCTGGAGCAATGGGTGTGATGGGTTTGGGGCCAGAGTCCCTCGAAACCCCCAGGGAAGCTCAACGGTGGGGAGGGGGAGGCAGGCGCTAGATGAAGGTGGAGTCCAGCTGGCTCATCTCATGGTTGTTGCGGGCACGAGCCTCAAAGAGCTGCTTGATAAGGGCAGATTTCTCCTGCTCCAACTGAGTGATGCGCTCGCTCTTGTCAGTCACCTCCTGCAAGAGACGGGAGGAAAATGCTGCTCAGAGGAGGAAAATGCTGGCAACTGCTGTGTTGCAGGTAAGATTTCTTAGAACCACAGAATCACAGGCTGGTTTGGGTGGGAAGACCTTAAAGTTCACCTCATTCCACCCCCTCCCATGGGCAGGGACACCTTCCACTACATCAGGTTGCTCCAAGACCTGTCCAACCTGGCCTTGGACACTTCCAGAGATGGGGCAGCTTCTCTGGGCAGCCTGTGCCAGGGCCTCATCAGCCTCACAACCAAGAATTCTTTCCCAATATCCCATCTAACTCTGCCCTCTGGCAGTGGGAAGCTATTGCCCCTTGTCCTGCCCTTCCAGTCCCTTGTCCCAAGTCCCTCTCCAGCTCTCCTGAAGCCCCTTTAGGCCCTGGAAGGGGCTCCAAGCTCTCCCTGGAGCCTTCTCTTCTCCAGGCTGAACACTCCCAGCTCTCCCAGCCTAGCTCCAGAGCAGAGGGGCTCCAGCCCTCGGAGCTTTGTGCTGGGACAGGAATCCCAGCCTGGCCCTGGTGGGGACACCATGGGCATCCTTTCCCCATCAGCCCTGCTTGCAGACTCCAGCTGCAGTCTCACCACCTCTTGTGACCTGCATTTGTCAGAGTCTTTTCCCTCTGACAGGAATGCCCCATCCCTGCCCACTGACTCACCCAGCAAGCAGATGGACACAGTTGGGCACAGCTGCATGCCAGAGGGTCTCTAGGTGCAGCCTACACACCCTTCTCTGGGATGACCACGGCTGGCCAAGCTGAAGGAACACTTTCCATTGCCTAGCATTCCTTTCCTAGCCCTATCTCTCCTTCCTTTCCCAGGACCCCCAAGGGCACCTCTTCCACCTGTACCCTCACTCACCTTGGTGAGAAGTCGATTCTGCTCCTTTAGCATGTTGATGGCTTGCTGAGAGCCTGTGGAGGCTGGGGACACTGTGGGGACCAGCTTGCTCAGGGCTGAGGAGGGGTTTGCTGGCTGCAGAGAAGGTGAAGGGATCAGATCAGGGATTGAGCCTCCTCCGCTGTGGCCCTTCCCAGCCTTCCTTCAAGGCTGGAAGCTCTTCCTGTGGCACGCGGGGAACCGAGAGAAGCCCAGCAGAGGATTAAAATTCCAGCACAGGCCATCACAGGGTCTCCAGCCCACCAGGCAGAGAGGAGAAGTATTCCTGCCAGTGTGCCTGGCTCCTGCCAGGAGCCCGACGGGACAGCCAGCTCTGAGGTGGCTGATTCAGCACTTCAGCAGGTTGGGTTTCTCATTCACTTGACAATGGCTATACTTTTTTGGGGACCTCCCTTAGTCCCGCAAATGCCTTGACCATCCTCCAGTCCAGCTCAGGACCAGCAGTGCTGTCCTCCTGGCTGTCCCCCATCACCTGTCTTGCCAATGGAGCCAAGTCACCTCTTCAGAGCTGGGGGAAACACTGGCAGCTCCAATGTCAGCCCTGCTATCAGCCTGGGGAGGGATAGGATGGGTCCCAAGGTCACACAAACAACTTCAAGCTACTGATTGCTGTTCTCACCTTGCCAGTGGTGGAAAGGAATTCACCAAGGCAGCGGTTCACCTCCTGCAGCTTGGGGACCAGGCGCCCCAGGTGGTTCCAGCCACCCTCAGGGAAATCCTGTGGGATGAGAGGAAGAAGAGGCTGAGGATTACCATGGGGCTGGCTGCAGGTCCAGGCAAGTCCCAGCCCAGTTCTCCAAATCCACAGAGCAGCCCCACCTCCTCCCAAACAGCCAGGCAGCACAAGAACAAGCCCCAGACTCACAGCGCTGCTTTTCTTCTTCCCCAGAAACCGCTGATGCTCCTGCATGAGCTGGATGTGCTGGTGGTACCAGTCCCGAGCCTGGTCTATGAGCTCCAGGCCCTGCAGCAGGAAATCCTTCTCCTGTTCCAGCTCTTTCATGTACTTCAGCTGCAGGACAGAGCACAGGGATGTCACCGACTCCCCACCAAGGCCTTTATGATTCCCAGGAGCTGGTTTCTTCATGAGGTGTGGAGGGATGTGGATATGGGCAAGGGTCTTACCCCCTCTCCTCATGAGAAGCCATAGAGGAGTGGGATGATGGCTGCTGCCTGATGCTGCTTTGGAGGACGAGTTTTGGAGGACAAGCTCTCCCGTTCGAGAGAACAACCAAAGCAGGTGATGGACACTCAGATCACCTCCACCCTCCTGCTCCCCTTTGCAGAAGCCGGTTTCTTCACCTCTTATTTACCCAGGGAGGCAGCAGGAGCAGCCACTCCCAGCTCCCTTCAGGGTGTGAGCATCAGCCCCAGAACAGACACACTTGGATTTTGGCAAGCAGTGAACAGCCCAGCTCACTGTGCTGGCTGTGAGCTGGCGAAAATCTCCAGTCCTGTTTCCCCAGCACTCTGCCCCCACTCTGCTTCACCCCGCAAAGTACATTGAGCTATGCAGAGCATAGCAGAGCACACCTCTGCTGAGTGTCTCTGCCAGTCGCTCAGGTTCCAGCACTAGCATCACCTGGAAGGGCAGTGGAGACCTTGATGTGCCTGGAGAGCTGCTACAAGAGTGCCTGGGGCCCCTGCCTCCAGAGCAACCCCTGGGACAGGATGAGCAGAACCCTGTGCCTGGCTGCAACACAGCCAAGGCTGCTGGAGAACACGGGGCTCAGCCCGCATCCACAGGGGACACAGGGTCCCCATTCCACTACCAACTTCTGCTTCTACTTCCCCTCAGCACCACTTTGCCACCAGCAATCACAGAGGTAGAGGGGGAGGAGGGACATCCCCAGGGAACAGAGTACTGGTGCAGTGACCCATTCATCACTCTCACCCTGTGAGCCAAAGGGCGCTGCTCCCCTTCTCCATGCCAGGCTGCTCCCCCAGCTTCTGCACCTATCTCCAAGCCAAGGGCATGGGGAGCTGCCTGCCTTGCAGGCCTTCTTTGCCGCAACACAGCCTGGTCTTCACCCACAGCACAGAGTGGGCTCATCCCACACCTGCCATGCAATACACTGGGGTTGCTCTTGCTTCCACTGCTCCTGGAAACACTGTTTGCAACATGAGAGTCTCCCTGCACACTTCTCCAGTGGTCCAAAGGGTCATACCCAGAGGAAGAAGTGCAGAGCCTTGATACTATGGAGCCTGTTCCTGAGGGGCATGAAGAAGATGCTGTATGTGGCAAGGACCCCCACCCAGCTGGGGGTGCAGCCCACCGCTGTCTGTTCTGCGCTTTCCCACCAGGATTGCTGGCCAGCACGGTGACCAGAGAAAGAGGCAACATCCCACAGAGCAGAGGGACATTGCCAGCCCTGCCTGATGTGGCACAGATGACATCTCACAAGGATGGGACACTGGGCAGAGGCAGCTTCAGAGGCAGGAGGAAGACAAGGAACTGGACTTGGCTGGTGCTACCCAGGGTTAAGGGGAAGGGATAGAGCTGTGCCCTCAGGTGTCTACAAATGACAGTGCTCAGCCTCTCACGGAAGGTCTCATCACCACCCACCCTCATGGCCATGGGGAAATCAGACCAATCAGTGAGGGACTGGCTGGAAAACACCAGCTGACGAGTAGGGACCAGCTGTGGCAGTGCCAAGGGTCCTGGGGCTGCAGCACAGCCCCCACAGCTCCACTTCATGCTCAGGGGGAACCAGTCCTGCTGCACTTTGGGATGTAGGATGGACACAAGTGCTCCCATCCCCAATGGGCTTTAGGCAAATAAGTCTATTGACAGTTCCTTGTCCCTTGGGGGCCCAGTATTCTCCCACCATTGGGGGAGAGAGGGGTAGGGGAGGTGACAGCATAAGGATTCAGTCCTTGCTGGACTCAAACCTGTTCTCTGTAGGCTAACAAATGGGACCAGTGCCCAAAGACTGTGCCCAGGGTGTCAGGAAAGCCTGAGGCAGGGACAGACATAATTCCTCTGGGCTTAAAAGCACAGAAAGATAGTGCCGCTCTCGAGTATGTGGGGAAGGGGTAAAAAAATGCAGAGGACACCTCTCCCACTGCCCCCACAACTTGGGAAAGTAGAGACCAGGGCAACACAAGCCCAGAGCAAGAGCACTTGTGGCAGAGCTGGGGACAGACACAATGCCCACCAAGCCCCTCCTCACCAGCACCAGGTAGGACCTTGAGTTCACAGCAGTGATGGGTTTCAGCCCAGAGCTGCAAGCACAGGAAAGAGCCTTGCCAGGGAAGCAGGGACCTTTCCCTCTCCAAACAGCAACTTCCAGTCACCCAAAACCCTTGAGAAATAAAGCCCTCAATCCCAGACATTCATTTATCACTCCTTATCAGCACCTTTCAGCAGAGACTGCTTGGCCCAATGGGCTGGCCCTTGCAAGGCTGCAAGCCCAGCAAACCATGTACACAAACACCCCCTCCCAGGCTGGCATCGGGGCATGTTGTGCCCCCCAAGGCCAGCGCAAGGCTGGGTACGGCTACTCAGGCCTTCTGGGCTGCCGGAGCAGAGTGACACCAGGGTGCAAGGGCTGGAAGTGCAATGGTGACAGTCTCACCAAGCACTCATCCTGCAGGCTTGGTGCTGTCTCTCTTCCCAGGACAATTTAGCTTGAGCTTGTGGGCAACATGCCCAGGCAGCATCTCCAGTGCAGATCCCTTCACCCAGGCAATCTGATCCAAGCCTCTCCATTCAGGGGCAGAGAGAGGGAAGCAGATGCCTCCATCCTGGGCTGCCTGGCTAAATTCAATATGGATTTCTCTGCTTTGCTGGCAAAAAGTCTCTTGGGAGCCAGGAGGATCAGTATGCTCGAGCCCTGACCTGCAGGGAACATCTGGAAGGGGACAGAGCCTGGCCCCACCACTTGCCAGCGCAGAGTACCTGACCCTCACTGGAATGCTTGAAAGGCCCACAGATCCACCTGTAGCCATGCCCCCACCTTTGCCTTTCCCTTCCCAAGACCTTGCCCACAGGGAAGGCAGCCATGCAGTCAAATGCTGACCACAGGCTGACCCCACTCCAGGGAAAGGCATGGACCTGCCCTGTCGGGCACGATTTCTGCACGATTTCTGCCCTGTCAGGCACGAAAGAGCCGTGGAAGTTAGGGCAGAACCTGCACATACATCAAGAGAGCTTTGTATCCAAAATATCAGGATCTGCCCAACGTCCCACAGCTCATGTGTGCAGGTGGGCAGTGGGGGAGCCACAGCCCAAAGATGGTGTCAGCAGTGAGGGACCCCTGCAATCCACCTTCCCCGTCACGGGAGCCCATGACAGGGCTGTCCCTTACCATGCTGAAATCCACGCCGTTGGTGATGGTGTGCCTCCGGTGTTCTGCACGGCCCCTCTGATGCCTCCGAGTGTCCCCAGCCCCCGGGTGGTCACCATCTCCCTGGGACTGCCCAGCAGACTTCATATCACCACCTGGAACAGAGGAAGGCATAAGGCCATCAGCCACTTCCAACAAAAACCTCCCCAGGGTCACTTCTGTGGGATGATCTGCAGGGTGGTCTTGCAAACAGGGAGAGGCTGAGCAAAGCATTAGCCTGAGTGCCTGCTCCCATCTTTATCCAGGCAGGACAGGCTTCAGGAATGACTGACTCAGCTGCGCCAGGCTGGCAACAGACCTCAGGGTCATCTTCTGCAGAGAGCAAGTGATAGGAGAAATAGAAACTTTACTCACAGTATCCTGGAATGCCCAAATAAGGAACAATATAATCTTGGAGAAGTCCTAGAGAATTAAATAAGGGATGTACTCAAACAAACAGGATGTAAACTAAGCTCTGTGTACCCAAACAAGACAAAGAACGAATGTTACAATTTTTGTTGGTGAAACACAATAACACTGTGCCTGCTCAAGACCTGAGGTCAAGACAGGGAAGAAGATCCAGAAGGACCAAAGAAGGACTTCCACTATGGGTGTGACTATGTAAAGCAAACTAATGAATAGCATTAAGTGAGAATATCTAATGATTATATATAAACAGTATGTGTAATAAAAAGCCCTTTCCATCTGTCATTTGATTAGAGGAGCTCTCCTCTGAATGTCCAGCGCTGAATAAAGAAGAATGCTCTTTTTAACGTCCACAAATTGATGTTAAGAAATTTGTTTCTGCTGCTTCTCAGCATCACAAGCAGCTTCCAGGCAAAACTGCTCCAGTCAGTGATATTGCCGGCCCTCATGGGACACCTGGCTCCCACTCAGGTGGCACTGGCTCTGCCAGGAGCCCAACTTCACCTGAAGGCAGCTCCTGCTTGGTGATGGACTTGGACATGTGGACATCCCCCCAGACTGCATACCTGTGATGTAACGACAGAGTAAATCAGGCTGTAGTTTTTTTCAAAATTTTATTAAAACCCCAACATCCTATCCTGCAAAAGACTAAACTACTACAAACACATGGTGCTGATGCAAATCCGTGCATAACCTATTTTTGCAGATTAAGTTCATACTGGCAGGTTCCAGGATGGATCAGACACCTCCTGCCCATCAGCTGGGGCAGGAATTCCCTGGGCACCTGCACTGAAGTCTATACAAGCCCTGCACCACCTGCCCTCACCAGAAACGCAGCCCTGTGGCCACAGCCAAGCCAGATCTGATCAGCCTCTGGCTGAGCTGGCAGAGCAGCACTCTGAAACCCTACTGCCCCAAATCATAGCACCAGGGCAGCAGTCAGCACATCTCCAGGCATGTCTGGGCACCAGCCTGCTGCTCCTCCTTTCCTGACCCAGCACACCCTACCTCATGCTATCCCCTCAGTCCTGCAGCTTGCCTGCTCCCTGCACAGAAGTCTCCTCAAGACTGCTTTTCCCAACCTGGCTTTTTCACAGGAGCATCAGGGAGCTGGCAAATGATGGCAGGCAGCTGGGGAAAATACGCCCTCCTCAGGACTGCTCCCCACGCATCTGCCATCCATCACACATCCTTCTCCCATGGTTGGGCACATGCTGGCTCCTGGGTACCAGAACTACGTAGCTCAGGTCTGGCATGTTCCCTTCTGCAGGCACATGAAGGGCTGATAGTGCCAGGACAGCGTGCATGGCATCACTTGGCTGGCACATTGCTTCCTTCTGCTCCATGAGTTTCCTCAGCCAAGCCCACGGACATGATGGAGCTGGGATACGGGACAAGGGAGAGAAGCCATGGCCACAGGAGCCACCCTTCACTTTAAGGCAACGAGATCTGGGAGAGCTGCACTGTGCCAGGGCTGCCTGTGCTGCCACATTCACACCAGTTCAGTGGTGGGAACCAGACTCAGGCTGAGGGGACAGCAGGCAACGTGACAGCTCAGTCCACCACTTTATGTCACCGGAGAAAGAAGCCACCATGCCACGGCAAAAGTCCTCCTTCTGGTCCATCACAGCATCCTGCTCCACCTCCCAGCAAATACCCTGGCACAGACAGATCTCCAGCACATCAATATACACAGTCTTTGATATCACCCATCCATGTGCTTTGCCAACTGCCTTTGGTTTCATACATCCAAATCTACCTGGGAGGAACCCAGCAAGACTGGTGTGACCACGTGCATGTTCTCCTAGAAGACTCGTAGCACATCCTGCTCAGAAACCAGAAACAGCCCCAAATCAAGGGTACCTTCAACACGCAGACTTCCAAGGCAAAGCCAGGAGCACTTCTGGTAGGAGCTGCAGGACAGGCATGTGTTAAAAGCTTTTTGCTGCTGTCATCTGGAAGCGCCAGAGGTTGAGCTGAGCTGAACCTGTGATAAGCAGGAGCTGCTGGTCAAACAATCAAGCTCTGAGCACGTGAACTGACAAGGCAGTGGCTAAAAAAGGGTCCCTGCTAATGAGCTTGGATAGTTCTTCTTAGGAAAAGAGCAGGACCAGATCACCAGAGGTGGAAGAGATCCTCACATGAGATAAGGGACGGCCTCCTCCCTCTGGGAGCCTCCCTGCCCAAGACAAGAAGACACCTCATGGTCGTTTCACACATTTCCACACTTGTCCTTGGCAATGACCCCGACAAGCCCCTACAAACCGTCCCATCCCTCCTGCCAGTGCCACCAGGGGGCTGCTAGAACCAGGCCACCCCTGGAGCAAGGACAAGTGCAGTGCTGGGGAGGAGGCAGTGCCCAGGGCCATCACACTCTCTTGCCTTGACTTCCCCAGGTCTCAGCTCACAGGGGAACCACAGGGGTAAAGACCCCCAGGAGTGACACACTCGGACATTGCTGTGACAAGGCTCCACTGAGCACCATCACAGTGACTTCCCCAATATCCATCTCATCATCCCTGTGCCTAGAAGGTGCTGTTGGCTCCCCAGGGACTGTGGGGCACCCAGCAGAAGCCTATGGGCTGCCTGAGCACTGCTGGGCTGAGGAGAAGCTGGAAGGTGACTTAAGAAGGGACTTCTTCAGAAGTGCTTCAGCCCACATTCTAGCAGAACTTAGTGAGAGAAAGGGAATTGTTGTCCACTGGCTCATTACACCCCTGGACATGCCAGAGGAGTCACATGGCCCCAACCTCTGCCATTTTGTCATGAGTCACATCCAAATCACCTTTGATGCCAGACCATAAAGCAGAGCTGAGGAGGTATCCTGTCAGCACCCCCTTTCCCCAAATCATAGGCAGGGAGAGCTTCCTCTGACTCGTTACATCCTCTCACTGCACTTGGTTTGGTTCTTACAGAAGCCACCACATGTAGCTGGAGGCTCAGAGCAGCTTCGCACCCAAACAATACATCTTAGTGAAGACAGGGCTTCCTGGAGGCACAGGCACCTCCCAGCACCCAGCACACTTCTCTGTAGTGTGATGGAGCTGTGTCCTGACACAGCACTGCCCAACTCCCTCACAGCCAGTTGAGAATATCCACCCATTCAACCACACCCTGGGAAACCTTCCAGTGCTCCAAGGGAGCACTGGGCAGTTGTGCAGGAGCTGGAGTTGAAAGAGATGGAGTAACTCTGAGCTGTAACATTTTGTAAGCTGACAAATCAATTTGAAACTCAGGCCTCTTGCCAGAATATGACCCTGCAGCTTGGGAAGCTGGCATCAAGGGCTGAGGCACTAACCCTGTCCACAGGCTCCAGACAGCTGTGGAACATCAGCCTATAAAGAAAAGATCCTCAGCAAGCAGAAAGCTGCTGCAGTCATCTGCTTGCTCCTTCCCAGGGTAGAGTTTTCAATCTGCTGTCTACTCACCAAGCACGATTTTTTACAGGTTTTTCCAGACTTACGCTCTTGATGATAGAAGAGTCAGCCTGCTTAATAATATTCCCTTAAATGAAGCTCCAGTGATTAGTCTGGAGGCAAAATGGAAACAGAGAACCTCAGCCACAGTTAAAGTTTCTTCTCCACCCAGCAGAAGGGACTGGGAGGGAGCGGGCGGGAAGAGAAGGCAAACCAGCCCGACATTCCCAAGGTGGAGGAAGTCGTGTCATTGCACTCAGGTCGTGCAATAACAAACACCAGGTCCTCACATAGACCTTTGTGTCCTCAGATCTCAAAGCACTTCACAAACCTAGATAAAGAGTTATTACCTAACCAAATAAGCCCAGAAACCTGGTTTCCTTATAACATCTCCTACTGACTAGCAGCATATCAGGATGCCAGTGAAACGGTCTCTCCTGTGCCAAGGTCAGCATAGCACCCCAGAGGGCTCTGGAAGAGCCACACAGGGACCCCAGGTACCAAGGAAGGAGAAGAGTCCACAGGTACCTGCAGGTGAGGTCTGCAGCCAGAGCCTGGGACAGCAAAGCACGCTGCCCTGGTGCCACTTTCTCATTTATTCATTGCTTAATTATTTGTTACTGGGAATAGTACTGCAGAATGATCCAAACCAAAAAGCTGGATCAGGTTTTGCGATTTTTATTGCACGTGCATGACATTGTGAAAGAATCCTTCCTGAGGGCCACCCCAGCCCAGAGCCCACCCGAATATACGGCTACTCCGTGACCACAACCCTCACCCTGTCAAGGTTGCTCGGGGGGGGTCCGCAGGTCCCAGCCATCCTCTGAGACACCTAGCTGTGTCACTCACCCCCGGGAAAGGTCAGGACAGACTCTATGCCCGGGAACAACCACGGACACGTTACGGCAAAGCCCTTAATTCCTTCTGTCAGCGCTATAAATAGCCCAGCGCCTCGAGAAGGGAGCACAGCCCTGGGCGGGCGGCGGCGTCGGGATATCCACACCGGGATCGGAGCCCAGCAAAGCCAAACTGAGCATGGCAGTAAGCTTGGCGGAGTTTTACACTGGCCCTAGCCCAGAGGAGAGCACAGGGGACCGGGACGAACCACCAGATCCCAGCCGACCTCTGGGTGCCAGTCCCCGGGCCCGGCGCTGCCATCAACCCCGCGAACCCGGAGATATCAGCACTCACCGCGGCCTCGGGGCTGCCTGAGCCCCGGATCCCGCTGCCCGGTGCTCTTTCCCCGCCGCTCCTCGGAACAGCGAGGGCTCGGCGGCTTCTCCACGCTCCGCTGCCCGCCGCTGCCGCCCTCAACCGGGGGCTCAGCTCCGGGCAGGGCTGCCCGCAGACCCAGGACGAACCTCTCGAAGGTGAGGTACCCGCTGGCCGGTGCCGCCTGCCGCAACCCCTCCATCACCCCGGCGGGCAGCTCCCGGGCTTCTGCGCCCCGCCAGCGCGACTCGATCTCCCGTAGGTGCACGTAACCCCGCCGCCGGTCATCCAGGATATCGAAAAGAGTCCGCAGGCTCTGCAGGAAAACCCGAGGAAGACCCTCGGTACCTGCGGAGAGCGACCGATCGCCGCGTTCCGGAGCCATCGCCGCCGAGCGTTACCCCAGGGCCAGCCCCGCGCGCCTATTGGTCAGAGGCGGGCTGTCCCGAGCTCTCATTGGGTAGCGGCGGGCGGTCCCTCTGACCATTGGCTGAGAGGGAGGACGGCGGTTTGAGTTCCACGCGGCGCCCGCCCCGCCCGCGGCCGGGGGGCGGTGGGGAGTCCCGGTCCCTTCGGAGGAGGAACCGTGACCACGCCACCTTCCCGGCCGCGAGCGATAAGGGCTCAGGGAGATGTTTATTCCTCCATCCCCCGATTACCCGGGACCCTGCACCCCAAGAAGAAGCTGCGCTGGCCGGTGTCCGTCCATCCATCCATCCATCCATCCATCCATCCATCCATCCATCCATCCATCCATCCATCCATCCATCCATCCATCCATCCATCCGTTCGTCCATCCGTCCGTCCATCAATCCATCCAGGCGCAAATCCTGGTTTATTTTCAAGCAGAGATACCTGAAGACATGTCGTAGTTTGACCCCAGCCAGCAACTAAGCACCACACAGCCTCTCGCTCACTCCTAGTGGTATGGGGGAGGAAATGGGAAGGGTAAAAATGGGAAAATTCATGGGTTGAGATGAAGACATTTTAATAGGGAAAACAAAAGCGAGACACATACACACAAAGCAAAACAAGGAATTCATTCATTTTTTTCCCATGGGCAGGCAGGTGTGCAACCTTCCCCCGGAAAGCAGGGCTCCATCCAGTGTAATAGTTACTGGGGAAGACAAACTCCAAACCCTTCCTCCTTCCTCCCCCCAGTTTATACACTGAACATGATGCCGTATGGTCCAGAATATCCCTTGGGTCAGCCGTCCAAGCTGTGTACACTCCCAGCTGCTTGTGCACCCACAGCCCCTACACTGGTGGGTTCAAGTGAGAAGCAGAAAAGACCTTTGCTCTGTGCAAACACCACTTGGCAACAAAAAACCATCTCTGTATTATCAGCACCATTTTCAGCACAAATCCAAAACCTATCCCCATAACTCTACCCTGCCAAAACCAGCACAACTCCTAGAGACTTCAGAGCCAATGTAACTAGCAGAGAGGGACAAAAAAACCCACCCAGCTGTGGCATTCACTCTCACCACCACCTTTGCAAACACATCCCAGAAGTGTCAGTCAATGCAGCATCCCTACAGAAGAGGGATGTAAAGCACCAGCATGATGCTGTACTTGCCTGGTACATAGGGGAAGTGAGTGCTGACAGAGGGAATTGAGTCCCATCAACCCAGTGCTGTGGTTGGTGAGGCACCAATGGCCATCAGCCAGCAGGAGCTAGGGTAGGGGCTCAAAGGAGCCACAGACATGAATAAAGGTGGAAAAACCCCTCCAGTGTTGACAAATGTAAGAGAAACAGCATTTGGGTCTTATCTTTTATAAACTTAATATGTACTGGTGTTGGTAGGAGAATGAGTTTCTCTACTTTATAGGGAAATTTGCTGCATCTTTTAGATGCAGCGGTATGTTCATCCTAGTGCAAGATGCTGCCTCCTCTGCAAAACCTCTCCATCAGACAGTGTGTCCTGCTCCAACTGGTCTCTGTGCTGTGGCTGAACTGTTCACAGCCTGCTTTTCTTTATTCATTTCTTTTCATAAATTTCCTGGACCTGTTGTACCTGTTTGAGATCTCTGCTTGGCTTAACTGTGTTTGACTAAACAGGTTCACACGTGCGCAGGATACAAGGAGAAGGAACCAGTGCCGCATCCCTCCCCTTCCTATTCCAGAAACTAGGCAGTCAATGTTGTGCTGCTCAGCTCAGGCAGCATCAGCACATGGGCTGTTTTGTTCAGCAAAGGCTAGATCTGCAAACAAAAGAGGGTTTCTCTGGTTTCCTCCCCCCATTATGGTCTTGCAGGAACAGCCAGGAATAACAGAGGGAATTCAGAATGACCGTAATGTCTTGTGTCCAATTTCCCTGCCTAGCCAGTCTATCCCACCAGGAAAGTGATCGAGAGATACCAGAAACAGTTCCTGACATTTACTATGTCTGCTGTTTCAGCCAAAATACTCTTGCTGTCCGTGTGGAGCTTCCTGCTCCAGCACAAGGTGCTGGGACTCAACTGCCTAGAGGGCAGCTCTGCTCTTAATGAGTTTTTCATACCAAAGTGCCCTCAAGAAGCTGCCTTGAGAAAGGCTGATGGTTCCATCCTCAGCGTGTCGAGTGGATGAGGTTAGAGAGGTTTTGAATATTCTTGGAAAAGACTTTTTGGGGTTTGGATTTTTTATGGGGGGGCGGCGGGGTGTTTTCTCTCACTTTATCTTGGGGCCAGCCCAGACTCCTCTGATGGACAGAGACTTCTTCGTTTTCTTAAATATAAAAAAACATAGTTAGTTATTCAGTTCTCCTTCCTCCAAGCTACTGGGAAGCACCAGCTGCCATTCAGACCTGGCTAGGCCTCCCTCTCTGCTGTTCTGTGGGCATCAGCAATGATATGCATGGGTCTGGTGCAGTGACACCAAACGTATCACTGCCCCTCTCTGGAGAGGGCACAGGGCACCTGGTGTCCCCTGGGAGGCTGGTGGCAGGTCAGCATGTCCCACCAACCAGCACTGCCACCTCTGTGAAGAGAGGTCACAGAAGCTGCACCAAACCCCAGCAGATCACTGGAGGGTGTTGGTGATGAGCCACCTTCCCGCATGACGTGAACCATTGATGGGTGCTGATGGGTGACTGTGGCAGTAGATTGAGCCCTGTGCTGTCTTCAGTGGCCTGTAGGTGTTCCCATGTAGATCCCGATTATGGAGAGAACACAGGGTGACATACAGCCATGAGGTTGTCTCCTGCTGACCATGTCCAAACAGATGTTGTGAACCTCTGCTGCTCTCTCTGGGGAGAGCAAGGTCTGGTGGAGAATCAGCCACAGATCTGTGGGCTCAGTGTGTGCATACTGTTGCCTGGCACATGGAACAACTGGCACCGCTGCCAGCCCAGACAGTGCTGCATCCAGAGTGGGTTTGTCCCCAGGCAGTGCAGGTCACCAGACTGTACCCAGGAACAGTTGGTCAGAGCTTGGATGAAACCAGATCAGGAGCTGTGTCCACAACAGTCCAGACCAAGTCCTGGTATGTCCCATCACCGAAAAATTCATTAAGTATAAGTCCTAAAGCTGGTAGGTGCAGGGAATTACTTTCAGTGGGGTACCAAAGTGTCAACCCAGAAATGCGTCTGGCCCCAAGAAACCTCTGGGAAAAGGCTACAAATAGTGAGGAGAGCATGGTTGGAGAGGTTTCCCTTTGGGCAGGGATATTGTGTTTGATCTCCTCATCTCTGCATTGACATTGTGTTTTCCATCTTGCTGCAACAGGGCCTCTTGGGGACACGGTGTGTTTTCTTTGGTGGGGGCCAGGCACTTGCCATGAAGTGACTTTTCTCTCCTCCAGACTGTTTTTTCTCCCAGAAGGTCAGCAAGCAGGAAGTCTGGTGGATGCTTGGTGGTTCACAGGTTGTCACAAGGGCTGGTAAAAGGGCAGTTGGTGAGAAACTGAAATAAGCTGTCTGGGGGTAGTAGGTTGTTTGCTCGCCTGGGTCCACAGAGCAAGACCTGGTGTTAGTAGGAAATGGCAGTCACTGTGTCCTATCTCACCACCTTGTCCCTCCTGGGGTCTCAGCACAGCTGTTTTAAATACAGGGAACTATCTGGGGCTTAAAAGGAAGTATGGTAGATACTGCAGGGTTTCTCGTTGGAATCCATCTAGCAACTGCTTTGTCCTATCATAAATTCCACTCTCCTGATGGTGATGAAGCCAGGATCAGCCAAGGGCAACAGCAGTCACAGCTGTACCACCACTAGAAATTCCCCAGTCTGTCATGTTATTCAGGGAATGATTGTAAAACATATTTCTTTGGGGAGTGCACTGGAGAGAATTTACATGTTGAAGCCTGGAGCAAGGCCCTAAACACAAGACGCTCTGCCTCTCTCCTGTGGGATACCTCACCCTGACAGAATGCTGTGTGCTCTCTCTGCTGTCAGGGTGCTGGAGCTTTTTTCCATGCTGAATTTCCTGTTCTACCTGCATGTTTGTGTTTTGTTTGGCCCAAGCATCCCTCCCTCCTGCTCACTCAGGTTGTCCTGCCTGGTATAACTGATCCAACCTGTCGTCATTTCTATCGCTTTGCAGAAGAAAATATCTCCGCACATACTGCCATGGGTTGTGGAACCAATCCAGGGGATGGTCTGCAGCCAGACAAACCTGTTCTAGTGGATGGCTGGATTTGAAGCGTGGGAGCGCATTCTCCAGAGCAGCAAGATTTTCTGTGGTTCTTCTAGGATCCCATGGGTATGAGATCCCAGGGCTCTGAGCTGGGATTCCTTTGAGGCACAAAAGCGAGTTCTGCAGGAAATGGCAGGGCTTGATTTACAAGTTGTATCCAACAGAGCCTTTTCTGATGAATAAGGGTTGGTGATTATGCAGGCACCAGGTGTGTGGAAGGACCTGCACCCATCCCCACACTGGGCAGGCAAGGAATACAACCATGGCAGGGAGAGATTTTGTGTGAGGGGAAGCAGAGTAAGGAGGTTTCAAACCCCCAAAGCTCTTCAGAGCAGGAGCTGTGTCAAGTCACATAAAATAGGAAATAGAGCATGAAACAAAAGCTTTGACAACTCTCAGGGATTCTTTCTGACTTGATGGTCACATCCAGATGGAGTCCGTGGGGGACTTCCCCGCGGCCGCGGGGGAAGTGCTGCGTTGGCCGGAACCCGCGGGCGTCAATCCTGCAGGCCCCGAGGCGGACCGAGCTCAGGAAGCTCCCGGCGGCTCCGGGAACAAGCGGGGACCGCGGAGCCGGGCTGGGACCGCGCTGTAGCCCCGCTCAGCGTAACCCGCTACGCTGCGACCGGCCCCGCTGCCGCGAGCGGCGGGGAGGGGGCTCCGAGGGGCGGGACGGCAGCTCTGGCCCCGCCCGGTGCCGGCCCGACCGCTCCCGCTGCCTCCCGGGCCGGTCAGAGGGGGCTCGCTACGCCATGGATCCGCCCGAGGAGGTGCGGACGCGCCTGGAGCGGTGCGGGCAGGGCCACCTGCTGCGGTTCTGGGCAGAGCTGGGCCCCGAGCAGCGCAGAGCGCTGCTGGCGGCGCTGCCGCCGGGGCTGGGCGAGCACTGCCGGCTGGCGGCGGCGGCCGGGGCCCGCCAGCGCGGCCTGCCCGAGCGCCTGGACGGCCGGATGGAGCCGCTCCCCGCCGAGCTTCTGGGCAGCGCTCGCCGCAGCGGCCCCGCCGCGCTGCAGCGCTGGGAGGCGGAAGGTGAGCGAGGCGCGGGGCCGCCTGTCCCTCCGTCCCGGGGCTGGCAGTGTCCGAAGCACCCCTTCGGGGGCGGCCGCGTCCCGCCGAGGCGCAGCCGGGGCGGTGCCTGGCGGGGTCCCAGGACGGGAGCCTCCCCCTGCGGTGGCACCGCGGGGCTCCGGGCAGTCCGCCCCGCGCCACCCCGTGCTGCCGGAGGTCAGTGTCCGGCGGGGGTGGCAGGTGGGAGCCACAGGGACGGCGAGTCGGGCAGGGCGGCGGAGAGCTGAGGTCTCGGCTGCACCCCGGCCCTGACCGCCGGCAGCCGGTGCCCCTCGGCCGGGGGCGCTTTGGGTGAAACACCGAGATTTCGCTCTGCGCTGTGAAATGCAGGGGGCCGAGACAAGGGCTAAGGCCGTGCCTGGCAGAGGCAGGTGAAGCTCTCTACAACTCCCTGAGAGGCACTTGTAGGCAGGTGGGGGGGTCTTTCTCTCCTCCCAGCTAACAAACGATGGGACAAGAGGGAACAGCCTCAAGTTGTGCCAAGGGGAGGTTCAGGTTGAATATTGGGAAAAATTTCTTCATAGAAAGGGAGGTCAGGCATTGGCACAGGCTGCCCAGGGCAGTCATGGCATCACTATCCCTGGAAGTATTCAAAAAACAAGTGGACATGGTACTTCATGGTATCATTTAGAGGGCACTGGGGGTATTTTGTTGAAATGATTTTCAGTATCTATCATGAAAAATATGTAGTACTGAAGTACTTAAAGGGGCTTCAAGAGAGCTGGAGAGGCACTTTGGACAAGGGACTGGAGGGACAGGACAAGGGGGAATGGCTTCACACTGCCAGAGGGCAGGGTTAGATTAGATATTACAAAGAACTTCTTCCCTTAATGGGCCTTGGAGCAGCCTGGTGTAGTGGAAGGTGTCCCTGCCCATGGCAGGGGGTTTGAACAGTATGAGCTTTAAAGTCCATTCCAACCCAAACCATTCTATAAGCCCCTGGGGAGAGTGGAAGTAGGGAGGGCTTTCATTGCTGCTGGGCTGGGTTGCTGCCTCGGGGTTAGCTCCTAGCACACTGACAGGTGCAGAGACCAGTCTCAGGTTGGTGCTGTTCCTGATCCACACAGAGCCATGTGTGGCAGGAGGGTGATGGGATCTGGGAGCAGAGTGGATGGCTAGTGTGAAAGAAGCCCAGGAAAGCCTATTATCCATGGTTTTTGGAGCCTGGTAGATGCAGGTGTCTTTCCCTAGTCACTGTGTGGGTGTGTGAAAGCTGGGGGTGATGGGGGAGACCATGGCTGGATGGGAGGGAATGTGCTTTCCCCAAAGCATGCAGGTTTTGTGTGGATATCCTCTGCTTTTTTCTAAGGGCACACTTACTTTAGTTATTTACAAAGAGTCATATGTGTCTTGCATCCTTCTTTATAAAATATAACATTACTGTTAAAAAATCATAATAAAAATATAGCCAGGAAAAAACAGCTGTGGTTGGAGAGATACTTGCCTAAATTTGGCAGGCAGCTGCACAGCCTTGACCCAGCCTTGCCAGCAAAGAGGTGGGGATGTGTGGGCAGGGGAGTCAAAATTTCTAATCAGAAACAAATAGAAGCATCATGGTCACAGGGTAGAGGAGCTTTTCTGCCATGTCAAACTCCACAGTTCAGGGCTGAGTGGTGGTGGAGGGAAGATCAGCTCATACAGTGAATCACAGAATGATTTGGGTTGGTATGGACTTTAAAGCTCATATTGTTCAAACCCCCTGCCATGGGCAGGGACACCTTCCACTAGCTCAGATTGCTCCAAGCCCTGTCCAACCTGGCCTTGGACACTTCTGGGAGTGGGGCAGCTGCAGCTGCTCTGGGCAACCTGTGCCAGGGCCTTACCACTCTCACAGGGAACAATTTCGTTGTAATAGCTAATCTAACCCTGCCCTCTGGCAGTGTGAAGCCATTCCCCCAATGTTCTGTCCCTCCAGTCCCTTGTCCCAAGTCCTTCTCCAGCTCTTGGAGCCCCTTTAGGCACCGGAAGGGGCTCTTGGGTCTCCCTGGAGTCTTCTCTTCTCCAGGTTAACACTCCCAGCTCTCCCAGCCTGTCTCCAGAGCAGAGGGGCTCCAGCCATCAGAACATCTCTGTGGCCTCCTCTGGACTTGTTCCATCAGCTCCACATCTTCCTTGTCTTGGTGCCCCCAGAGCTGAAGACAGCACTGCAGGTGGGGTCTCACCTGAGCAGGACAGAGGGGCAGAATCACCCCCTCACTTGCTCCTCACACTGTTGGATGAGCCCAAGACACAGGGGGTTTCTGGGATGCCAGTGCACGTGGCTGGGACATGTTGAGCTTCTCATCCATCCCCCCCCCCAAGTCCATCTCAGCAGGGCTGTTTGAGCGTGTCACAGTGAGGAGGAAGGAACCCCATGAGCCCTAGAGGCAGATGGGGCTGGGTCAGGGCTATGAGGTTAAATTAACAGTTTACCAAACTGGGTCATTTGACTTCCACGCTGCCAAACAAGTGAGGATCTGGTATGTCTGCTTCCTGCCGCTGGCCGCAGCACAGAAAGGAAGGGAAGGCCAGGTCACCTCTGTGGGCTGACCTCACTGGTTGCCAGCAGTGCTTGCAGGAGTCCAGGTCTGGTGTGTTTGGTACCCTGCCACTGTGCCCAAGTTCCCTGGCCGTGAAGTCCAAGGGCCCCAGGCCATCTCAGCCCTGCAGGCAGCCTGAATTTCCACGAGAAGGGGTACACACAGAGCTTCTGTTTTTCGAGAGTCTACCAAGCCCTCGGTTTTATTTCCTGGAGGATGGCAATCAGGAGCAGGACAATGCTGCTGAATCTGGGTCTTGCTGCATGTCCCCACAGTCTAGCCTTGTCCCCAGCAGCATCCCTGTGCCCCTGTATGGCATTTCCCACTGGAGCCGGTGTCATGGGCACAGGCTTTGGGGGATCATGGGTCACTGAGAGGATGCAGCTCTGAAAGGCCCTTGTTTGCAGTGAGCTGCTCGTGGTATTGAGCAGGATGGGAGCAGATGAGACATCCTGACCTTCTGCACAGCATCCCCAAGGCTGCATGGCTGGTAGAGCCCGTGGCTGCGGGGTCATGGGCACCTCTGAGCTGAGTGCTCTGTGCTCTGGCCACGTGTGTTTGAGCTCCCAGCAGCTCCCACCTGCATTTGTGTCCCTCAAAGATGAACAGCTGATGTGATGTCTCCTCCTTCCCCCTCCCCCTTTTTCTGTGATAAAAAGTGATGGTTAAAATAACCAGACAACTCAAAACTTGTCTTGGGAACACCTGAGATGTTTTTTAAGAGTTAAAAAAATAATGCCACTGTTATTGTCTCTGAGATGATAAAGCAGCCTGGTCAGATTTGCTTTCAGATCTTAAACACCAACGTTTAGCAGTCATGTTTTCCAGGCAGCCCTAGAGATGATGGTATAAATCAAGCACAGACACTTTTATATTCTGTCAGTGTTTTATTAATGAAACCTAAGCCTTGACCATGGGCTGTGGTTTAACCCCATTTCATCAGAGGGTTTGATGAACCATTCCGGTTACCTGACTGCTTTGCAGAATCGAAAAGTTTGAGTTTTCTTCTCTTGCTGACTGCTCTTGTAATGGGGCTGATGTGCCTGTTCAGCAAGAGAATTGTCTGCTCTTGCAAGACCAGTCTGTTCCTCCTGCAAAATCTATTTTTGTTCTTTACTTTCTGTGCAGAATAGGACTGACTGCAGCATTGGTGAGTATCTCAGCAGCCAACACATCTTCCCTTTTCTGTTTGGTTAACTGTTTGTATTTCATATGCTTCAGAAAATAAGGTGGGGTTTTCTTAAGTGGATATATCTTACCAGGATATATTTACTCCAGGACCGTGCAGTAAGATAAGTCAGTTCTTATGAACTTTAGTTGTGAACATTGGTAGTTTTACGTTTGGGAAGTCACAGCAGAGCTGCTTACTCAAATTTTGGGGATATTTGTTTTCATGATGACCTAAGATGAGAACTTGGAAAAACTGTCTGGGTTGTAGGGTTGCACCATAAATGCTGGTAAGGAGTGCCCTTGCAGGGTTGTTCATGTGTATCATGGTCAGTTTCTTCCTGGAGTATGGCCCAGTCAGCCTGATGGATTGTGGCAAGGAGAAAGAGTGACGCTGTTGATGTTATCACTAATATTGCTTTGGGCCTGGGTCCATCCTGCTGAGGTTGAGGTCTCAGTTCCCACAGTGAGAGGCCCCTCTGGGAGATGGGTGTGGGATGTCAAAATCCCCCTTGGGCAGATCCCATCCTCTTGTCCCTGCATGGAGAACTGAGAACTGCCATCTCCCCTGGGACATCCACATTTCAGTGAGGTGACCCCAGCTGTGGCACCCACAAGCCATGGCTGAGCATCACAGCCACTTGATGCTGCAGGACAAAGTGAGGACCTCGCCAACTTTCCCAATACAGTGTTCACTCCAGAGTGTCACATGAGTCATGCCCTTGGTCTTGGTCTTTGCTCTGCAGAAACCTCTAATTTGAGATCCATGGGATGTGGTCCATTGTATCAGAACCCGAGTGTGCTTGTTAGTGTGAACCCTGCAGTGCTGGGAAGAGATGGAGAGCCTGAATTGCTCTAGTGTTGGGTGAATCTCAATTGCACCGCAATGTAGCACCCCCTGTGCTGCAGCAACAGAGACCAGAAAATGCTGAGTTCAGACCCCAATCACCTTTGGTTTAAATCAATGTGAAATACTTCAGCAATTTCAGTTCTAGATTATTTTTAATAGTTTAATAAATGAAAAATGTTTTAATTGCCCATCTCATAGAATCACAGAATGGTTTGGGTTGGAAGGCACCTTAAAAATCATCTTGTTCTAACCATCCTGTCATGGGCATGGATGCCACCCACTAGGTCAGGTTTCTCAGGGCCCTGTTCAGCCTGACCTCAAACACTTCCAGGGATGGGGCAGAATAGTTTGGAAGTGTCCCACAGGGCAACTTTTTTAGATTTTTTTTTTTTATTTTTTTTTTTTCTCTCCATAAATTCTCTCTGCACTGGGTTGCACTGGGATACAGCCACTGCCAAAGCGAGGGCATGGGGAAGCTTGGAGCCATGCTCCTGTGTCCCTCCGCTTGGCTCCTTCCCTTCTCCCATGATGGTGCCCTGCACTGGCAAACAACTTGCTGAGCACGCAGGAAAACCATGTGCTGGGACTGAAGCAAGTAGTCGTAGTGTCACTAATACCCAAGACCCTCTGCTCTGTGCTTTGGGTCTCTTGCCTGGGCAGTTCAGTGGAGGTGCAAAGGAGCCGTTAATTGCTTGTGGTTTGTTCCATGAAATGTTGGTTGGTTTATTTGCAGTGCCATGCAGCTCACCCAGATCCTGTGTCTTTTACATTTTAAGTTTAAGCATGTTCAAGCTTCCCTTGCTATTCAAGGACCTCCTGAAACTTTGAAATCCCAAGACTTCCACCATCAGCACAGGTTTCCCCCTAGAGAGCTCTCCTAATACCACTTGGAGGGGGAGGGTGGAATGCAGATCTCCAGAGGTGCCTTCCAACCCTCACTGCTGTGGCCCTGTGACGCCAGAGGCGGCTCTGCAGCAGAGCCATGGCCAGCCTGTGTAACCAGGTCCCTTCAGTGTGCTTGGGCACACCAGCCTTTTGGGAACAGGTGTGTTTAGACAGAAACATTGTGTTACTGCTGTGGTGGGACTGAAACTTGTAAGCATGGATGGGTGGCTGGAATAGTGTTACTGCAATGTCATGGACAACTTAAGTTTGGTTTCATTGCTGAAAGCTGCATTGCTGAACAGAATTAAAACCAAGCCATGCTGTTAGAGCAGCAATTGGTATTTTTCCTATTGCTTATTTAAACAGCCAGTTACTTGAAACATAAAACCAATCCTGTTTTCCTTCTAATTCAATCTCTTTGGTCCCCGTGTCTTTCAGTCTAAATAAGAATGTTTTGGTCCCAGCTGTGGTTAAATGTGAGGTGTTTGCTGGACGCTGGAGTGAAGCACAGGCTGTCCTGGGCTGCAGCAGTGGCAGCTCAGCAGTGTGCAGTTGCAGAAGGCCCTGCAGATAGCTACTGCAGCAGTGTATCCTTGCATTCCCAGAGGAACATTAAGTATTCCCTAAGGAAAAATCTTTCTCACAGATGTCAGCTATTTCTGTGCTACTGGCTTGGGAGAAGGCAGGGAACAAAGTCTAAGAGTGAGCGGAATGTTTTTTATGTGCTCTGCCTCTTCCCCAGGTTCTGGACTTACTTGGTTTGTCACGAGCAATGATACTGGTTTTAATTAGATTATGGGGGTTGTGGGTCCTGCAGGCTTGGCTGTGTTATTAATCCTGACTGCAGCCATGTTCAGCTTCTATTTAAACTGGAGCACAGGTACAGATAGTTTATTAAGGCAGATTCCAGAAATGCCTGTGCTTTATTAAAGATGATGAGACTTGGCTTCTTTGGGATGTAGAAATGTTGGTGATAAGGGACCTCTGGAGGTCTCTAGCCCAACCCCCATTTGGAACAGGACCATATTCCAGGCCAGCTACAACTTTGCCAAAGTAAGCCTTGAAAACTTTAAGGGACAGGTCCCGCGCCTCTGGGTATCTTTTCCAGTGCTGCACCACCTCCCTAGTAAAGACTTTGTCTCCTAATGTACAGTTTGAATCTCCTAAGCTGCAGCTCATGGCTGTTGCCTGTTGTTGCACTGTCTGCTTCTTCAGGTGAGGAAACTGCGGCATCCAGGAGATGAAATGTATTTTCTCCTGTGTGTGCAGTGTCATATTTCTCTCTGAGCTGACAACATTAAACTGGCAGCTTCTAGCTGTTGCCTGAGCTCTGCAGAAAAGCTCAGGAGAAGAGCATGGGGTGTTGGTTGCTTTGGAGTTTCTTATGTTCCCTTGGGCTTCTTTCTTCTGTTCAGGCTTGTATCAGATCTCGCAGAACAAGGTGGCAGTGCTGCTCCTGGCTGGAGGGCAAGGAACCCGCCTGGGAGTGAGCTATCCCAAGGGCATGTACAACGTGGGGTTGCCCAGTGGCAAGAACTTGTATCAGATCCAAGCAGAAAGAATCCGCAAAGTGGAGCAGCTCGCTGGCCAGAGACATCACTGCAAGTGTGCCATCCCCTGGTAGGTGACCTAGAGCCAGACCTCCTGTGCAGGGCTCCCTGCGTTCCAGTCTTGCCTATATTGTCTTCTAGAAGCACTGAGCTGGATGCTGCACAGAGACAGGCCAGGGGAGAGGCTTTTGTCGACAGGATTTGCAATGCCAGTGGCTGGAGGAAGGTGCACAGGAATGGGAGGTGGCAGGTCTGTGTCTGCAGACCTGAGGGATCGAGTGCTGCCCTTGCATCACTGACCATGACCCTGACTGCTGTACCTTGCTGGCTTTCTGAGCATAGGCTCCGGCAACGCTATAAACAGCACTTTTTAGGCTGCTTCACAAATTTCATCCATTTCTGCTTCCTCACATTCCTTCATGGAGGACCCAGAGCTCACTTTCCAAGCCTCTCTGCCTATAATCTCTGCCACAGCAAAAAACCTCTTGCTTCATGTTCAGGCCACCTCCTACTGTCACTGTTCACAGTTGCTAATTCTGCTGGCTGCTCCTTGCTTTCAAAAGAGACTAGCTCTGGGCAGAGTGCAAAATATGAATTCCCTATGGGATGTGGGGGTGAGAGGAAGGCACTAGGGTGTTTCTGGGAATGTTTTCTGCTAAGTGTTCTTTAGACTATTAATACTGTGAAGAGAGAGCCTTATGGAATCAGTGTCTGGTCTGAGGCAGGGTTTGGGCAGAGTATGAGGGTTTCAGGGTACCACACTGTTTTATAAATTGGAGATCGAAGTTGATTCATATGTTGTTTCTTCATGGAAGGTGAGTCCATATTGTGCTTCTTTCTGAAGCCTTGCGTGCAGGACCTGGATTGCAAATGCACCATCCTAGGTGTTGCTGGAAGCCAGGATGGGCTATTTGCAAGATGATAATGTTTCCAGTTCCTTTGCCAGGGCTGAGGAGGCAGTTGAGGCAGTTCTTCTGCAGTACGCCTGAGCCCAGGCTATGCTGTGCTGCAGAGATGTAAACTGGGGGGCTGTGAGGTCTAGGCTTTCCTGTGCCAGAGATTGATTCCCCTGTCATACTGGCAGAGGACCCTGTATTCCTGTGCCAGTGGTTGTTGAAGAGCTTGACAGGTAGATGATGAAGATGGCTTTTAGCCACTGGTGAAGCAGGATAGTGGAGGGAGAGACAGGAGCTGAAAGGAGAGGAAGAAATAGAAAAACTTAAGAGAAAACCAGACCATGTAGCCAACATACAGAAGTGCTGCTGTTTGCCTTGGCACTGAAGAGGTGCTGGCAGACTGAGCTGGTCACTGTTTCTTTAGGCACGTAACATCAGTTTGTATCTAGGGTGAACGAGGCTGTTGTCTGCCCTTTGCCTTGTTTTCCAGCTCATCCAGATATCCAGATATTGCTCACATTTAGGGCAAGGCTCTTCTGTCCTGGCTGGAGCTAAGCCTGTGGGTAGGATCATGCACAGGACCCGGTGCAGCCTTCCTGCACAGTTGCTCACCATAGGATGCTGCACTGTCTCATTTCACACTCATGGGGTTCCTCCCTTTTGTGTTCCATTTGTAGTGTTGTCTTTTGCTTGTGCTGTTCTTGCTCATTGCCCAGCCTGCACTCCTGCCTAGGTACATCATGACAAGCGAGTTCACACTGGGGCCAACGGAAGAGTTTTTTGTACAACACAACTACTTCAACTTGGATAGATCCAACGTGATCATGTTTGAACAGAGAATGCTGCCTGCTGTCACCTTTGAAGGGAAGGCCATTTTGGAGGAGAAGGGGAAAATTGCTATGGCTCCAGGTACCCGTTGTTTGCTTTTGCATGCTGCGGTACTGTCGTGTGTTGGTACTTGCTACTGGCCATAAGCCAGCCAGGGCACACAGAGCAGGCTTTGGGGCTTAGGGTCAATACTTCCAGTTAGTATGGGAGGATTCTGTTAAATGTTTCAGGCTGGTAATCAGGAGGTTAGCTATCACTGTTTAGTTCTTGCTGGAGATTTTGCCCACAGCACGTGTTTTTTATCAGTCTGGGAGTATTGGCAGGGTTAGGAGTGGTGTGGCTGCAGGTTAGGAGAAAGATGCATCAGCAGAGGTGTGTGAGATCCCTGGGGTGCTGCCTCCTGGGGTGAAGGTGTCAGGAGCTGGGCTCCCGCTCAAGGCTGATAGCTGGAAATGGGTAAAAAAGCAGCAAGAAGATTAACTCTTTCCAAAATGAGAACAATGTCTCACCTTGTAAAGTTCTCCTCTTAACCTGGAGACAGTAAGACACTTGATGAAGGCAGCCTGGTTGGGATGGTGTTGCAGGGATGGGGTGTTGCAGCTGCAGAATGGTTTTCCTGAGCTGACAGCAGTATGCAAGGAGGAACTGTGAAGGGATGATCTGTGATGAACAAATGTGCAGGTGTCTTTTGCGCAGCTGCAGTTCAAGCCTTTAAAAAAGCATTGGGAACTTTTGGGGAGATGATAAACAGAGAATAAGATTTATTTTAGTCTTTCTCCAAGATGAGTTTTAAATACACTTTTGGCCTGCACTGCGGGAGGAATTTAGCAGACTTTTCCCACCCTCTGCATAACATTTTGCCCTTTAGTGTTCTCCCTCTGAGGATCTTACTAGCCTTCATCAAGTCTCATAATGCTGCTCAGTGAGGCTGGTCCCCATGGTCCCACTGTGCAGGTGGGATGAGGTGGGGTGAGGAGAGGAACATGCTCACCTGAACTGTGTTACAGAGCTGGGAATAAAATCTAGTAGCACTGACTCCTGGCTAGAAAGCATTCCCTACTCTGCTGTTCAAGAAAGTCTGTTCAGGACTTTCTGCTTTTGCTCTGTTAGCTGCAAAAAAAACCCAGCCCAAAGTCACTAATGAGCTACGGAATTCTGTTTTGTCTTGCATTATAGATGGTAATGGTGGCTTATACCGTGCTTTGGTGGATAATAAGATCTTGGATGACATGAAGCAGCGTGGAATCCAGTATGTCCATGTATACTGTGTGGACAATATCCTCGTGAAAATGGCAGATCCAATCTTCATAGGTTTCTGTGTTTCCAAAGGGGCAGACTGCGGTGCAAAGGTGAAGCAGTGCTAACACTTGGCTGGTTTCCCACAGGGAGTTAGGGTCTCATTATGCTTGGAAGCTGCTGGCTGGGGGGAACTTACATGACCTGGGATGTTCAGCCCTCTGCCCATCAGTGGCTTGTTCTGAGTAGATTTAGAGCGGTTTGCTGCCAGCATTGCATTCCAAATCCCTACCTGTGGGTGTCCTGTTCTTCCCACGGTACTGTGGAAAATAAACTTCAATTAGAGCAGGGACTGTAGCTGTACAGGAAACTACAGACTGGAATCGCTTCCCCTCCATGCTCAGCCCTTTCTACAAAGGCACTTGGGCAGTCTAGAAGCCGTATCGGACTGGGTTGTATTTTATAAGTGCACCTTTAAGTCTAACGGAGGCATTTCTAATGCTCCCCTGTGGAAGATTGGGAAAGCCAAACCAGCCTGGATTGTTTCATTCTAAAGCAGCAGGTGCCTGAGGAGAAGTTTATGTTACTTGAGTCATTAGCACTGTTCATGTAAACAGGGAGCTAGCTGAAGGCTAATAGCTGCAAACTGCTTTCATTTGATGCCAGGTCCCAGTCTTTGATAAGAAAAGTGCCCCCCAGTAGGCTGATTGCTTTTAACTGGTTTGTCTTCTGAGAAACAGTGCAATTAAGTGGGTGAGTACTGGGGTTTATCCTCAGTTTTTGGGCAAAGTGTGCCTCCAGACTGCTCTGCGACCCATGAACTGCCCTGCCCATGCTCCTGAGGTGCTGGAGGGTCAGCAGGCAACAGTCCTGCGGGATTGTTTGTATGTAGGAGTTGGAACAGTGCTGGGATTTTCTTCCTCCTTGTCATAGCCCTTGTCCTGTGGCTGCAGGTGGTGGAGAAGGCCTACCCCACGGAGCCTGTTGGGGTGGTGTGCTGCGTGGATGGGGTTTACCAGGTGGTGGAGTACAGCGAGATTAGCCCGGAGACTGCGCAGCAGCAGCGCCCTGAGGGGGGACTGATGTTCAATGCTGGCAACATCTGCAACCACTTCTTCACTGTTGATTTCCTGGAAATAGTGGCCCAGTAAGTCCCAGCAGACCTGCTAGACAGCTGTGCTGCCCAGAAGTGCCTCCAAGATTGGGTGTTCCTATTTCCCACTCTGTAATTTCAGTTATGAGTACCTCCTGTGCCTTTCAACTTTTCTGTCTTCCAAACGGTTCCAAAGGGCTGTGTCCCCTTTCTGACAGCTCCAGCATGTTCTTCAGGCTCTACCCAAGGAAGAGGTTCATACCTTCCTGGGCCTGCAGAGGTGAGCAGCTGTACGGTCTGCAGTGTGGTCAGTAATGCAGCCCCACACCAGGGATTTCCAGTGGGAAATGTCACCCATACCCATCCCATGTGAGAACAGAGTTTGTGGGAGAGGGTGAAGTTGTGGGTGGACTCTGCAACACCTTGGTGTTGGGGAATGGAGATGCGATGCTGGGCATTTAGTGAGCAGCGGTATGACCCTTCTGATCCATCCCTGGGTGAATGATCTGCTCTGCTCCATTGTCATTGCAATCAGATAACTGGGGTTGCCTTTTTTTTTAACCTCTGCCTGCAATTTCAGCTCGAAGCAAAGTCCTCCTTCTTCTCTGACTGTCATGTCCCATTGGTGCTGGGAGAGCCAGTGGCCAGGCTGCTCTGCTCAGTGAAGTGTGTCCTGGATGTGACTGGGATCATTTGGGAGAGAGCAATACCCACAACAGCTGAGAGATGACTCAGAGCAGTAATAAGACATCTGCTTCCCACAAGTGTATTGCCTTTTTTTTCCTAAGTGGGCATGAAGTACATGACCTTGTTTCTTCTCCTTTTGCAGGAAATGTGAGCCACAGCTGAAGCATCACGTAGCCATAAAGAAGGTGCCCTACGTTGACAAGGAGGGAAATCTTGTAAAACCGCTAAAACCGAACGGGATAAAGCTGGAGAAGTTTGTGTTTGATGTGTTCCAGTTCTCTAAGTTAGTGGCAGACATTTTACTTTTCTCCTCCCCTTCTCAATGTTTGTTTGAATGGCTGTGGGTTGTAACAGGCTGTCTGAGGGAGCATGTGGGTTTTTTGGGTGGCTTGTTAGGAAGGCTGTTGAATCTATGCCCAGCTCCAACCCAACAATAACAGCGCAGTTCCATGGGGAGCTCATGGGGCACTCAAAACTTGCACTGCCCCTGTCCCAGACTGATCGTCTTGCCAAGGATGTGTGTGCTGGTCTGGCCTCGGCCAGCCTGGGAAGAATAAAAGGAAATTGAGTGCAAAGCACGTGAAGCCCATGTTGGAGTGTTCAGACTTGAAAAAATTGGGTCTTTCAGGATTGTGGCTTCCATGGCAACTGCAGCTCTGGTTACACTTTTGGGTGCTGTTGTGTCAGGGAGCCTTTGTGCTTGGAAAACAGTTTGCTTAAGCATGGTGGGGCCAAGTTACTGTTGCTGTGGGAACTGTCAGTGTTGACTTGCCAAGCTCTACAACATAGCTGAGAGTGCTCTGCCATATGCAGTCAGGGGTACTTGTGCACAGGGAATTGGAATTTTAATGATGTAGAAATGTAACATGTGTTCTTATAAACCCTATTTTCCAAGGTCTTAAATTCAGCAGTGAAGGTTCTGCTTTAGGCTTAAATAAATGGCAAAGAGAGACCTCAGACAAACTGAATTATCTTTGTTTGGGGATAGTATTTCTTTTTTTAGAGGATTTCCTTTAGGATTGAGGGCTCAAAGTTTGAACCAGTCTCTGTTTCCTGAAGTGTTCAGTAAAGTAGTATCAGACCAAAGGCAAAAGCAGGGTGATACAAACAGTGCTGGGTTCTGAGCTATGTCAGGACTCAATTGCACGCAGCGATTCCTTATGCTTTTTTAACACCTCAAAACCAGCTTGGCAGCTGTGCTTCACACATGAAGTGGAGAAACGCACAGATACTGCTGTGGGGCTTTTAAAATTTGCATTCCCATTTCTGGTAAACAGCTGTACTTAACATTCACCTGTAAGGCCTCCCATACTGCTTGTTTTTCCCTGGGAACTGGTGTCCTTAGTTGGTCCTGACTTACAGACACCAAAGTGGAGTGGGCATTTTTTGGGCAAGGGGGGATGCTCTGCAGTGAGTGCACAGCTCGCACTGTGTCCTAGCTCTGGGCAGCTTTGTGCTCTCCATCCTGCTGTGCTCTGAGTTGTTTTGTCTGGGAGCCTCCCAGTGTCTGGAGAAGTTTCTGTGGAATCTCTGCAGAGCTGTTGCTTTTCCTCTCACCTGAGCGCAGCCTCCGGAGACTCAGGTTACTGTTATATTCCCAAAGAGACAAGGCTTCGTGTGTTTTTCCATCCTACAGGCCTGGTACTCCTTGGCTCTTCAGATGGGCGGTGGGCTTCCCTTGGCTTGACTGCCCCAGGCTGCATACATCGCTGCTCCTTAAAATATGTATGAGCCTTTCACCATGAACGTTGTTGTTGCATTAGCAGCGCTGATGACTAGCTCTGGTTTTCATGATCATTGTTTTCTCCCCTTTGCTGGTAGGAATTTTGTGGCATTTGAAGTTTTGAGAGAAGAAGAGTTCTCGCCACTAAAAAATGCAGACACGGCTGACAAAGACACTCCTACTACTGCTCGGCAAGCCCTTCTGGCCCAGCATTACCGCTGGGCTCTCAAGGCTGGGGCCAGATTTGTGGATGAAAATGGTTGCAGGATACCAGAGAAACTCAGGTATGAACCTCAGTGACCTTCTTTGCAGCTTCTCTGCTGGGACTGCCCAGCTGGGCTGGGCTCTCCAAAACGGGGTGTTAGCGTAGTCACAGAGTGGCTCAGCATGATTTTCATTCAGTTGGTGCTCTCCTGATGTGCAGATTGGTGTCTATTACAGCTCTGCTCCTTTAGTGACTGTGCGTGCTCCAGGCAGTCAACACAAGGGGGCTCTGGGTGTTATTTCTGGCAGATCCCTGCTCTTGGGGTCATGAGTTGACCCCTCCTGTAGCACCACTAAACAGGGGCAGTCTTGTCCGTCACTCTGGATTTAACCAGCCCAAGGAATTTTAATTTGTAGGCCCTACCAGCTTTTCTGAATGTGGACCCAACAGAATTCTCAGGTGGGCTTAAGGATTGACTATTACAGTGATTACCAATTCAGATACTTCCTGTGTCATGTCGAGTGGGAAGCTGCTTTTACTTCATCGGGCCATTACTTCATCAACTCATGCTGTTAATTTTACTTGAAAAGCACCTCTATAAAAGTGGTGCCCTGGTTTTGATGAGTAACATTTGGGACCTGCTAATTCTCTTTTATTTTCACACTTTATGTTCAGATAATATCTGGTGCATGTGACTATAACAAATGTCTTATCCTTCTGGATATCCTATTCTAGAAAATCTTTTGAAGAAGATGCACTGTTTTCAAAGCATAGCAGGAAGTTAATCCTGTGTTCTCTTCTCTAGTCTCTCAGGCATTGAAGATCCTCCAGTTGTGTGTGAGATTTCTCCATTAGTGTCTTATTTTGGAGAGGTGAGAATAACTATCTGTGGAGCTATTTTTAAGAGTGTGCAGGTATACATTTGATTTCCTTCTCAACACAGGTGACTTTTATAGCCTGGGCTTGCTGAGAAATGGTCAGATCAAGGGAACTGGGACTTGGGCTCTGTGTTACATTTCTGGTTCCACTATGGTTTACTCTTCAGCAGTTTATTCATTTTCAGTGTTAGCCATCTGTAAAATGAGATGTGCAGTGAGGCTGCAGTTTTGTTAAGACTCACAAGCACTTTGAAATCTTCTGAATGAAAAGTGCAGAATATTAAAATTACAAAATCTTTGGGTTCTGTGCTCACTTGTGCCCATCTCCCATAGTGAATACTGACTGACAAGTGAGATATGTGCATTGGCTTTAGGGAAAAAATTTCTCAGGTTTGTCCCTCTGAAAACAATTGATCCTGAGAAACCTGTAGTAGTGAGAAGAGGATCTTCCCTGTGTTGGACAGAGGGAGTGAGAACCACTGGATTGCCGGAGGATATGTCGGCGCTGTGGGGAAGGGTGCTCTGAAACTTCAGACTGTAGCTAGGTTTCCACGTGTATTGACTTGCAACATCGACCTGCACTATGTCTATTCCTCAACCTGTGCATGTAGCAACCTTGTTGCAATTGATACCTTCTGAGAACAAAATGAAAACAGGCAATTTAAGTTGACTTCCCTTTGCTAGGATTATTCTAATTTTAGCTAAGAACACCTTCCCATGCCTGCCCCTCCCCAGGAAGCTAGTTTCTGAGATGTGTTTTAGGGTTTGTTGGTGCCACCCCTTCGATGAACCCCAGGCTTGGGACTTCCGTCACTGAAGAAACTGTTGCTGTTGTTTGTCCTTCTCATGACCTTTCTCAGTCATTCTTTGAGGACTTAAAAATAGGTGACCAGTCTGATGCATTTACAGCCTAACAATACTGTTCTCACGTGTTCTCAGGGTCTGGAGGTGTACATGAAGAACAAAGACTTCCCTTCTCTCTTTGTACTCGATGAAACCAAAGTTGAAATGCTGGAAAATTCTTGAAGAGGGAAGCCTTTCCCCCTCATCAGATATCCATTTCTCAGATCCATTATGAGAACTGACATTACTAAAATGTCAGCTATGAAGTGCATTATAAGAAAAAATTGCTTTGCAGTGTTTGATTGGTGCCAAATCCTTGCAGCAGTTGTGTTTACACTCATGTTCATGCTCCCCAGTTCTGTTTGATAACTTTGAAGGCTGGGCCTCTTACCTCAGTCTGTTTTGTACACCTTCTAGGTGCTAAACATCTTATATTTCTTATTTGCTGGGCACATGAATATGGAAAAGAGCCAGCCAGGGCCTAATAAATCA
The DNA here is from genome assembly GCA_013399855.1 of Oxyruncus cristatus. NCBI lineage: Eukaryota > Metazoa > Chordata > Aves > Passeriformes > Cotingidae > Oxyruncus > Oxyruncus cristatus. Next base: position 66,841 of record VXAY01003734.1, on the reverse strand, counting down.
GCTTTGCATCCAAGAAGATTAAATCTCTTCAGTGCGCTGTTAGGTTTTTTGTTTGTGCTGGTGTGGTTGGTTTTTTATTTTGGTTTTGTTTCTAAATTATTTGCTCAGCTGCAGTCAGTTTGAGGCCCCATCCTGAAAAGTTTGAAAGGACTGTGGGTACTGAGGCCTTTCTCTCCAGTGATACGTCTTTTCCCAAATCCTGTGATGATCAGAAGATTCAATTCAGCAATTGCATCTTCTAAGCAGGTCATACAGAGCCTGCTGTGTAGGGATGTTGCTGTGCCTAAGTATTGCTTGAGGTTTGGACTCCCAAACAGTGAGACTAGTTTTGTATCTGGGCTTGCTGGTGTCTTGATTGAACTGATTGCTTCTGACAGCTGTAGTGACCTGGGTTTTTTTAATTAAAAAAAAAAAGTTGATGAGAATTTTTTCCACAACCCTCTGCTCTTCCTGGCTATAACGAACATTTGTTTTCCTTTCCATTTCCTGTTTAATGTATACCGTATCCTTCAGACTGAGCTCTCTCAAAGTACCTGAAATCAGTAAGAGGAACAAATCCCGAAGGTAGAATTTAATGCTTAACCAAAAAAAAAAAAAGGCTTGCTCTCAGCATCACCAGGGCACACAGTAAAATACCAGCCTTGCTTCTGCATTTTCTGCCCAGGTGGTTTTCCAGCACTCTTTCACTAGGAAATATTCCTCAGATGCCTTCCTTTTAAATGTATTACTAAATGTCGTGTGAAGATAAGTGTTAGCTAATGAAGGATGTTAATTATCAGAACATATGTAGCATGTGAACTCAGTCCTGGCCAAGGGATCCCGGGATGGCTGTGATCCACCAGCGATTGTTCCTGTTCAGCCTTTGGACGCTGTCCTGGGAAGCTCATGCCCACCTGCTGCAGAACCTGCGCTGAGCAGACCTGAGTTATTTCAGCCTTGATGAGGATGCATTCACTGGTGGTTGGTCTTTTGCTTCAGGAGCACTCTATACTTTTCCACTAAACCTGGTGCTAGGGAAGGTAGTGAGGAAGATGCCTCATCTGAAATGCTATTTCATGCATCAGCTTCTACTAAGGAATTGCTGATGATATTTCATTAAGCATAAATAACTTCCATGGCTTTTTGCAATTCCTGATGTGAAGCTCTATTCAGAATGTTCAGTAAGTAGAAAAATGGCTTTGAAATAAATACAGTTTGTAAGTAGGCTCAAGTTTTCCAAAGAAAGCATCTAAATATTAATGTCAGAGCTTTTGGTTATGAAGTGTTTCTGCATGAACTTGAGTAACAAGCCTTTCAGACATGCAGACCAGCTAATGACAGCTCTGATTACCTCAGTTGGCATGTGCAGCCAGTAATTCTCATTTAGTATAAATGATGCATTTGTCATTGACACTCAGTTCTGTAGTCTTTTTGCACAGTGTTTCTGTGGTACATTCCATTCCTGTCAGTCAAGTTTTATGTCTGAGAATAAGCTGTGTTGTATATTTGCGAGTATTGTTCGGCAATCCTGGCACACACTTGGTTTACGTTGCACTGTGCTGTAAAGATTTCTTTTGCTCTTTGTAAAGTACTTTCTCTTTTGAAGCTTCATTTCCCATGTACACAGAGCTGCTGATACACTTTTCAAGGTGTTTTCAAGGAGAACCTATATTAGAATGTTGAATGCTTTGTCTGTTGGGCTTTTTTTCCCTATGACTCTTTACATTTTAAACTGGAACACAGAAAGAATTTTGAGAGAACTTTTAAAAAAAGAAATCTTTCTTTGTATGTAACAAAGTCTTTGTATGCATTATAAAATGAAAAAAGTACCCGAAACAAAGGGAAGTCCAGAAACTTCTGGACACCTAAGCATTTTTACAATAAAGATGTTACTGTGATTTCCATGTGTCTGTGTTTCTTGTCTGTGAGGAAAATACCCTTGTTGTCTTTGTCCCTACATGTCTTGGGTGTTGTCACCACAGCTGCAGGATGGACAGTGTCACCAGTGATACAGCTGGAGGCAGCAGTGCCCATGCTTCAGATTATGGGGGATGTGGGACTGAGCAGAGGGTGATTACTGATGGGGTTTGACACTGTGTGATCTATTTTTCATCAGAAAACAGAAGATTGTGTTCTTGTCTTCAATCCTGTTCATTTTTTCCAAGCTTTTCAGATCAGTTTACTCAAGGGGGTTTAATTGTGGGTGGTAGTTGTTTGTCTTATTTCAAGTCAGTTTGAGTGATCTGGCTCTGAATCAGGCTGTCCCAGGTGAGCACTTGCTGGAATGCAAATTTTGCTTTGCTTCACAGTGACAGACATGTCTTAAACAGGGCTCTATTTATAGCACAATCAATAGGGGAAGTCAGTAATATGTCACAAATGGCATATTGTCCTGTTTGGGGAGTTTAGTGCTGAACCCAGCAAATGTCAGATCTTCCTTTCTTACCTAGTCCCCTCCATGTTTCTCTCTTGACACCCTTGCGAAGGCTGCTGGTGGTTTTAATGTGTTTTTAAGCTACATGAATAAGTCGTTTCCTGTGGTAGGAAAAGTAATACTAAAAATGAATGCGTGCTTCAGGCATCTTAAATTGTTCCCGTGCTTGTTTATGCAGTGTTCGTATTTACCAGAATTTTTGTTTGCTTAGTTTTCCTAATCATGAAATGCTCAGAAAACACAAAATTTTCAGTTTTATCTGGAAATCTAGTGTGAGGTGGATTCCAAATTTAAAAGGGCAAATGATGCAAACTAACCTGCCAGTTAGGCACGGCTGGAGGTGAATTCAGTGCCTGCACTAAGAGCAGCTGCTTCAATGCCGCCCTCTTCCTGTTGGGACTAGGAATTTGAGCTAGAAGTAATGGTTATTACAAACCTGGTCCTGCTTGGAACATCCAACTCTGAATGTGTACATCACTAAACAATGCTCTTCTATACTCCCACTGATAACACCCCTCCTCCTCAGGGAAGATTCAGGGAACTATTTGCACAGGCTGGAGGTCTGTGGGGGAGCAGCTGTGGGATGAGTGCATCTTGCTGAGTACCAAAATTCAGTGCCAGGTCTCATGGAAGTGTTTATACAACTGCTTAAGTTGCTTTTCACCCACTCAACATACGTCCTCTCATAGATTCCAGTCGTCTCCTCTCAAGCCCGTGTTCCTGCATTGCGTGCTGTAAAACTATCTCGGATTCTCCGTGACAACTGATGATGACATGAGACAGCTCTTCCCTGTCCTCTCGGAGTCGGCAGCAGTTCGGGTTTCCCTTGGCTGTGCTCCCTGGCAGGAGTAGCGGCGGTGTCCGTGCTATTTTACGTGGGGCCGCAGTGCATCGTTGCTGCTGGGCTGGGGCCCAGGCCTCCCCATGGGAGCTGCACCTTCCCGGCCTCGGCTGATGGGAGCTTGCGGGCCAACTGTTGAGTTGATTTTCCTTAGAAGCTCCCACATGCACATTTTCATTTCTCGTGCTCGCATTCCAGTGTTTGTGTGAACGGTCTCTATGGCGTAATCCCAGCACACCGAGGAAACAGCGAGGGTTCCCAGCCTCTCCTTTCCTCACTGCGTGCCCAGGCACCTGCGGTCCTCCTGGCTCGGCGGGGAGCGCAGGGACAGCAAGGGACAAGGGCCAAGTCCACGCGGAGGGAGGAACCCGTGAGGGGGGTGGGAAGTCCGACCAGTCGCGGCCCTCCCCGGTGCCATCGAGCGCGGACGCGCCTCCGCTAGAGCGGCACCGGAAGCGGCTTCCGGAAGTGGCTGCTCCGTCCCTTGGTGCGATGGCGGCCGGCGGCCCCTGAGGCGCCGCCATGTATGCAGGAGCCGCCGCCGCCGCCACCGCCGGGCCGCCGCGCCGGGACTTCATCTCCGTCAGTCTCGGCCCGGAGGAGGCGGTCGGGGCTGGCGGCTACAACAATAGCAAGGCCTGGCGGCGGCGCTCCTGCTGGCGGGTGAGGGCTGCGCGGGGAGCTGTGCGTTACCGCGGGCACCCCGGGCTGGGTGCGGGGGGCACCTGGCGGTGAGGGAGCGCTGTTGAGCCGGGCGATCGGGGTGTCCCTGGGCAGCTGCACTGCCATGAGGGACCTGCCTTGGCCCGCCCCGTTCCCAGCTACGGCGGGGCCGTGTGCGCCCCGGGGCGGCCCTGGGCTCGGCTCTGCTCTTGGGGGCTGCTCTGCGCCGGGTAGGAGGGTGTGGGGCGCGGGCTGGCGGAGGGAGCTTCACGTCATGTCTTAATTTTCACGAACAAAGTTGGGGGCGGGGGGGATACTGTAAAATCCCGTGCTCTGCTAGTGGACCTTTGGAGGGCAATGCTGTACTCTGTGGACACGAAAGAGTGGGGTGAGATTTGATCTCCGTGCCTCTGTTCCCTGTTTTAAGGCTTGAAGGGGCGCCCTGTCTTCTGCCGTGGGAGAGTAAAGGGAAAGTTCTGCTTTCTGTGGGAAGGCTGAGTGTGACGAGAGGGGTCCCCTGGCACAACTCTGGGGAAGTGACCATCTTATCTGCTTGTAGGTAGGGAGCTTTACTGGCAATGGAAGTCTTGGGCCCTGAGAGCCTTGTATGAGAAGGAGTGAATTGAAAGGACACGCTAGCCCTTGTTACAGATAGGAGATGATGAATAGTCACCTACAGAGAATTTACAGGTTGTCAGATGAAGCATTTGAAGAGCTTGTTTAGGGACACATTCTCACAGTTCTCTTTTATTACCAGCTTGAGAAATGTGAGTCCTTCATTTCACCCTTTACTTTATCCTTATTTTTTGGGAACAAAAAAACCAGTAAGATGGTGGTAGATGCCTTCACGTGTTCTGTGCCTCATTCCTATCTGTCCCAAGACACCACAATCAGTGCCTCTTTTTCTATCCTACCCTGAGGAATCACAAGGCTGCCAGTTTTCAAGCATCCTTCTGCAGCGGGGAGATGGTAATATGATTTGTCGTTCAGGTAGAACGGAAGATGACGGCATGGGACTGGCATCTTGCAGTGTGCGCAGGGAAGGGTGTTCAGGATTCCTGTACTGCCAACGGGGCAGGAGGAAAACAGGAAACTTTATGTGCAGTGGGGCTCCAGTGTGAGCACATCAGCAGTTCTGACTGGCTGTTGCTAAGAGGATGAGGACTGTGGGAATTGCTGTGGGGTGTCGTGTGGTTGGCAGGAAAGATTATTTCTCAGTGTAGCATTGGAACTTAGTTCGCTCTCTATATGCCAGAACCAATATTAGTGAATTTCAGTGGGACTCTTGGAAAAATAACAATGGTACTTTAGCAGTTAATGTTTAACTCCACCTGCTCTCTCTGTAAATGCAGGCTAATGTACATTAGCCTCTCTCAGGCTAATATACGATTTGCTTTCTGATTTTTAGTGATTGTTGCCTATACTTCAGTTTCAACAGTACATTTTTGCCCAGAATTAAACTTGGAAACATTTTGGATTTGTCTGGTTTGTTGTTGTGGTGTTTTAGTTAATTTTCATGCTGCTGCAGTTTGGTGACTTTCTTGGTGGTGCAGGACCTGTTCTGTGTGACAGTTCCCATGTTTATCAGAGGCAGGATGCCTGGCTTCTCTTTCACAGATTCGCAGAATATTCCGAGTTGGAAGGGACTCACAAGGATCATTGAGCCCAACTCTTGAAGTGTATGGGGATTGAACCTGTGACCAGTGACTGGTGCTCAGCTTATTTTGAGCCTTTCTTCTTTGCTGCAGAACATTTTTAGTTGTTCTACTGCTTGCTTCTGGTCTTATTTTGCATATACACTGTGCAGTCCCTCCCCAGTCAGGAGGAAAGAGGCTTTTGGCTGATTTCTCAGTTGACATCTGGGCAGATGCTCAGGTCAGGCAGTGGAGGTTGTGGTGAAAGTCAGCTGTAGTTGAAGCTCTGTGGGATCCTTGGCATTCGGCAGATTCTGAGGTCCTTGTAGCAAGTGGCTCTGATGTTTCTGTGAGTTTGCTGTGCCATATGCTAGCCAGTTAAATTCCTATTTTCTCGTCATCAAAGAAAATAAGCAATGGAAATCTGCAGTTGGAAACAGGGTAAAATTAAACCTACTGGGTTTTGTGTTTCTTAATCTGAATGAACCAGTAAGAGTTTATTTTTAACCGAGTAGGCTCTTAATGTCATGCTAAATGTTCTTCCTCTCACTTCTTTTCTCTCCTAAAGAAATGGAAGCAACTGTCCCGACTCCAGCGGAGTGTCATTCTCTTCCTGTTTGCCTTCTTGGCAGTCTGTGGAGTCATTTCGTACACAAGCATGGGAGAAGCATGGAAAAGTATGTGTTCTATACAGCTCAGAATTGCCAGTGAGGTGTTAGTTAGGAATTGTAGTTCTTGTAACCAGTTTTAATTTCTATTGACAGTGCGTGGGTGTATTCATTTAAAGCACAGTTGTGAGATGATTTTATGTGACATTTCAAGACTTAATGCTTAATCAGAAATATTTTTCATATCTCTTTTCTTTGTTTAGCTTGACTAGAGCAACGTTTTGTTTTAGTTGATGTCCTGGTCTTGATGTCCCTGTCTTGACTAGGACAGCGTTAATGTTTTGCAGTAGCCAGGAGGGGGCGTGGCTAAGGCCCAGATGTTATTCTGTACCACCTCACTTCATTGCTGGGGGCAGAAGGGTGGGGGCACAGGGGCAGTCAGGGAGTTGCAGCACCAGGCCGAGGTGGTGGTGGTGGTGGTGGTGGTGGTGGTGAGGGGACTCTCTGAGAGTGGCAGTGTGGTTTTGAAGAACCTTGGTGGGGGCACTGAATTGGGGAATACCATTCCTAAACCGTGACAGCCTTAGTTGGCACCCAGTATGAGGCACAAAGGGTTGAGATAACAACAGATCTGCCCAGAGCAGTTTGAAAACAAGTTTGATCTAAACATTTGTTGTATTAGGTACAGAACCACTGGTCACGATGTTGCTTGGTCTGTTCACATGGTTGTGGTACCTAACCCTGTATATATTCCTCTATGTGCACCTCGTGGGGATCTTTTTCAGAGAAGGGAGAGGGATCAGGATTACTTTGTTGCTGTACTGTGGAATATCAGTTTATGGCACAATAACATCAAGGGCAATGAGGGTCATTTGGGATGTGTGTTCAGTGTTGCTCTCCTACCCTACCTTGGGCATTGCTTTTGGGAGTCCAATAATAATCGTACTCATTCTGTGTGTGGAGCAGGGGAGGATGATTTTCCCGAGCCTTTCATCCCCTTTTCCTCCTTCAGGCCTGTTACAACAGCTTTTGAGATTTTTGAATTTCTTTGGATGTTCAGGAAATCATGTTCTTGTTTCTAAGTCTGCCAGGTCTCCTCAGTGCAGTCCATACCATGTTTAGAGTCAAAGAGATTTCTAGGAATGTCATTCAGAGATCTGCCCTGAGGGTGGATAGTCATGAGTGGCATGGAAGGTAGGGGAAAATGGGCCAGCTTTTGGGGAAACTCTCTGCTGCAATGGTTTGGAAGTTCACCCCTGAACAGCTACAGCACCCTGATAAAGTGGCAGAATATTTGAACGGAGAATGCTGTGGCAACTCCAGAGAGGAGCAACTTATTGCAGTGTGTTGGGCCCTGCCTACTATTTATGAGATGCTCATCAGCAGACAGCACCTTCAGGGGGAGGAGGAGGAAAGTGGAGCAACAGCCACAGTGACCACTCAGACTGCAGCTGAGCCAGAGGAACAACCCATGCCCATAGTAGTGGCCCCTATACAGAAGAAGAAATCCAAAAGGCGTGAAGAGAAAGTAGGGCCCTCAGAACAGGAGGAAGAGGCAGGGCCAGAGATAATCACCTGATCCCCATCCTCAGGTGACCTGTGAGATGTGTGGAAAGATTTCAGCTGCCAGTCAGGTGAGCCCCTGGTGACCTGGTTTCTCGGGTGCTGGGATATTGTGGCCCACAGTATGAAACTAGATGGCAGTGAAGCCAAGCAACTGGGATCCCTGTCCCAGGATGGGGGCACTGACCAGGGAATTTGGAAGAGGACAGAAACGCTCAGCCTCTGCCCCAGGGTTGGAAACACAACCTCACTATTTGCATGGACTGATCCATACTGCACTAGAAAAGGGTGAGGCTCCAGAACATTTGCAATTCATTGATGACATTATGGTGTGGGGCCACACAGCAGAAGAATTTCTTGAGAAAGGGGAGAAGATAATCCAAATCCTCCTGAAGGCCGGTTTTGCCATAAAACAAAGTAAGGTCAAGGGACCTACCCAGGAAATTAAGTTTTTAAGAGTAAACTTGCAAGATGGGTGTCATGAGATTCCAGTGGATGTGATCAACAAAATACCAGCTGTGTCCTCAGCCACCAGCAAGAAGGAAATGCAGGCTTTCCTGGGCGCTGTAAGTTCTTGGAGGATGCATATTCCAGATTACAGTCAGATTGTCGGCTCTCTCTATCTTGTGACTTGGAAGAAAAGCGATTTCAAGTGGGACCCTGAACAACAACAAGCTTTTGAACAAATTAAGCAGGAGGTTGCTCATGCAGTAGCCCTGGGGGTCAGTCGGGACAGGACAAGATGTGAAAAACGTGCTCTACACCGCAGCTGGGGAGAATGGTCCTTCCTGGAGCCTCTGGCAAAAAGTACCTGGAGAGACTCGAGGACAAACCCCAGGGTTCTGGAGTTGGGGATACAAAGGATCTGAGGCCTGCTACACCCCAACTGAAAAAGAGATCCTGGCAGCTTCTGAAGGGGTTTGAGCCACTTTGGAAGTGATTGGCACTGAAGCACAGCTCTTCCTGGCACCCCGCCTGACAGTGCTGGGCTGGATGTTGAAAGGGAAAGTCCCTTACACGCATCATGCCACTGATGCCACATGGAGTAAGTGGGTTGCTCTGATCACACAGCAAGGTCAAATAGGAAACTCCAATTACCCAGAGATCTTGAAGATCATCAGTAATTGGCTTGAAGGTGAAAATTTCAGACTGTCATCATCAGAGGATGAAAAGGTAACACAAGCTGAGGAGGTCCCACCATATAGTCAGCTACCAGATAATGAAGGGAGACACGCTTTCTTCACTGATGGTTCCTGCTGTATTGTAGGGACACACTGAAAATGGGAAGCTACCATCTGTAGTCCTGTGCAGTGGGTCACAGAAGCTTCTGAGGGACAAGGTGGATCAAATCAAGTTGCAGAGCTGAAGGCCATCCAGCTGACTTTAGAAATCACTGAACAAGAGAAATGGCCAGTGGCTGACCTCTACACTGACTTGTGGTTTGTGACAAATGCTCTGGGGGTGCCTGGACCTCTGGAAAAAGACCAGTTGGCAGCACAGAGGGGAAACCCATCTGGGCTGCTGAACTGGGGCAACTGTGCCCAGGTAGAGTAGTTGCCTGTTAAAGTATATCATGTAAGATGCACAAATACCCAAGAGTCGGGCTACTGAAGAACATCACAACAGACAGGTGGATCAGGCTGCCAAGATTTAAGTGTCTTAGGTGGATCTGGACTGGTAATACAAGGGGGAATTATTTCTGGATCAGTGGGCCCATGACTCCTCAGGTCCTCAGGGGAGAGATGCAGCATAGAGATGGGCTCGTGATCAAAGGGGAACTTAGCCATGGACATCATCTCCCAGGTTATCCGTAACTGTGAAACATGTGCTGCAGTCAAGCAGGACCAAGTGGGTAAAGTCTCTGTGATATGGGGGGCAATGGTCAAAATATAAATATGGAGAGGCCTGGCAGATTGATCACGTCACGCTCCTACAAACCCGTCAAGGCAAGTGCCACGTGCTGACAATGGTGGAAACAACCACTGGATAGTATGCCTCATGCCACTGCCGAGAACACCATCCTGGGCCTGGAAGAGCAAGTCCTGTGGTGACATGGCCCCCAGAGAGAATTGCGCTGGACAATGGGACTCATTTCAAAAACAGCCTCATAGACCTGTGGGCCAGAGAGCGTGGAATGGAGTGGGTGTATCATATTTAATATCATGCACCAACCTCTGGTGCGTGAATTGTGCAATGGACTGTTAAAAAACACGTTGAAAGTAATGGGTGGTGGGACCTTCAGACATTGGGATCTGCATTTAGTGAAGGCCACCTGGTTAGTTAACACCTTTATCTCTACCAGTTGAGCTGGGCCTATCCAATCAAAACCTCCACATACTGTAGAAAGGGATAAAGTCCCTGTGGTGCATATGCAGAATGCGTTAGGGAAGATAATTTGGATTAGTCCTGCTTCAAGCAAATGCAAACCCATCAGTGGGATTGATTTTGATCAAGGACCTGGGTGCACTTGGGGGGTAAGGCAGAGGGATGGGGAAACGCAATGTGCCCCTCAAGGGGATTCAATTTTGAGTGAGCACAGTCTGTAATGTTGAATTCTATGATATTGGTTGCTGAATGACGTTGCCACTGTGTGCCATAACTACCATGGACAGTGAGGGCAGACTGCTCTAGATACACCAGTTGTGAGCTCCTGATACAGCTTGAACCAACTGACAGCATGTCTTCCTGCCCTGGAAGACATAAGGATGGATAGAACCCAGAGTCCTGGACTAAATGAACTCAACAGACATCTTAGAAGGATGGTCTTTGACTATAGAATTTATACCTGTACTTCTGTACGTTTATATATGTATATAGTTGGATGGTATAGAGATAGGCGTAGATAATGTACAGGGTGAGGAAATCTTGGCCACGAATAGGGTCAAGAAAAGTTGTGTTGGTACCTGTGTGTGTGTCCTGGTTCTGGCCAGGACAGCATTAATTTTTTGCACTAGCCAGGAGGGGTTGTGGCTGAGGCTTGGATGTTATTCTACACCACGTCACGTCATTGGGGGGTGGGAAAGGGATTATTTTGTTATTAATATTATTGCTGTTACTATTAATTTTCTTTTCTCATTGCTGTTTCCAGTTAATTGTTCTTATCTCAACCTTTCCCTTACATGCCTCCAATTCTCAACTCCATCCCTGATGCAGTGGGAAGGGGGAGGAGAAAACAGGGGAGCAGAGAGCGGCAGTGTGGTTTTGGAGGGTCTCTTTGGGGGCACTGAATTCGGGAGTACCATTCCTAAACCATGACAGTTGAATAAGACTTGGTGGCTGTTTATTTTGTTTGTATGTAGATATTGGTAGTCCAAATCTAATCAGTAGAATAAGATAATCCTCTCTTGGTTTTGACTGCCCATCAGATTAGAAATTCCAAGCATTTGTACAATATTTAAGCACATTTAGCTTTGATATTATCTTACTGCTTGTATTGAGAAACTAAATTAGAAGCAATTAAAAAAAAAGTGCCTTTTAGCAGCCCCTTTGTATATTAGGGAGAGCATTAATACCAAAATCCATTTGTATTTAACAATTAGTGCGTGTTTATCAATGTTTTGTAAATGCACTTTTTGGAGGCGCATCCATTATGTGAATGCGACAAACTGTTTTAAATTTCTAGCTGCAACCTGAAGTGTTGATTCTTTGTGCTGAGCAGTTTTGTGTGTCTAGGTCTAACAAACAAATCGTTAGATGATCAGAGAACAAAACAAGAAATTCCTGGAGTAAAGCTGGCAAATCCAGCTGTTCTACCAGCACCCCAGAAAGCAGATGCCAACCGTGGAGACTACCCTGAGCTTTCGCTGCAGGTACTGAGAGAAGAAATGAGTTTTATAAAGCTACCAAAGAACTTGTGAAGGCTCGAATAGTGCTTGGTTCCAACAGTTGTTGTGGAGAAAGGAGTTAGAACTTGCAAAAAAAAGTCTGCTCTGGGTGGAATGCTCGCCTTTCAGGAAGGGCTTTGGTGTAGCGTTTCTCGGCTTTATCTTTTTCATTTAAGTGTTCTGTATGCTATTTATTACTCACTGCTCTGCCCGGGAGTGCCAGGACTTTAGGTCACAGTGACCTCTTACTTGAGGCTTCACTCGTGCTGTGATTAATTTGTTTTGACTTGGGAGTGCTCTGGGCATCAGTCTCACTGTTGTGAGGAGCCTGGAGTTGTGGCTGAATAGGAGACATGAGTACAGCTGATGTCACTGTGAATTGGAATAGCTTTTCTGAGAGCTTGAGAAATAGCAGCAGGCAGAGCAGATGTTAGGAATGTTTGAAGGGTTGTGTTTGTGGGAGATGCAACCGAAAGGGAACATAACTGACTGTGGATTAGTGCATTAGTTCTTTAGCATACCTTCCATTCAAGGCAGAACTTGCCTGCTGATATGATAGCAGAATAATATGATAGCAAAATTTATCTGAAGCATTGTTTAATATTATTGAGTGAATACCATTGACTTATGGTTCGAAATTTTACCACCTTTGTAACATATCAAGCACTTTTTTTTTTTCTTCTCCCAGAAGCAGCCAAATCCACCTCATGTTCGTCGTGGTCCTTCCAATCTTCAGATCAAGGCACCATGGAGGGACACAAGGCTGAAGACTCGACATAGTACCATCAGGGCTGTAGAAGAGCTAGTCCAGACTGATAAAGGAGAGAAAACGGAGAAATCCATTATCAGGTAGAAATGTTTCAAGCAAGCTACAGTGTTTCCCCTCTCCACCAACATCCATTGAGTGTTGGAGTGATAATTGTAAGGGCTTTTTATTGTTTGTGTCTGAGGTGGTTTTCTTTCCTGTATTTGTTTTCAAGTCTGTCCTGATAACTGCTGATACTGCTAGGCCGACAGATTTCATTTCAGTGAATGTGAAGCTTCTATGATTTTACTGTTTTCATCACACAGCTGCAGAGGATTTGGAGCCCTGCGAGGCTGGCTGTATTTCTAATGCACTTAGATGCTCTTAATGTTCAGGAGGATTCTTGGTGTCTGGAGGCTTCTTCTGTTTGTTGTAATAAATATTAATGTACCAGTATCGGTACAATAGTGCTGCTACAAGTGTCTTTGTCCTGGGCCAGGCTTGGAAAATGGTAGCAGTGTCAGTACTGATTAGGGGTTGGTGCCACTAAACACGGTGAGCCCAGGCTGAACTGACAGAAATCACAGATGTGTATGTAGCTGTATGTATGTGACTGTACACAATGTGCTTACTCCTTTCTTACAAACAATTTCTCCAACAGTTCAGAGACCCCTTATACAGATCTAGTAGTATCTTTTATAAAGGGTCTGTGCTGCTACGGTTATAGTTATACCAAGTTGTTCCCCAAGATGATATTGGTTGAAGTGGTTGGATTTGGGAAAAACTGAAGAGATGTAACGTGGATATAGAAAAGACTACTAAAAGTTCAGCAGATGTTCTTCAGATTTGGAACACTGGGCTTCGGATTTTTATGTTTGTGTCCTGTTCAGCACCAGCTCAGCTGAGCTGATCATAGCATCAAAAATGTGCCTGCCTCAACATTTTGGCTGTTGGTGTTGTCTGAAAGTGTTTTATTGCTGTGCTTCTGCTTGTGCTGTAATTCATAAACAGCTGGTAACAGGAGAACTTAGGAGAGCAAGGAAAGCTTAGTGAAGGCTAGTTACAAATTTAAAGAATGAAAGTAAGACATGAAATACGGAATTATCTAAGTCAGAAGATATGCTGACTGTAAACAATATAAACTTTAAAAGTCCTGTAAGCCTAGTTCCTTTAGGAAGCATATCATGAACTTAGAGGCATCATATCTTGTGATGTGATTGTGATCTTGATATGAACTTGGCTTGACTTGAAGTCCATTCTGAAAGACTTCTCCTTTAGGAGGTTTTTCACAAAAACCTGTAAAACTGATTTATGCATCTGTGGTGGCAGGGAAGGCTTGTGACCCCATGATAGCAAAGCCCACACTTTGAGCAGCTTATTCTTTGTCCTTCTTCATGATTTTTTGGTGATCATCATTTGTGTGGTACTATTTGGTGTTAGTGGCTGGTGTGGCCATTTCAGAGCTGGTAGATAACAAATGACTTGTAATGCAGCATTTTCAGGTGTTTTTAATTAAATTCCATTGCCAAGATATTTAATGAAATTCCAAGAGCTTGTAAGACACTTTTCTTAATACAGTAAAATTTCTCTGGTGCAAATTTCTTTCTTTGAACAGAAAACTTATCTAGTGGACAACATAGTTATTTTGATCCTTGACACACAAAATCCAACTTTTTTTAATCAAAGTATCATGAGATGAAGGAAATGCAGAGATAAATCTCATTCATTTGCATGACTTTCTGTGACCAAAATGTCTTAATTACAGTCCCTTGTATTTGCAGCTGGAGAGGAGCAGTGATAGAACCTGACCAAAACACTGAACCTCCATCCAGTAAAATAAAGGAACCAGATAAACCTTCATCTGTGGAGGCTGAAGACCAGAAGGAACCAGGTAAATAGTACAGTTAATGATACCTTTATTTCTGTTCGCTTTTATGGTTGAGATTGTGTGAATTTTCCCCATGCACGTCTATTTTATTTATTGTAATTAAAGGAAACAAAAAGCTTAGGAAAGATTACTTACCTAGAACATGCAAGCCTTTCACTGTCCTTATTCCACCATGGCAGTCTTCATGCTCATTAGCCTTCAGAATCTGAAAGTCTTTGAACTAAATTCTCTGGGAGGAGGCATATATTTCAGGATAGGATAATCTAAGGAGAGAGATTGTGAAAGAGACAGCTTCCTTTTTCAGTAGTGGTTTTCCTTTCGTTCTGCAAATACAGGGAAAGTGACTTCCTCCCTGAACTAAACTGAATTGGTTTTAAGGCTTGCCAGAAAGCTGCAGAAGTTGTTTTTGAAGTTGCTGCCCTTGTGGAGCAAAGAACCTGTTGTTCCTTTTTCTGGGTTCATACGAGGAAGTTCTGGTGTGATAAACATGGCGTATTTCAATGTGATGTATTTGCACTTTCGCTAGCTGAATATTTATGGGGTTAGCTTTGCTGCTTGGTGTTTCCCACTCTAGAAGTCTTTGTTTACAATTTTAAAAAATTTCAGCTAATGGGCTTGAAATTTTCCGTGTTGGATATGTAACAAACTTTACGTGATGGTAAATTGCAAGCAAAAATCAGTAGAATTATGGAAAAAGACATGGCTTTGCCAAGACAAAAAATGTAAATTTTCTTCCTCTTTTGGTATTAAATGAAAAGTTCAAGAGACATTAATTTTATAGCAGTGGTTTTAAATTTAACAGAAAGCAAAGAATAAAAGAGGGAAGATGAAGAAGAAATGGTATGTGTTGAATCAGTTGAGGATTGTGTTGTTAAAAATAGGTATTCGGCAGCTGAATTACTATGGATTTTAATTTGGTATTTCCTGACTTCAGCTCTTTGAGCTTTAGTGATAATCATCTACAACTGTGCATGTGATTATTTTAATGTTTTATTTGCAGAAGCAACAATTTTGTTGCCAGGGAGGGATCTCTTTTTCCACCTGGCTGAATTGTTGACCAGACTGGTTATTCTACAGAGGAAGTGCTGACCTGAAAAGAATAATGTGAGGATGGTTTTTCCATTGCACAGATCAGTTAGTTTAGAAGAAAGTTTATTTTGAGTAGAATGCAGCAAAATGGTGCTTGGTATAGCTGCATAATGCCCTGCAGAAGTCTTGAGCAAGGTGCTGTTTTCCTTTGCAGTGCCCATAAATGAGCGCCAGCTGGCTGTGATTGAAGCCTTCCGCCATGCCTGGAGAGGGTACAAGGATTTTGCCTGGGGCCATGATGAGCTGAAGCCTTTGTCCAAGTCCTACAGTGAGTGGTTTGGACTTGGGCTTACCTTAATTGATGCCTTGGATACCATGTGGATTTTAGGCTTAAAAGAAGGTAACTTTTTTTCCTCCTCCGTTTTTTCCCCTCTAAAATAATTCCTTATATTCTATCCAGGCAGTGCACGTTCAGAGGTCTTTGAGGGCAACATTTTTTACATGTGGCCAATACCTTTAGCTTTCCTGTGTGGGTAAATACATATATATATTTATATATATACATATACATACACACACATAAATATGTATAAAAATATATTAAAAAAAAACCCCAAACTATATTAAAGGACACTGGGTTTTTTTGCAATAGAATTTTGAGCCAGAAAAAGAATATTCCATGGTTACATGTAACAAGAGATACAGTGGATATATCTGTAAGGAATCCATGGGTGGAGAAAGGGAGCGCTCAATGCCTTCTTCCTGAATTGCTCTTCTGCCTGTATTTTTGAGAGGTATTCTGGAAGTGACCATGTTAGAAAACTTTAAAAGAGATTTTAAAAACCAAGCCAAATTTTTTGCAATTCTGTTGCAAAAAACTTAAATGCTTAATCAGTATTTAAGAGGAATTTTTTGTTGTGTGTTTGGCTTTTTTTTTTTTCTTTTTTTGGTGGTGCAGGGCTGTATTTATTTAACCTTGGTAGATAGCCTGCTTTGTAAACTTTTATTAATCATGCAGCTTTTTCTGTCAAGATAGGAAGAACAGAGCTGCGAGGAAGGGGGCGATAAATACTCAGTCCTTCGTGGTTCTCTCTCTTCTACCTTTGAAGTTTGCATAGAACAGAATTTTTGTTTGGTTTAATATGTCATGTTTGTGCAAATCTAGGCCTGAGCAGGCTGTCTTGAAGTTTCATCAAGTTGTAAGTGTGTTACTCTTTTTTTTCCTAAAAAATTAATTGCAAACTGAATAAAACTTTTAAAATAAATTATTAGTAATTTAGATGTGCTGAAAAGAGGTTCTTGGTGAGGAATTCTTCATATTTTATAGCAGTTCTGCTGATTACCTTACATAGCTCCTGAGGTATCTTCTGAATAACAAATGTTATGTAAATGAAAGTTTTCTTTGACACTGACAGTCTTTTTTATTAGCTGATGAATGCAAAAGCTTCTGTGGCAGAGGACTGTGCCTTTGCTGTTCTGCTCCTAATAGCCCTAACATCTGCCTGGGAGATTTTCTGTGGTTCCTAATCTGCTCAGCATCCAAGACCAGAGGGCACAGAGGCATCCTTTTGCTTTAGAGTTTATCTTCTGTGAAATGCCTTCAATTTCTGGGAAACTGGTTGTGCTGCTGCTTCACACAACAAGGAATTTCTGGAGGCTGTGAGATTGTTCCAGATAGCCCAGCCCTCACAATAGGAGGCTGAGCTGACTCAACAACCATTTTTGTTCCTAGAGAAAAAAATTGCAATCTGTCGGGATTTTGTGTGTTAAGTGCTGAGGCAGGAAGCAGGCTCCCCAGGACATTGCTAGGCTAAAGGTGTTAATGGCTGTTAACTGAATATGTAATCTGTTGTCTTGGTAAGATAACAGCTTTGGTTGAATATTTAATTAAAAACAGAAGGCTCTGTGAAGTGTAACTAATCGTCTGACAAGTCAAATGGATGGATTTGAAAGACTTAAATTTCTGGATTTTTTTAATAAAGAATTTCTCTATTTCTTCTTTTCTGAGACTATTAAGAATTTCTATTTTGGTGGATATTTCTGTCTGTATGCATCTGTGGTGTGTGCTGAATAAGAATTAAGCCAGGATGTGCTCTTCACTTTAATTTTCCACCTAAAATTATCACCTCTGTAGACAGATATAAATAAGAGACTGCGATATATGGAATACTCATGTCTCTAGTTGTTTGAACATTCCTGAAGTTCATAACCTTTTATCCTTTGCAGAATTTGAAGAGGCAAGAAAATGGGTAGCAAATGAGTTAGTATTTGATAAAAATGTGGATGTGAACCTGTTTGAGAGCACTATCCGTATCCTGGGTGGCTTGCTGAGCACCTACCACCTCTCCGGAGATAGCCTTTTCCTGGAAAAAGCTGTGAGTGACAGGCCTTACAAATGAAACTGGATTATGTATTCCATATTGGACAAAGTTGAGGGAAGATTTCTCAGAAAGTTAAATGTTGCTGTTTTTTAAGAGTTTCATATTTAAAGTGGTGGGAAAGGGATTTACCATTAAGCTTGTAAGCCTGCACATCTCTTTGCTCTTTGGATGACCTCAGAGCATCGCTGTGTTTGGCACCTATCTTTGTATGCCTACTCTTCTGCTGATAAATGGCTGACTGTAATAAAGGTCATGAAACAAAGGAAGAAATAAATGCTCGGCAAAGGGGAACAGTTGTCTTTTGATTCCCTCTCTGTATGTCTTAACAGCGTCAGCCACCTCTTCAGATTAACTAGATGCAGTTAGTGACTGCAGACTTGCATCATGTGGCGTAGGGATTGCAGCCTCAGATGAGGCCTGCAGTGATAGGGACAAGGTGGAAACTCTGCTCATTACTATGAATAAATTCATGACCTCTTTTAATTCTTTAATTGCTTGCACCATCTAAAACTAAGCTGCTATTCTGTCTTTTTCTGCATGCTTGATGAAGAAAATCTAATGGGGTGTGAGTGTATATTTATTTTTTGTTTTGTTTGTTGCTTTGCCCTGTGCTTATGGGTTTTCTCTAGAAAGACATTGGGAACAGGCTTATGCCAGCATTCAAGACCCCCTCGAAGATACCATATTCTGATGTCAACATTGGCCGGGGCACTGCACATCCCCCTCGTTGGACATCCGATAGCACTGTGGCAGAGGTGACCAGCATTCAGCTGGAGTTCAGGGAGCTCTCTCGTCTCACTGGAGATGAGAAATTCCAGGTATGGAAGAATAAATTGGAAGTCTTTCTTTCTCCACCTCTCTGCAGCTCCGCCACTGACTCCCATCAGTACTCGTGGTCTCTGGAGTCTCTAAGTTACAATAAATAAGTTGTGAAACTCTAGGTGAGGGAAGAAAAAGAAACATTCTGATTATTTTATTGAATACCAAAAAGTAGTAGTGGAGATGAATAATTATTTTTCTTCCTCAGAAACAGCTTTTAGTTAAAAACATAAAAAATTCTGAGTGTGGTTTCTTGGTGCCATTATCTATACACAAAGAACAAAACTGTGGTGTTGCCATCCAAGGAACTAAAATATGACTCCCTAGATAGGAGTCTGAGAGCAGGTCACAGTATAGGGAAGAGTAATTTCAGAGAAAACAATACTTTCCACTTTTCTTTTTGTTTGCTGGTGTTGTTTTATTCTTTTGAACTGTATCCACAGCTCAGTTTTGAACAATGCAGTTATTTAAGGAAACTTTAGCTATTGCATGATTCATGTAGTTGTTATTTTAGCTGGACTTCTACTTTGCAAATCTGAGTAAATCAGATCATAGTCCTGTCCCATAGTACTGGCTTTTGAGTGGGCTTACCTTGAAGGAAAGAAAACAGTTATAATTATTTCAGAGTACTTAAATGTACCCAGAACATCATGTTTTGAGGGTCCAAAAGTTTGAAATCCTATATTTAATATATTGCTTGAGCTGAACTTTATGTCCCTGATGCTAATTTGGGTAAGAAAAGTTACAGATTTGTTACTGGCCTGTAGTTACTGGCTACAGTTTTGTGCATCATTTATACCTGTAATTTATGTTTGCCATTTTCTTCTTTGTAGAAAGCTGTAGATGAGGTGATGAAGCATGTTCACACCCTCTCAGGGAAAAACGATGGACTCGTGCCTATGTTCATCAACACCAACAGCGGGCAGTTCACCCACCTGGGCGTCTACACTCTGGGAGCCAGAGCAGACAGCTACTATGAGTATCTGCTCAAGCAGTGGATTCAGGGTGGGAAGAAAGAAAACGAGTAAGTTCTTTCCACTTCTCATATCAGTGTGAGAATTAGGTGAGCTGTAAAACTTTCTGTCGTAGTTAGTTTGCTGCTAAAAGAAAAATAACATATGTGCCCACGAGTTGACTGAAAATAGCACTGTTTTTCAAAGCAAGCTAAGCAGCAAGAGGGACCTGTGGTAACTTCGTGTAAAACCAATAGGAGAGTTAGGCTTAGTCTCAAAACTCCTCCACAGAAGGCTTTTCTTCCTAAGCTCATCAGATGTAAGGCGTGTGACAGCAGGAGATGAAAATTAAGTCTTTGCTGTAGATACGGAGCATACTGCTGATATTTCCTTTCACCAGCAATGGCTGTGTTTGCTCTGGGTTTGTTAGTGAAGGGTAAAAGGAGACTGAAGTTTGATGTTTGTGTAAATCTTTGCATTAATTACAGAATCACAGACTGGTTTGGGTTGGAAGGCACCTTAAAGCTCATCTTATTCCACCCCCCCACACACCCCCTAACACCTTCCACCAGCCCAGGTTGCTTCGAGCCCCGTCCAACCTGGCCTTGAACACTCCCAGGGGTGGGCAGCCACAGCTTCTCTGGGCAACCTGTGCCAGGGCCTCACCACCCTCACAAGGAAGAATATCTTCTCAATATCCAGTATAAACCCACTTACTTTCAATTTAAAGCCCCTTTCTCTGTCACTACATGCCCTTGTAAAAAGTCCCTCATTAAGTCTCATATGTTTCTTTTGTCTGCACTGCAAAAGTAGAAGAGAAACTTTACAAGGAGCAGAGGATTTAAAGATGTTGAAAAAGAAGGTTTCCTCCAAAACAAGACAAAAAATCCAGCAGTTTTTGTCTGCATTATAAGCTAATTATGTCGGACTTGTTCATTGTGAGAGTGACAACATGCCTCTTAGAGGCTTTTCTGTGTATCAGAGCAAATGCCTTTCTACAAACAAAGTTTTCTCACTGCTTTTTCCAAGCTTTACCCCAGTGTAAAATGGAGAATCAGTGTTTTGGGGACCATAATGGCATTTTGAGAGCCTTGCAATGGAATTAATCAACAGGTTGTTTTCCACATGAAAGGTCTTGGAAAAAAAGGAAAATCAAATTAAATACTGTGAAACAATGTTTCACAATGAGAGAGGTCAATTAGAAAAGATTGCTCCAAGTCTTTCAATCTCCTTTGAATCTTGGATGGAGATACTACTGCATCTTTGGATGGAGGTACTAGAAAATAGCTTGGATAAAGCCTCAGGCAACCTGATGTAACTGAATCTGCCTCAGAGCAGAGGGATGAAGTAGAGACCTCCATGAGGTCCTTCCCAGCCTAGATTTTCTGTGATTTCAATTACTTTACTTCCAAGGATCTTTGAAATAAAATCTGGCTATTGCCTAGAAACAGTTGGGGATGTTTTCTTTAATACATAAATAAGGGTTTACTTTTTAAAGTACTGCTACATGGTATCAACAACCAATTAATGTCCAGTTAATGGTGACTTTGAGGGTTTTTTTGTCAGTTCACATTTAGTTAAATATTATTCTTTAGACCAAAATAACAGTCTCCTAAAGGAATGTGGTGATCAGCTATAATGAACTGTGTTCTGACTGTGTGTATGTGAGCCAACTAGGAATGATTTTAATTCACAGGCTGTTGGAAGACTATATGAGAGCCATAGAAGGGGTGAAAAAGCATCTTCTTCAGAGATCAGCCCCCAGGAAGCTTACTTTTGTAGGAGAGCTTGCTCATGGCCATTTCAGTGCCAAAATGGTAAGAAATACAATTGCATTTAAAAAACAACAAAAGAAAACAGAAAAAAATCACAAAATTTAAATAAAACCCAACACACGGCCAGGCAAATGCAAAGGAAAAAACAGCCACCCTAAACCAACAAAAAACCAAATCTGAAGACTATATATAAAGACACATCTATCTGTCCAGTGTGATGGCAGTACTGAGTAACTGCTTTGTACACACTAACCATATGTGCAAACCGGGGACCTTCTCTCTGAGTTACTCTAGTAAACCCATTTATTTTTCTCTAAGATTGAACACTTTGGTGCTGGAGTTAAATTTTCTAATTTTCTTTCTCTTTTTTTTTTTTGGTCATGAAATTTCAGTGTCTGAAGCTGTTGAGGCAATGCCTATTTTATGTATTATTCATTTTCTGTAATTCAAAAATATACGTGGACACTTGCACACCTGGCTTTTCAGATTTGCCTTCAAAAGAAGGTGGTGATCTAATATTGTGTCATGGGGTTAAAAAAAAATCTGATAATTTTGGAGGCTTCTGTCCATCTATTACTTTTTTTCTTTTCCTACTATAGGGTTCTTGAGTAAAACAGTATGCTGTTTGCTGTGGGGAAAATTGGTTCATCTTAACTCCCTGCTCTTAATGTATACATCCATATTCTTTAAAATGCATTTTAAGATCTTGCACTTAAAGATGTCATGCAAGTGTTAAAAATCTCATGCAAGTGCAGGTATGGTAAGTGCGTGTGGTTTGTCTTAAAGGCAAGTGATGTATTATTAGGGTATGTGTAGCCTTATGCATACTTTTTCAATACCTGAAGTGAGCTTTAGTGAATTCTATTACTTGTTTGGTTTCCTAACGTAGTATTTTTTAGATCCTCAGCTCTGTTTTTCAGCGTGTTCTTCTTGGATCTGAATTTCCCAAAAGCTCTCCAAACCTGCTGTGAGCAACACCAGAGTCTGGGTAGAGGGGGCTGCTCCATCCTAAGATAGGACAGAATTGAATTGAGACAGGTAGATTTGGCTTAGGCATCTCTATGTGTCAGTACACTTTCTTCTGTTCCAGGGAGTTAGCATTTTGCTATTTAATCTATTATTACTTGTTGAAAGGCTGGACAGCTGGAAGAGTGGGGAATGTTTGGCTGTTATGTTTATGTTGACCTTTACAACCCTCAACTTTCCTTTAGGACTGGACAAAGCTTTTGAAGGGGGGCATCAGAATGGTTTTACTATCTTTTTGGGCAATGAGACCTGAACTTTCATTCTGAATGTTAAGAATCATTTTAAATCCCATATGTGACATCAGTCTGCAGTTCTTACAGTCTTATATCAGTGGTGGACTAGCCCCAGAATGAGGACAGCCAAACCTTTATGTGGTTCTGCTCACCCCCTGCATGAGCTGATATGGAATGTATTGTTGCTTCTGGTAAACCAAAAGACACTCTCCTCCCCCTCCCCCTGACCTGAGACCTTTTTTCCAGAAACTTGTCATAGAAACACCGTCTGGGATGTTTTCCAAATCAGTGAGTTCACAATAATGCTGCCTGCCTCATGCTGCATTCAAATTGTAGGTACCAGAAATGTATTTTGAAGAAGAGAAAGAATAAACCCAGAAAGACAGAGATGCGTGCACACGCGCGCACACACACACACACACAAATACCTGTTTGATGCATAACTTCTCTGCAGTAAGAGTTGTCTTGTCACGCAGGATCACTTGGTTTGCTTCTTGCCGGGTACTTTGGCACTGGGAGCCCACAATGGACTGGATGCTAATCATATGAAATTGGCTGAAGCCCTTATAGAAACCTGCTACCAGATGTATGCTCAAGTAGAGACAGGCCTGAGCCCGGAGATTGTACATTTCAACCTCCATGCGCAGAAGGGCCACAAAGATGTGGAAATCAAGGTGAGCAGATAGCTGGCCTGAACTCCAATTCCATGATTCCTCTGTAGCTCTGTTCTGCTGTTGAACTCCTGGCCAGATATGGGTGATGGGGTCTGTTGTGGAGCAGTTAATTCCTTTGCTGCCTTGCCTTCTAGCTGTACCCTCAGCTTTGGTTTTCATTACCCTGATAGTGGATTTAGAAGCTGAGTTATGCATAGCGAACTCTTAGGAGCAGATGGAAATGGGAATCATTATCTTTCTCCTGGCACGTGCCCTTGAGGAAATTCCCTGGCTGAAGTATTCTTGCCTTTTTTTTCTCTTGCAGCCTGCAGACAGGCACAACTTACTGCGACCAGAAACTGTGGAAAGCCTTTTTTATATGTACAGATTCACTGGTGATAAGAAATATCAAGACTGGGGCTGGGAAATCTTGCAGAACTTCAATAAATACACACGGGTAAGGCCAAGTGACCTTGTTCTGTCAGGACTTTAATTGCTCACTTGCATTCTAACAGCAACCTTGGAAACTTACTATGTTTCAAGATTCATCAGATACCTGTGGGGAAATTTGTAAGAATATCCAAATTTGTAAGAATTTGGTTTCTTACAGTTTGAGATACACTACTTAGTCCATATAGGGAAAGAACTTGTAGAAGCTGTAGGCAAGACTGCCGAAGTGTCTCTACATCTTGGAAGCTGTTTGAATCTCTACTGTGGTTGTTTTTAGAATTGAGAAGCTGAGAAGGACCTGGCTGGATTGAATGAATGCTCTGATTAAAGTTGCCAAAGAAAAAAATGGGCGCAAAATGGCATTCATGGTTTGATAGAGGGGTTTTTGTATTCATTCTGACTACAGTGCTGGTTGAGATATCACTGATATGCTATGAAAGTGTGGCCTAGATGTCAGTGGCCATCAAATATCCATGGTCTGTTCTGAAATGGGTATGAGGCTTGGGCCAGCTCTAACCTAGAAATCACTAGTTCCTTTCTGTATGTTTGTCCAGAAACTTCAAGGGGATGTTCCTTGTGATACTTCTTGAAGTATAAATGGATATTTTGTTTCATTTTATCCTTGTGGTTTCTTTTAAAGTGCAATTAGTTGGTGTTTTTCATAACTGAATCTTTGTACGTAAAGGAAAACCAAGTACAAAATGAAAAACATGCTGATCTGTTTCCTAGCAGTTATCTTCTCCAAGTGCATCTGGATGTTAGGAAGTAAAAAATAATTTATTTTAGATTATGTAAAGATACAAATTTCTGGTTTGTTTTTTTTTGTTTGTTTTGTTTGTTTGTTTTTTGGCACAGGTTCCTACAGGTGGTTATACTTCCATTAACAACGTCCAGAATCCCAGTAATCCAGAGCCACGGGATAAAATGGAGAGCTTCTTCCTTGGGGAAACACTCAAATACATGTTTCTGCTGTTTTCAGACGACATAGACTTAATCAACCTTGACAAATTCATCTTTAACACGGAGGCTCATCCACTCCCTATCTGGGTGCCAGCATAGACTCTGCAACACTGGACCTTTCAGTGGTGGCATTTTTATCTCCAAGTCACTTTACTTTTCAGGGTTTGAGGAGAGATGCTATATTGCACCTTTTTTTGGCTTCAAACAACAAACAAAACCTTGGGGAAAGCATCTCTGGCTTCAAGAAATCATGTCAGTCTTAAATCTAATCCCTGGTTCTGGGATGAACAAACTGTGCCATATGAAGCTGGTTTCCCTAGTACTGATGATGAGCTTCAGAGAGTAATTGCAGTGTGGACCACGACATTCATGGGGCTCTGGTGACCCAGAACTCACTTATGTCAGTCTTACTAAATGCTCATTATATATTGGGAATGCAGCGAGTCAGCTTAGGGCACAGGGTTGTTTCTGGAAAGCAAGAATAAGCCTACAGTTTTTTGGTTTATTCTGGATTCACTGAAACACTGGATTACAGAGCCATTCCTTTGTCAGAATGTGACAGTGGTTCAGGTGGAAAGTGGAATAAACAAAAGAGCCGTAGTGCTGTCCCTGGTAGAAGCAAAGCTGTCAGTATTGCTGCTGATACTCTGATCTCATTCCAGACTCACAAGCTGTGCTGCATCACCTTAGGAAAAGGAAGAGGCAGCAGAGCATCCATTGTATAGTGTCTTAGTTTTTGTAGAGCACTTTGAACAGTCTGTTCAAGCTGGGGCTGAAATGAACGGTGAAAGGGAATTTGCTGCTGGTTTGGCTCAAAGTGGTATATAATTTTTTAGAGGCATTGCAGTTTTTTAACTTATCTGCAGGAATGCAGGAGATAATGTGAAACACAAGTGAAACTACACATGCATTTTATATATTATTTGCATCAGTTAGACTCAGGTATTCTGACTGGAAGCTGCTTTCTGAGGTTGGGTACTGGGAAAGCTTGTGAGCACATTAGGTATCAGCCTCCTTCCGTCCCTTCCTGTCCAGATAACACATCATGAGGTGTTTGTTGACTCAAAACAAACTTACAACTGTACGGCATAGTTTATGTTATTCATAATTTCTTGGACTGTGGAGAAATTTTCCACTTTTTTTCCTTAGTAATACCTTGGTTAGAAGTATTTTCAATTGTAGTGTTAAAAGCAGACAGTCTAAAAAGTATTACAGCAATTTCAGGTCCCAGTAGAATTAGAGAAATCCATTTCAGTTGCTGGAAGACAAAGCAGACCCAGTTTTTTTTAAGAATCTTACTGGAGTCCTGGGATCTTTCATTTTTATATGTGCAGTAGATTTTAAACCACGAATTTGTAAATGAGCTTTTTTTAGTGCTTGTCCTTTTGGATTTGTAGCTACTTGGACAGTCCTGTATTCACAGATAAGATCTCAGAAATGTGCTTGTTCATATTTCTGGAAGAGGTTGTTCTCGCTGAAATGCCCTTTCCCCTGTAGCAGTGGATGTGATGG
Organism: Oxyruncus cristatus; assembly: GCA_013399855.1. Taxonomy (NCBI): domain Eukaryota; kingdom Metazoa; phylum Chordata; class Aves; order Passeriformes; family Cotingidae; genus Oxyruncus; species Oxyruncus cristatus. Next base: position 40,871 of record VXAY01003734.1, on the reverse strand, counting down.
GCACAACCAGGTACGTGGTGGCAGCAGGGAGGTCCAGTCCCCACTAACACCAGGGCTGCTGTCAGAACTGATGGAGTCTGACTGGAATGGCTGAGGGAGGTATGTGTATTTTATAGCAATTATAACCTTTGATTTGTAAAGTAAGGTACGTCTTTGTTTTATGGTGATCCATTTTGTTTGCTGGAGTTACAAGTTACCCTTGGGACCACTGTTTAAGTCTTTTAGAGAATATTTATCATTCCATGTACTAATGATGGCTTATGAAAATGGAGAACTTGTGTCATCAAAAGTACCCTGGGGATGGAAGGACATGACAGGTCAGTGCAGAGTGCTAATGTTCCTCCCGCTCATTTGCCAGCAGTAACCCCTGCAATGAGCTTCTCACATACATGAGCAGTGGAATCCAGTCACTCTGGCCTTTGGCTGCACAACTGATTGTTTGCCAGTACTTTTGTTTTCTTTGACACAACAGCTAACGAGGAAGGTGCTGTTGAAATGTGGGAGGTAACACCTTCAGTGTTTTTGTTTGTGGAGCAGGTTTGTGCTGCTAAGGAGCTGAGCTTTGGCTAAAAGCTAATCTTAAAATTGGAGATTAAAGAAAAAAAAGATAAATTCAGTGACACTACCCAGGCCCTGGTGACTTGTGTTGCTTTGGCCTTGTGCCTTTGATTGAAGCTAGTATTGATCCCTTAATTATGACCGTGCTGCGGATTGTAAAACTTCCGGGGTTTGGTGTTTCACCCATGCAGCTGCCTGACTGAGGCAACAGAGGCATTTCTTAGGAAATGGAATACATATAAATGCTTACCAAAAATATTCTGTTCTTTAAGTCTTACACTAGTCTTAATGTAATCGATTCTACAAAGGGGACTGCGGGAATCTGCATTATATTATTATTGCCTTATGACTGGTTTGAGAGTGATAATTCATTTCCTAATGAGTTAAAGGAAGGGAGAGAAAACTAAACCATCACTTTCCCAAACACATCTTGTCTTTAGCTGAGCCTGTTGGTCCAACTGACTTCTGCCTAGTTCTTGTTGGGACATGGAATCACTGCAAAACAGGGCTTCACTGTCCTCGGCCTTTAAACCTGAAGTTCAAATTGTTCAGTTCTCACTTCCCTTGAGAACAAATGCTTGTTTCAGACCCCTTTATCACATTCAAAATGGCACAAACTAAAGAATCTGAACAAAGCTCATCTGTTCTTCCTGTTCTTTTGCAGAGGTCATTTTAATTGGTTATTTATTTTTACTTTCTTAACAAACTGTTGTGTCAGGACAGTCTCTGAGCTCCACAGCCCATCTCTATTCCACGATGTGCTCCCTCAGCACAACAGAAACTCAAAAGTTTCCCTTTGAGCACTCTGTGGTTCCTTGTTCCAAAACCTGAACTTCCTGGTCCATAATCCACTCTGATGTTTCAGTGTACTGGGATGCTTCTGGCTTAAGTGGAATGTTGTGGAAAGGCCACCACTGAGCCAGGGATTGTCCTTCTGCATAAAGAGCTGCAGTGGTTTTTCTCCAAGAGCTTGAGTGCCTGCCTAATTAAAATAAAACAACCCTTGGCCCCACCTGCCTCTACTGTTCCCTTCGGCTTTCACTGAGGAACAGAGCCAGGCACCAGCAGAGACATAGAGAGCTGCATGGCTGTAGGACTTGGGAATCTCCTATTTGGGGCTTTGAGCCACAGCTTAGGAAAAAAATACAGGCCTGTTTGCTCAAAGAAAATTCAGCAGATGAACGGGACGCAGTTAGCATCTAATCCCCGACGTTCTGAAAGCTGAATTCTCATTACAGGTCACAGAAACTGGCAGTTTTACCAGGTCCCTGGTGTTGGCTGAGAGGCCCCTCGTGTTTCACAGGACTTTCCAGTAACAGGATTTTCAGCATTCCATGCCAGGTTCAGGTACACCTGTATTTACTCCTCCAAATACCAGACAGAGTACACCTTGTTTGCAGTTCCATACCAGTGTGATGTTGGCAGTGATGAAGGATGAAAACAGGAAAGGTTTTTGCTATAATTTACATGCAATTTACAGTTTTGTGAATTTCCTCCTGCACTTCAGGATGTCCCTTCAGCTGTGCACTCCTAGAAATAGCCCTGCAGGGAAGTTAGCTCCTGATTTCCAGTGCCACACTCAGTATATTTAACAAGACCAGTAAAACTGACAGGACAGGGTAGCTTCATGAAGCTTGTTGCTTCAACAGAAAGTTTAAGATTTTTCTGACTTTGGATTAAGGGCTTGGGGTTTTTTTGTCTCTGAAATATTGCTGGAGATTGCTGTCCAAGTCTGGAGGATTCCACTGAAATCTGAGTTCCTGTTCTGTGTCTTGTTCCCACACTGGCTCTACTCGCCATGTTGGCACATGACGATGGAACAAACGAGCCTTTGTTCAACAACCCCACTGGACTGTTGAGCGTAAGGGAGGGGCTGCAGCCATGGTCTTGTCTGGGTCACTCTCTGCTGGCACCCCATTTTCCTTTTGTGGCCCTGAAGTTGAGCTAGGAGCAGTGTTCCCATGATGCTCAAGAGCAGTGACTGCTGCTGTGTGGCTGTGGCTCTTCCCTTCAGCTCAGACAGCACCACACAACCAGGGTTTTCCACTTACATCCCATGCTTGCTTGCCCAAGGCTTCAACACATTATGGATGTTGGTGGCACTGGCTTCAGACTTCTGCCATGATTTCATTTTTAGCACTGCTCATCTGTCCTAGAAGTCCATGTGTATCATGTTTATCTCTTTGCCATGGTGTCTGAAAGCCCTTTTATTCATCCATCCATATCAGTCAGTGGGTGTTACTGATGCTGTGTTGATTCCTTTGGGGCAAGAACTATCTGTAAGAGGAAAATAGCTCTGTGTAGTCCAGTACAAGGGGATTAAAGAACTCTTACCCTTCTGGAAGGTCAGCAGGCACCTGGGGCTCCTTTCCCTCCAAAGCCCAAACCCAACCCTGGCTGCAGGGGTGACTTGCAGTGATTTTCCCAAAAAGACTCTCTCTGAGCCTGGCTGTGTTCATGCACTGCTGGGCTGGTGTCACTGGGTGCCTGCTTGTGGGAATTAAGGGTGTTAGAAAGGGAATTCTTGCTCTCTGCTTTTTTTTTTTTTTTTTTTAATGTGCTGCTAATCCTGAATAATGCCTGGGGTGCAGCAAATCTGAATTCCAGACATCGAGGGCTCTAAGCATAGAGGATGAACATGAGTGCAGCACCTCAGTAAGGCTAGATGTGGCAGCCTCATATAAGCCACAGCTGGAGCAACAAACACAAAGCCTAACTTAAGCAGGAGCAGAAGGGATGGATGCAGCGCTGAGCAGGGCCAGTGGAGGCTTTCATCTGCATGAACAGAGGATTTGGGTCTTCCTCAAGATGTAGTGCCACTGGCAGTCTTACAGCAGCTTTCCTGGGGACTGGAGTTGCCTAATCGGATCTTCCATGTTGTCTTTCATTTATAGGTAGCTGAAGTAGTTGACAAAGGAATGGATCCGTCTGTTCCTTTTCTCTCCAGCATGTGGGGGATAGGGGGGGGCGGTGCACAAGCTTCAGCCTTTTATTCTTAAGGACAGGGCAGAGGTATGTGGGTCCTGTGTCAGCACATTGTGAAATACCAGCAGTGGCTCTGGGAAACAGTCCTCCTGTGACCAGGGAGGGCCCAGCAGTGCAAATACTGACACAAAGCCTGTCAGAGAGCTGAGGCACTGCTGTGACTGTGCTGCACAAGCAATGGAAACCTGTGACGATCCAGGAGGCCTCTCAACTAAAGTCATAAAATCACTGTAAATGGATCAACTGAGGCAGCCAGTTGATTACTAGGGTTTAATCTTTTTGCAATTATGCTAGTACTTATTGGTGCATAGTCATTCCAGTAGGTAAGAATCCCCGTTTCTGTGCAAAGATGAATTACTGCATTATTCCACCTGGGAAGGTGAGAAGGAACCCTTTTTATCTTCTTCGGTTATACTACCAAGCCATGGAATTATATCACACACTTTAATAAACTTTGGTATCACACACTTTAATAAACTTGTACTTTTTTTTAAAAAGCTCTGAAGATGTGTCAGTGGAAGTGTGCTTTACTGGTCACCAATACACAGCCCTTGAGTGGCAGCATTGCACACCAGGATTAGTTTGTGTAAGTCTTCATCTCAGCAACTGGAATCTTTTGGGCAAGTTAAAACCAAAATGCCCCAAACCCATAGCCCTTGCTGAGGCTGACACTCTGTTTTAGATAAGTGGTCACCAGTGGAGCCCCCTGTGTCAGCCATGCTTTTTCACTAGCCTTCTAATACTTTTTCTCTAAAAATAATTTAGCTTCAAGCTTAAGGTGCCTTATGCAACCATCCTGTTTAGAGCTGTGTTGGTTCTTGGGCCTTCCAGGCAAGCTTTTCTTATTCCTGCCCTTTGTAACAACTCATTCCAAGCAGGCAAGCATGGACCCCAAACAGAGTGGGTTTGGCTGCGGTCAATGTCCTCATGGCAGAGGAGAACAGTGTCCCACCAGCCTAGACCCAGCTCAGCAGGCTGCTGTTCCCTGGGGCAGCTGCAGCACCCAGGGAACTGTGGGGATGGAGGGGCTCAGAGCCTGCACTGCCTGGGGGCTGTGGGGGTGGAGGGCTCACAGCTGGCTGCCCACTGCAGCTCCCACATGCTGCTCCCGTGCCCACTCCTTGCCCGCAGATTTCACCCAGCCATCAATGATCTTGGCTTCCAGCCTGCGCACTTCCGTGACCGACGGCGGGTCAGCTGGGTTGCGTCCCCTAGGGAGAGCAGAGCAGCGTCAGTCACTGGGCAGTAGCTCTTTGCCTCCTGCACCGACAGAGCCTGGAAGCTGAAGGACAGTTACTGACTGGTTTGTTTCACATTTAGGCAGGTGGGCAGCAACCCTGAGCTTGCCCTTGCGTCACTGGCTGCTTCCCCCTCTGCTTCAGACCTGAAGGCTGATGGCTAATGCCAGGGGGCACCAGATAACTTCGCATGACTAATCGCTGCAGGGTGTCACGCACTTAAGCCAATCCCTGTGCAAGAACCTGATCTAGTGACAGTAGGTGAGCCAAGTGCCAAGTTCTGCACAGCCCAGCATCCCTGGAGGGTGGAAGAGCCCTGTGCTGGGGAAGACTGGTCTTCCACATTGGGCTGCCAACAGCCTGGTATCCAGTCCTCTGTAAGTACTTCCCCAGTGCTGGGCACTGGTGAGGCCACACTTTGAATCCTGAGGTCAGTTTTGGGCCCCTCATGACAAGAAAGATATTGAGGAGCCGGAGTGTTTCCAGAGAAGGCCAATGGAGCTGGGGAAGCATCTGGAGCACAAGTCTGATGAGAAGCAGCTGAGGGAGTGGGGGGTGTCAGCCTGGAAGAAGGAGGTGCAAGGGGGACCTTCTCGCTCTCTGCAACTCCCTGACAGGACGGTGGAGCTGGGGGGGGGGGTGTCAGGCTCTTCTCCCAGGGATTAAGTGACAGGGCAAGAGGGAACGGCCTCGAGTTGAAACAGATCTTTAGATTGGATATTAGGGAAAATTTTTTCATGGAAAGGGTTGTAAGGCATTGGAACAGACTGCCCAGGGAAGTGTTAAGTCACCATCCCTGGAAGTGTTCAAAAAACTTTGGATCTGGCAGTGGAGGACATGGTTTAGTAGTGACATGGTGATGGTGTTGGGTTGATAGTTGGACTTGATGATCTTAGAGGTCTTTTCCAACCTCAACAACTCTATGATTTTGTGGTTCCAAAGTATCTCCTCAGTCTTTGGGCTGTGGCTTGCTGAGATCAAACACCTGGGGCATCATGATTCTGTCAGCCAAAGGAGAATTCGGTACCTACCGGAGATCAAGGTGATGGGCACCTCCTTCAACAGTCAGTGCAATCAGTGAGGGGCTGAGGCTGCTGTTTATCTGGAAGGAGAAAGAGCAGAGGCCAGCTCTCACCACGTTACTGGGCAGAACTGAACATCAGTTCTGAAAACTGGAACATGATCTGGGCAAGACTAAGGAAAAGCGTGGCTGGTATCGTGCACACAGCTAACAGTCCTAATGAGCCAGATCACCTGTCCCAAATGAAGGGAAGGCTTCCCCCAAAGTGGGAACTGTCAGCTAATTCCAGCCCTGGCAGTTGGGCCCACACACTCTCAGCAGCCTGTTGTTCTTGCAGCTGGGATTCCAAGCCAGCCTAGAACAAGGAACTTCTGCATTAAATCAGGAGCTCAACTAGCTCAAAATCCAGTTCTGGATCATTTTTGGTTTTCAATTTTAAGCTTGAGCTCTGCCAGCACTCTGAAGTTTTGCTGAATCTAACCCAAAACATGCCTGGTTTGAATCACTGCTTGGTCTCACCAAGTGTGCCGGGACTGGAAAGAGCCAGGAGCACCCGGCTGGCAGCACTGAGACCACACATGGATACAGAAACATAGTGGGTTGTGGTTCAGACTCTGGGTGTGGGGTAAAGAAGTTCCTGCTATGTCTGCACTACTGAACCCACGTTTGTTCCATCAGTGCTCCTGGCAGATGGACACTACGCTGTGTCCATCATTAGAGTCCTGAAACTCCTCAGTGGCTCAGCATAAAACAGCTGCTCACAGAAACTCAAATGGGCTAAAACTGGATCACCAGCACTGCTCTGAAAGGAAGAGGGAGTGGTGTGTTACCTGCAAAGGCTGCTCTGTGCTCAGGGTGTAGGAGTGCATATGCTTACCCCACCTCCAGCCCATGGGTCCAAGTCTCCATTTGAAAAAATTATGTTGCTTGCACTTCTCAGGTCTGAAATCCAGAGAGAGATTAATTGAGAAGTCTCCTTCCTGTGCAGTTATCCAAATGTATTTGTCTACTGCAGCAAACATGGCCAAGAACAGAAAACACTGGAGAACAGAACAAATTCTTGGTAGTTTTTAGGTTTTCCACTTCTGTCCTAAGGGAATACAGAAAGCTCTGTTTGGCTCAAGTCAGCACAGGGCTGTGACTTTCTGCCAGGACCTGTTAGTGCACTGTGTCTGTCCTCATGGGGCTTAGTTGGGCAGAGGGCGACAGGCAGACAGCTACAGGGAACACAAAGGAATGAGCAGTCAGTACAATTCACCTCCTCCCCAGAAGTTTGTCTGCAACCAGTGTGCTCGTGGCCTCACGTGCCACTTGTTCCAACAGTATTTCTCCCGCATGGCCTCTGTGAAGGGCATCTCGGGGAACATGTCTGTTACATTGTTGCTGGTGAAAGTTAAGTTGATCTCGGTGCAAACCTAAGAGAAGCACAAAAATTGTCATGAGGTGGGGGGATAACCAGGACAGCAGCTGAAAGCTGTTGATGTCTCTAATCCCTTACCTGGTAGTCCCAAGCCTCTGCATCCGAGCCGATGCCACAGCCCGTGGGGTCAGCACAGGACCGGTACAGCTGGTATATGTCATAACATGGTGCCAAGCCAGAGGAGTTGTAAAACACCCCTGCCAGGTGGGAACATAGCACAAAGCCTGTTGTAAAACACCCCTGCCAGGTAGGGACACAGCACAAAAGCCCAATCACCCAACAGACAAACCTCATGGCCAAGACCAAGCCAAGGTCTGGCTGCAAGGATGTACTTTGTTTCTGTCATATTCACAGAGAGGAAGGGACTCCCAGGTGCTCTCTCCTGTCTCTGATTGTGTCAAAAGCCAGTGAGTGGCTCACTAATCTTTGGGACAGCCCAAGCCCCCAGGAGCACGCTGTGCACAGGATGCTTGTTGAATGCTTCAAATTGAACAGGACACAGCTGCTGAGACCTTCCCAACCTTGCCCTGAAAGAAGCTGCATCTGAATTGATCAAATTAAGTCAGAGGGCCACGGGTGGCACATCACAGAGGGGATTTTGTTTGACTGCTGTTCACAACGGGAAGGATGGTGTGTGCAGGCTTGCCCAGATGAAAGAATAGCTGAGCAGGTGGCCAGGGAAAGCATGGCCAGGAGCTGCTCAGGAATAAGCTGCTTTCCGTGTGGATGGGCAGTTACCAGATAGGAGGAGCAGCTAAGCTGGTGGCTGTCTGCTGCTGCCAGCATAACAGCGAACCCCACAAACACTGTGGATCTGTGCACTAACCAGCACCACCAGCTCCACCTGCAAACAGCCCCAGGCAGCTCTGCGTGGCATCCAGTGCTTTGTGCCGCAGGGCCCCAGGCATGGACTGCTGAGGAGGAAACTGCTGCAGCTGCTGCCTTTTAGGTGGCTCTGCAGGATGGGCAGCACAGCCTCAGCCCCCTCGCAGCATGGAACCGTTGATTCAACTGCAGAAGGCTGCCTAGGAGATGCACTGAGGGGCTGCTCCAGGGCTGCATGCCACCCAGAGTGATGCTGCTCGGCTCACAGGCCAGTGTGGCAAGGCTCGTGTCCGACACCTACGTGCCAAAACTCCTGGAAGGGCTCAGCAACCTTTGCTCACAGAGCGCGCTGTGTCACGTGACTCTGGAGGCAGAAGGGGGTTGCTTTCCAGCCCACAAGATAATTTTGGCTTCAGCAAGCAATTACTTCAAGATCCTGTTTGTTGGCAAGTCAGTGCAAGCAGGGAGCTCAGATGGTAACATCCAGCTGAAGGCGTCAGTGCTGCTGGGCTGAGGAATGTTCTCAACCCAACAAGCTCGACCTCTCACTACAGAATATTGAGGAGACTTTCAAAGCTACAGAAACCCTTCTGGTGCGGGAGGTGATCGAGCTGCGCTTTCACTTTCTGGAGGGGTGCTTGAACTGCAAGAACTGCCTGGATGTTCTAAATATCACCAAGAAACTTTGACCAGATGACCTGAGACAGAAAGCCATATGCTACAGATCCTGGCTGATCCTCAGTGCTGGAAAGACCTGGACCAAGAAACGCTTTGTGAAATTTTGGACAGGACCAACACCAAGGGATGCACTGAGCTGGAACTGTTCAGAGCTGCAGTGAGCTGGCTACAGCATGACCATGCATGGCTGAAAGATGCAGCAGAGATTTTCAAGTGCATAAGATTCCCTCTCATTCCTTTATGGGATCTGCAGAGATATGTCCAGGGAATGCCTCTTATGAGGCTGGACTCAGGTAGCTGTCACAGGTACCTGCAAGAGGCTCTGGATTACCACTCACAGCTATACGCACAGCCCATCCTGCAGACGCAGAGTAACAGTCTCCGCTCCAGTTCCACTGTGCTGCTGGTCACTGGTGGCAGAACCACCAACAACCGTGTGTGCAGGGAGATGTGGGCTGCAGACCTGAGCTGCAGCACCTGGCACAAGGCTAGGGACCTCTGTGTGCCAGTATACAACCACTGTGTTGCCATCAACGCCTTCCTCTTTGTCATCTGGGGACAGTGAAAATTTGATCCCACAGGAAAGCAGCCATCAAATGGGTGAGACACACAAGGAAAAATGGCTGGGTGAGGAGGGGAGGGCGTCATTCCTCTTGCCCACCACACATCTCCCACCTCTACATATTTCCCTGTGCACTGTGCAGTACTGAAAGCCCTTGGGAATACAGATTCCAAGCTGTCTGGGAAGCAGTCAGGTCCCGCCCTGGTCTCACCTTGCTCCTGCTGTAAACTGTCATCCTAACCTGTGCACAACTTCACAGTGCATGTTTGGCCAGGTCCACATCAGTCAGTCAAGCAGCCCTACGAATGCTGCCCTTGTCCCCACCGGTGCTGCCGCAGGATTTGTGCTGCAGAGGCACAGGTACAGCTCCCACTTCACTGGAGAACTCCTCCTCCCTTGGTTTTGCCCTTGAAAGGCAAATATGCTTTAGGTCTCTGGACCTTCCCCTTCTGTCTGGAGAGTCAAAAGACTTGTGCAGGATTTTGTTTTCCTACATGGCTTCAGGAAGCTTGCTAGAAAAACGAGCATGTTTTTCTTCCTCATGCTCCAGGGGGCTTATTTCAGCATTGTACTGAGTTCCAAGAGTTCTGCTGCCACAGCAGCTCCCTTCCAGGGCCCCAAGGCCAGAGGCAGCTCAGCAGCAGTGGAACGGAGGATGCTGGAGCACACGGGCTGCGGCACTGACTGCCAGGTACAGCCCAGGCCAGCGTTCACTGTGGCTCTGCAGATACCGCCCTGGCTCAGCAGCCTGGGCTTCTGAACATGAACAAGCTCGGGAAGGTATTTACTGCTGAACAAGCCTTATTGGAGATGCTGTGCCCTGGGGTAATGCCAGCAGGGATGAGGGGAAAGGAAGCCACTCCTGCTTTCTCCAGGGTGAGAGCAGCAGGCAGAGCTCAGCTGCTCTTTACTACACACTCATACAACAACAGAGATGCAAAAGGTGCTTGTTGAAATCTCACTCAAACAGTTCTCAGCTGTCACATGCCAGCTGCTGTTTGAATCAAAGGTATTTCATTAAGCCTATGTGTTTCACCTCCTACTTGCTGCAAGCTGAGATGACAACCTGCTCCCAAACCCCTGCAGACCTGCAGAAAGGCCATAATTGAGCCTCCAGCCTCACTGAGAAGGAGCTGCTCCATCAGTTGGCTGGCACTGGATGTGCTTGGAGCCTGTCCAGGTGTGAATACAAAACCCTCCTCAGTCCAGGGAAAATGTTTAGCAGTTCTTGAAGCCACACAAGATGTAAGCCAGCCGCTTCCTTCTGCTAACCATTGTCTGCTGTGATCCTAGGTTTTCTGATTTGATGCCCACAACATGTCCTGGCTGCCAGCATGCTGGAGCAATGGACACACTTCCACACGGATGTGCTGTCTGACTGCATCTTCGCTGTGGGCGGAGTGACACTGCTGGGGACCCCCTCCCACACCCTGGAATTGTACCAGCCCTCTGACAACAAGTGGGAGTTCACAGCTCCTCTCCCCATGCCTATTGCTGATCATGCTGGCACAACTCACAAGGGAATCCTCTATATTGCAGATGATAAAGCCAGTGGAAAGCAGCATATTTTCATACAGTTGCATTGATTTTTGCTACCACCTTAATGTCACAGGCTAAGCCTGTGCCCACACTAGTAACACCCACAGCTCCAGTGTCCCTTTCCTGCTGTATCAGCACAGCCTCACTGCCCTACTGCAGCAGGAATTCTTTTCTTTCCAAGACATTAAAAGTGACCCCATCTGTCTTGCAATCCTGAATCCCAAAACTTTGCTCTCTGAGAAATTAAACCAGGAGCAGACTGCCAATGCTGGGGATGGGACTAAACCCTGCTATGAATCTGAACAGAAGATTTGGGACCAACCCTACTGTGCTGCTTTGTTCACCTGTACTAAAAGAAGCAAAATGCAGGCTCTTACCCTCTTACAGAGCCTGTACAGCTCTTGCTCTACACAGGATCCTCAGTCCTTACAGGGCTTTTTGGGAGATGGTCAAGTACAACAGCTTGGGGTAAACACTTCAGAAAATTACTGTAGGATCTTTAGCTTTTGCAGCTTCTAATTTGGACTTGAAAAATAGCCTCTTATTGGTCCTAGGAAGAGCACTGTGTTATCTGTGTTATGCCTCTGCAGTTAAAAGTCCTGGGCCAGCCTGCAATTGCTGCAGCTCCGTACTTGCTAAACCACTTATGGCCAGCTGGGAATCCCTGTAGTGATTTTAGTCAGATTAACTTCAAATGCACAGTTTCAACAAAGGGCACATCTCTCTGATGGCTTGTATGTTGCAGCCCCAGGGGCAGGAACATCACATCCAAACTTGTACTCCAGCAGTGCAGAAAGATAATGGAAGAGCTGGGGGAACGGCTGGGACTCAGGTTCAAGTCCCTGCTTTGACCCAGCTGGTCCATAGTGTCACAGGTAGCTCATTTCACCTCTGATGGTCTCAATTCCTACCAGAGAGCAAAGACAAAACTACCTCACAGAGACTCAAACATCCCATATGATCTAGGCTAGGTAACACTGTAACCCTGGGGTGTAAGATCTTACCTACCCATCAGCATCCCTTTCCTTTGGAACTCGTGGGCTAACTAGTGGGCAAATCTGAACTGGCCACAGCCTTGCCCAAGCATGGGCAACCTAAGAGCATTACTGCAGGATTTAAAGACAAGCTCCACGCAGACAAAGTGTCTGTGCCCAGCTCAGCTGGGGCTTATGGCCAACCTGGAATAGCATCTTGCTTTTTGCAAGGACTCAGCAGGCTGGAATTCAACAGGCCGTCAGCTTGAATTTCATAGACAGGCAGCTGGAGGCATTGACCTTTCCCATATCAGCACCCCCCTTCTGCAAGGAGCTTTCTATATAATGCACCCCTGAACTACACCCATCAGTCAGTGCCTGTTGGGGAGAAGCTGCCAGCAGCAATGGCAGACTGGCTCTGACCTTCTCTCGGACATCCAAAGCTCAAAATGCTCTGAATACTTTTCTTTTAAAAGAAGAAAAAGACCCAGTTTGGATTGCTCATACTGGAAACAAATTCTATAATTAAAGCTGTTCCTGGCTACCCTTGAAATACCCCACAAGTTTTATTCAAAAATATTTTGTGGAAAACTATTTACAAAAGAGTTGGAACTGGTTTGGGTTAGGGTTTTTTTCTCTTTAGAATACCTAAGAAGCTCTGGTTTTATATTTCACACTGCATGAGCTCTGTAGAATGGTGTGAAATTTTAAACCTGAGCTCCTTAGGCATTTTAAAGAAAAAAAAATCAGCTCTGCTAATGTTTGCTGAAGATTTGCTGGATGTCGGGGAGGATGATGGATAGATTTTTCAAGACTTACGCTTTCCTTCTAGGAGGGTTCTCGGGGGGGCAAAACCTTAAGAGACACTTACAGCTACCTGCCTCGCCTCCACTGCTGGATCAGCAATAGCAACATGACTTTCACCCACTGCAATCACGGCATGGCCACAGTCAGGGACAAGATCTTTTGCATCGGAGGAAAGACACTAAGAGGAGTACGTTAACTTGCTTTTATAATCCCCAATTTAATCCAAAATAGGCTTTCCATATTGCTAGGCCCTGCTTTATTCCAACAGGTTGACCAGTAACTCTGTTATTTTTGGTCCTTAGTGGACCGGCTCATTTGCAAGTCAGGACAATAAGCTTATGGAAATGTTTCTGCCATTACAGTCACATGCAGCAGAGCCTCTCCTGGTGTCACTCTCTATTTGCCAGATTACATGTCTTTTAAATAGAGAACACATACAGTGGAGGCACAGCCACTGACGCACCAAAATCCAAGTGTAAAACTGGTCAAATTTCTGCCCCAAATACACTAACCCCCCGACTGTCCTTGTATGAGCTGAGAGTGGGGAGAAACACTAGCAAATGTGAAGAGGAATGAAGGCCTAAGTTTAGGAAAGACAAGCTCGAGTCCTGGAATGCAAAGGAAGTCTCTTCAAACCTGGATTTCCCGTCTCTGAAAGGAGGGAAAGCAATGTCCAGCCCTCTGGGAAGAGAGCTGACAGGGCCTTCAATAGGCATTTTAAAGGAGTCTAGTCTTACTCTAGAAGAATCTTTCTGATTCCCCAAAGCCAAGAAAGTGAATTTTCAGAGATCACTTGGCAATTCCCATATCAGAGGGTAAAAGCTCAAAGTCAGGGCCTGGCTCCATTTTGCCATGATGGGTATGGTTTTTTTGGAAGGAATGAGTCTATAACAAGAAACTGCACAATAAGGCTGACAAATTCCTCCAGATGACACAAACTTGGTTGTTGCCCCAATTTAATGCAATATTGCCCTGTTTAGATGAATTCCTTTGTAATGAGTTAAAACCCAGATAGCAGGCAGGGCTTGGGCCATGCCAGGTTCAGCAGGTCCCGGTGGTACCTTGCTCAGCTCAATCCTCTTATATCCCAAGAAGAAAGCTCCTTCCAAGATGTGCCATTCTGGTGTTTTACTCAGTTTCTTTCAAGGCTCTGATTGCTAAACATGAATCAAAAAGTCTGGCATCCTGAGCCCCACAGTGTTCAAACAGATGTTGAGACACTAGTTTCCTTTATCATGAATCAAGCAAGCCTGATGCGACAGTGATGCCACCTGAGGCACGATATGATGGGTGAGTGTTGGTCTGGTTCTCTGCAGGCGGAGGAATGGATTCAGGTCGAGGAGATGGAGTATTATTGTCCTGTAAGCAATCAGTGGACAGTGCTAACGCTGTCCCCATTCACCTGCTGCCAGTTCAGCATCACAGCCCATGGCACTACCTTCTACCTGGCAGGAGGTGGGTTGCTGCAGCACATGTAGAAAAAGAACAGTGTTTTCCTGCATGGTGTAGAGGGGCAGGTATGGAAGAAAGCCAGTCCCCTACCTAAAGCTCTGGCTGATCATGCCTCTTGCATGATTAAACTTCCCTGAGTGAATGAAGCTGGAGAGACAGGGAGAGGGATGAAGTCCTCCTCCACAGCCAGGAGGAAGAAATCTACCCTCAGCTTGTTCATCTCAAAGAAACAAGAGTCCCACTCTGCCTCACAGGAGGAGTAGGATGTGAATATGTCCAGTAGATCTGACAGTCTTTGCTAAGACATTAGTGTTTTAACAACTCTTCTAGCTATCAACCAAACACCTTTAGCAGTAATTTGGGATTGGTACATTTAGCCTCCAATGCTGCTAAAGTACATTAAACCCGTAATTCCTTAAATCAAATCTTTTTTTATTGTTCAGAACCCATTTTCTGAACAATGACCATGGTAGAACCCAATAACCAACTTGAGAGATTTTATGAGGAAGTCTTCAAAAGTTCTTTGAATTCTATCTCTATTAATAATTTCCTTACAAACACTACTGGCTGACAAAATAAGTACTCACAGAGATAAATATACACGATATGTTTTCTTGCCACTGGATTAAGACCACAGAACATTGCGACGACAACTTTGTCCTCAACAAGCTGACCTCAGAACGTGCACTGAGCCTGTAACTGCTGGAGCCAGAGTAGAGGTAAACTTTTAGAAAAGAACCAATTATCTCAGAAATCCACATCTCATGGACAGGCTATGGGGCTGCACTGACTGAAAATCTGACAAGAATAAGTTTGGAACCTGTGGGCCACCGTGGGAATCATCATGGGGCAAAACAACACAGTGGGAGATCAGTCATACCGGCTCCCCTGACACAGAGCAATGCAACAGCTCTACGGACAAGTGCTTTTATGCACAATGTTGCATAAAAGAGCAAACTGACAATATTAACTCACCAACAAGAGCAGCCAAGCCTTGAATTGGGTCTTTGTGGGCAAGAATTTGTTCACAGCCGACCTGGGTGAGACACATTACAGGCAAATGACAGAACAGTTGACAGTCTCTGCTCTGACGAAGGGCTAAGCTGGAAGAGTCATTAAAATTGCCATTTACACATTCTGTGGTTCAGCAGCTTTCCAAGGGCCCAATGCAACAGGTTTTGAAGTTTTTATTTTCCTCCTTTTTAACAACAAAATAGATAGAAACAAGGAGACGAGGCAAGGCCAAACAGCTCCTTTACCAAGTTAAGCAGCTGTGGAGGGGCCACAGTGATACACAACAGTTCCTCCTACAATCAGAATATTTTAATGCCCTTTTCAGGGGGTGAAGGGAATGTGTAAAATAATTATTTCCATTTTAGAGGTCATTAAACAGACCATAGAAGGGAACTGGAGCCAGAGGCAGCATCTCCTGAGTCCAAGTGCAGCAGAGCCTGTGTGATCTCTTGCACAGCATGCCTGTTGCTCCAGGTAGGAGTAGGAGCCACAGAGGCAAGTGAAGTCCCATGGGTACGGTATGCTGGAAGCCATCACGGAACAGCAGGCTGTCAACACACCATAAGACACCAAGAATTGCAACAGCAACTGGTGATCTGGGAACAAAGCTGGGACCTTGCAAAAGCAGCTAGTGTCTGAGAGGTCTTTGTAACTCCCTGAGAACCTGTCCCTTTTCTCACACTTTGCCATCTCCGACTCTCTTGAAAGTTCACAGGTTTTGCAGTCCCCAAAGCAGCAGATTTTTCTCTGCATTATACTATGTCACCTTCCTAGGTGACACTTAAAAACGAGCTGATTTGTAGATTTCCATCCCTACCTACCAAGAAAAATACATCTATGAAAGCATGTGGTTTGAGATGGGCTACAACAAAACAATTTTTTTTCTAAGCTGCAGGTTTTTAGTTTAAAAGCTGAAGTTAACAACCTTACACAGGTTTTCGTGCCTAAGGTAAAGGCAGAGCAGGGTAGGAACGATTCCAGCAAACCTGCCCTCATGAGCATTTCAAACACAGCAGTCACTGTCACAGAGAAGTTTAAAATGTGTAGATTAACTGCCAGAGCGGAAGGGCTGCAATATCCACCATTACCTCCCTGCCTCCATCACTGATCGGGTGTGCCTGACAGTGTCCTAAGCTCCAGTCACCCCCTTGCACCCATGTCCTCACCTTCACTGGACTGGCAGGGAGATGACCCATGAAGTCAGTCTTGTAAGGGTAGTTCATCATGGCCATCATGGTGAAGGCATTTCTAGCAAACCCAAACAGCTGGTAAACATCCTCCTTGTTAGAAATCTTACTGCATGTGGCCATTTTGCTGCTGATCTCATCATAGGCTGCAGAAGCAAGAAAAATCAAAGAAACAAACTTCAACAGAGGGAAAGCAATACCAAGCTTCAACATCTTATTTCACTCAAGAGTATGGAGATGCTGTAACATCCTTCTACTGGAAAGAACACATTTTACACCAATTTACACAGGTGGATGTTTAGGCACAGCCTCCCTGTGCAGTGTCACAACCTCATGTGGCCCATGGTCCACACTCTGCCCCTTCTGGAGCCACTGACACCTCCCTGGGGAGCCCACAGGAATCAGCACCTGCTGGGACAGAAGTGGTCCTGGCTGGCACAAGCGAGCAGAACAGCCTGGTACAGCCTGTCCTCACTGGTGCCCTGATGGCTGCTCCTGCTCACACCCACAGGCCCCCTTTCCCTGGCAGAGGGGAAAAAAATCAACTTACAAAACCCAAACAAAAACACAAACCACAACGAAAAAAATAACAACCAAAATAAACAAACCAACCACCAAAAATATGCTCCTAGGGAGCAGGGTGCATTCTGCACTATGAACTGCCAAGCAAGAACAGTCCTCACAAAGGGCTCCTGAAACATGCCTTCAAACTTCAGTGGGCTGCACAGGTCACCTGGAGTCAGGAAATTCATCTTTGAAGACATTCCTTTAAGATGCACTCATACATCTTTGCACTTCTGCTGGGGAAAGCTGTTCCCTTCATTTTCAGCCTCCATATTTTGGAGTCACAGTTCCTGTCCCCATCCTGCTCTACAGCTGACTACCAAAGCCTGTCTGTCTTTGCTTGAAGATCCAAGGTCTGGGACCTCCTCTGGATACTCAGAGAAGAGAGTGTCTTAAATATGACCAGCTCATCCTGCTGTTGCAGAAAGCATAGCCCCAGGCAGATCTGGAAGAGCTTGGCTAGTTAACATTATTGTTCTTACTGCTGTGACCCAAAGCTAAACACTGTTTTGGACCCTAAGCTCCTCTGACAGTTCCAGGAGCAGCAGCAGCAGTGAGAAGGCACACGGCTCCTGGCATGCAGCACCATAGACCAAGCCTTGAGACAGACCCAGAAGTCACCACAGTCATCCCAATATCATGCAGGGCTCCCAGGAGATGCTGCATGAGCTCACGCCATCTAGTCCAGCCTACTTAGGAGCCATTACAGAGGTCTTCACCATTCTCTGTCCTAACGGTCCAAGGCTGGAGATGGAAGGGACTTGGACAATTGCTTAAGGACCTAGACTGCTCTCCATATATTTCTCAGATCCATCCAGTGAGTTGACAACAAAGCTGTAATACCCACCTGACCAGCTCTTAACAGTGCAGGTGTTGAGGATAAGCATCTGGCGAAACATGTGGCTTTACTAGCACAAAATACTGATGGTTTTCCCCTGCAAGTGTTTTTGCACTTCGGTGCCGAAAAGACAGTTTCATTAACACTGTGCAAACCCCACAGAGCTGCTTAATGTTTTGATGTCAGTTGCTAATTTTAATGCTAACTGAAATTGTTAATTAATTAAAAAAAAAAATTATCCATGCAAGCAGAAAGAGGCACCCATGTGGGCATTTGCTTCAATTTAGCTGAACAAACTGAAGAGCTAGCTGAGGTAAAGCTGTATCAGCTTTTTTCCCCGTGGCTGGGACTGCCTAGGACTGCTGCCTGCACTTGAGAGCTGTCTGCGGGGCTCTCTCCTTACCTCCACTCAGGCATAGGTCCTTGATCTGCTGGAAGGCCTTGCGGACAGCTGTGACGCAGCCTAGACTGGACTTCTGAAAATCCTGAAGGGACAGAAAAGACACAGGTTCACTGTAGGGAATCGAAATTATATGACCCTGGGAGAAACTTAAAGGGAACTTGGCAAGATAAAAGCGGACGTGGTGAAATGTATCTTTGTGTGTGGGAAATTGTTCGGGAGCCTTTTTCTCATGTTCAGTGAATGCTTATAGAGAAAAGTTACTAACAGGAATTTACTGCTGATGTAACAGGGTATATAAACCATGAAAGAACCGTAATAAACCATTCCATTATACCACATGGGTTCCATGCCCAAGATGTCACGGTTGACAGTTTCACAGAGGAGATACTTGTAGAAGCTGCAATAGGAAGAACTGCCAGAAGGACCAGGAGATGAGAGGGGTACTGGCCCCCTGGTCAATACCTCATCTGCATCTTCAGGAGCAGTGACACCAGTGCCTTGTCCTCCAGACAGTCATCACATCCCAGCAGAAACCAACACTCTGCATGCCTCAGGCCAAGCAGCAGCTGTGCCACCAGGTCTGGCTGGGCTGTCAGAGAGAACACTCTGCACTTCATGGAGCATCAGACTGAACATGAAGCAGCAAGAGAAGACATGCTTGGCCAGGACAGGGGGAGAGTGGGTCAGGCTACGAGGTCTAGAAGGTTTTTGTTGTTTTTTTTTAAACACACAACAGAGTCCTTCCAACCACATTTTGTCTATGAGAAGGAGCCATGGAGAAGTCAGTTATGCATCTGGGGTACAGAACCAAAACCTGCTTTTCTTGAACCTGCCAGTGGCCTGCCAGACGACCATGTCCTTTTTCTTGGGAAAACCATTACTGATCCTGAAAAAGCACTCTAAGTTGTGCTTGTGGCTGGCTAATGTGGAACAAGTAGGTTCTGTTATTGAAGGCTCTAGTGACTCCAGCTGTTTCTATTCTCTCAATTTGTAAGGCAGACTCAGATCTGCTGGCAACCAGCGCTTCATAATAAGAAGAATTATTAGGGCTCTTCTGAGGTCCCTTTACCATGCTAGAGCAATGGTTAAGTAATGACAAGTCACTAGCTAGGCATTTTTCTTATAAAGTCCCAGCCTCAAATAATAGATCTGGGACCTTTCTATTCTTCCTAACTCTGCCTTTGTCCAATAACTATGCTTAAAGAAATCATTATGGGGTTTTCCACAGTTTACCTAGGCATCCCTTTAGGAGTTCCAAATCTCCTTTTGGATATGCTTATTGATCTTCGTCTACTAATGGCTCCAATCAGAGTGCAGGGATGGCTTGGCCTGGAACAGAGGAGCAGGTCTGCTTTGGCTGCTATGATGGCTGAGCTCCTCTAGGCACTGCTGAACTGCTGCCATGCACTGCCTGGCATGAAGGACTCAGCACCCATTTCAGCTCACCCCCAGGCCCTTATGGGCCAGAAACAGTTCAGTTGAGCAGAGCAGAGGCAGGAGGCATTGAAGCCATTCTAAGGAAAGCTGTTCCTGTTCAGGCTGCCAGTTTTACTCTTGACTCACACTCAATTCAGATTTGTGATGTGAGCTGATGGCCTGTGCAGCTGCTGCAGAAGTAACCTCAAGGGAAGCAGGCAGGGGCTGTATGCACAGCTCTCACACCAGCGGTTCTGCCAGCTGCAGGCAGTTGGCATATATAACCTAGTACCATAAATGCAAAATCAACTTTCTGCCCTTTGCTCACTTTCCCTGTGAGCTAGAGGCTTATGAAGTGAGCTGAGAAAGCTCAGTAAGGGTTACAGAGAAAGCTGCTTTGAGACAATGCGCTCTGACTCAGTTTGGAGGGACAGAGGGAAGAGAGCACTTTCCACAGCGACTCATGAAAGGTTTATGCCTTCATTACCATTAACAGCTCTCAGGGGTGTTCTCACCAACGAGAACAATTCAATTCCGATTTCAGATGCACAGATTGCAAATAAGAGCACTGAAGGTGATAATACCTTGAAAACACCACATAGTGCTTGCTTAGGAGCTCAGCCCAGAGCTTCATTTATGGATGGAGAGGGAATAGATTTTTAAATTACTTGGAAAGTCTTTTCAAGTGAAAAGGTCAAAGCCCTATTTTCAGGGGTGTTTAATGACTCACAGCATATTCACAGCTGAAGCAAGACAGAGCTCCTGGTTGAACAGGAACTGCTGAGAGGAAGTTATCTTCAACCAGGGAAGAATTCCTACTGCAAAGGCTGTTAAATGACTAAGTGGCATTACATTTTTTTGTTTTAAAATGTATAACTTTAAGATGTCTATTATTCTTTTATACACGTAAGAGTTTCAAATTTGCTTATTTTCATTATAGTCTTTTCTCTATACTTACTAGTCAAGCTATCTGTCCTGTAAGTCTCCGCAGTGAAAAGAGGTGTTCATGTATATAAATAACAGCAAAAAGATCACGAGTTGCATACACAGGTGTGGTCCTCAGTCCTCAAAGTGGAGAATCACAGCAAAGTAACACAAGAACGGCAAGGATATGTTAGTGTTGTAGAAACAACAAAGATGAATCACCTCTTTAGGTGACAAGGTGACAAGGAGGATGGGGAAGAAGAGTATTAAGGTGGCCCAAAGCCACCTTAAGGTAAAAACGACCCCTGAGGGACCTCACATGCTATTGTCTGACCACCTTGGTATAGTGAACCAGGCACTGATCAGAGCATGTGCAGAAAAGCATTGGTTAAGTTGACCAATTAACAAGTTTTGTACAACTTCTTTGTTGTAACTTGTATAAAAGCCTGCAAACTCCCCAAAGAGAGGTGCCAGTTTAGTGAACTATCACCCAGCACCCCCTTCTGGGTGGAAGGGCACTAAACATGAGCAGACGGATCTCAGCTCTGTGCGCTTGTTGGCTCCTGCACCAGGTACAAACCCACACCCTGACTGAAGAACAACACAGGTAGTTCATGCAAAGCCATCTGTGTGAAGACCAGATCTAGAAATTCATGTCAAAAGACAGGCAGAACAGACACCATCATAAGATTTCAGTACAACCAGTTAATACATTTCTTTCCTTATAAACTGAATGTAAGTCAGTTCTAAGCAACACTATCTTCCTATGGGTCCTATGGCCTCAAACTGCAAAAGCCACGCTTAAACTTTAGTTTAAGTGAACCCAGGACACCTTGCACATTTTTAGGTAACGACATGAAGATTTCCAAGCTCTTCATTGAAATGCAACCTCCTTGGGACTATGGAGCTGCTGTGAATCATTGGTACCAATGCAAAATACAGCATTTTGGGAGAGGGTTTGAGAAGAAGCTACCCAAAAGGGGTTCAGCCACGCACAAGGGGAAAATTTCAGGCTGTAATATGTTGAAGCCACTAAATGGGAAAGTGAATTCTTAGTGGTACTAAAGGTACTAGCACTGAGTTGTGATTCTCAAAGTGGCACCTTTGGATGCTGAGCTGCTCCAGCTAAGGCAGTGCTCTGCCATCACACCTGCAGCTGCTGCTTTTCCTTGTGGGTTCACATTTAATTGCACTCTCTGCTCAGCACTGATGCTGTGAAGACAGATGTCTGTTTAAACACATGGCAAAGGAAAAAGAAGCAGCATTCCTAAGGCAAGAATATAATGCTCCTGAAGAGAGATGCTACTTACCATGGTGACATCTCTAAAAAACTGGGTGGGGTCTCCAAGCCCAGCTACAGACAGCAGAGGAGCACTGGCGGCTAGTGCTCCAGCCACAATGTTTGGGTATTTCATCCTCAGGTAAGCACTCAGCATTCCTCCATAGCTGCCAAGAAAGGACAAGTTATTTCCTTTAACAGACAACTTACACTGTAACAACTCAGAAGTTCACGCCAGCATTCACAGGCTCACCTAACCCAAGGTAACAAGAAGCTCATGAATATCTACAGATGCCTCATGAGCTCTTGCATGTTCATGATATACATGATGCTCATGGATATCTGTGATGCCTCATCCTCACATGAAAAGATCCAGTTATGGTCAGGGAGCAGCACACACTGTTTTTTTACTGGCCTTTCTCCAAATGTTCACACCAGCTCGTCTGGGAACACAGCAGCTCAGTTTACTTCTGCAGACAAATGTAAAACCTGCCTCAGTATTTAACGGCACCACCCTGAGCATGTCCTGACAAGTTCAGAGCAGAGCCAAGTGTGGCTCAAGTGAAGCTGTCACTGTTCAATGGCAGAAGACACACTGTACATTTTGCATACACAATAATAAGGACCATCCAGGCTCTTGGCAAAGGGTGTCCCTGAACACAGCAGAACAGGCAGCCCTCTCATGTCCTCGCAAGTGGACCAAATAGCACCCAAAATAGCAGCTGCATAATTGATCAGACACAGGGAAGGGGAGATGTGAACAAATGCCACAAGAACTCAAAGCCATCTTAGTAGCTTCAGTGCCAGGGCCACAATCTACACATGAATCAAGGGATGCAAGATAGACCCAAGGTGACAGAACTTACTCATTTGCTGATGGTTGTGGAGTTACTCTAAGGCCCCTCCTGGGGGTGACAAATGACATTCCCAAAGCACAGGTTAAACCTGGTCTAACTCTAAGCTTAGAGGTACTCAGGCTCCCTCCCCACCACTTCAAGTGGTTGCAGTACATACCATTCCCACAGCACCCATATGTAAAGTAGTTTGCATTTCTCTAGCCTTGGTCTTGGAAACAGGCATCAGCTGAAACCTGCCACAAGTATTTTCAGCTTAGTTTGGCAAAGTTATAAACACCAGAAGAGGTTTGGGTTTTCTCTCGCATGGGAAAAGCTGTGCTGCTCCAGCACTGCCATATTTCAGTGTCCTTCATGTGAGTTTAGTGTGTTAAGGGCTGCTGCAGACTGAGCCCTCATTTACACACACAGAGCTGAGTCTAAAGTGCAGCCAGCTCACAGGTTTTGCTGAATCCCTCTCCCACCTCCACATTCCAGGACAGCTCCCAGGCCTTTTTACACTAGCCACTGTCCTAATAGTCACAGTACAAACTCACCCGAGATCAAAAGTTCAGTTACCACACCACAGTGAGCTGGAGGCTTAGCGATAACTGTTAAGTCAAGTGCTTTTTAGCTCACTGTGACTGAATTCGAAGCCCTGTACTTCTGGAAGCCTTTTGAAGGGAAGCATCCTTCTACTACAAGAGTGGGGATCCATCAAGAAACAAGGACATCACATTCACCCAGATGCAGCACTCCAGGGAAGGACTGCTGCAAGGAACCAAGGGGTAGCCACGCAGCAGGCTGCAAAGTAGAATTATGAAGGGGCCTACAATGAAAATGGATGGATGCTGTTAAAGAGGTTGTGTTTAATCAAAACCTGGGTGGTCCCTGGGAAGAATATTTCACCAAATATTAGTTTCCTGTATTTCCAATGTAAAATGTTCTGATCCTGGAGGAGGAATTTCTCATTTTCATCGAATCACAGAATATGTCGAGTTGGAAGGAATCCATCAGGATCGAGTCCAACTCCTGGCCCTGTGCAGAACACCCCAGCAATTCCTACCACGCGTTTGAGAGCATTGTCCAAACACTTCTTGAACTCAGACAGGCTTGGTGCTGTGACCACTGCCCTAGGGAGCCTGTTTCAGTGTTCAACCACCCTTTGGGTGAAAAACCCTTTCCTGATACCCAACCTCAACTTCTCCTGACTCAGCTCCAGCTGTTTCCTCACGTCCTGTCACTGGTCATGAGAGTGAGATCAGTACCTGCCCCTCCACTGCCCCCCACGAGAAAGCTGAAGACTACAATGAGGTCTCCCCTCAGTCTCCTCTTCTCCAAGCTGAACAAACCAAGTGACCTCAGCCCTTATTCATAAGGCTTCTCCTCCAGTCCCTTCACCTTACGGCTCTCCTCTGGACTCTTTCTAATAGCTTAATGCCTTTTTCATATTGTGGGGCCCAAAACTGCACACAGGACTCAAGGTGAGGCCACATCAGTGCACAGTACAGCAGGACAATAACCTCCTTCGACCAGCTGATGATGCCTTGCCTGATGCCTCCCCGGACATGGTGGGCCCTCCTGGCTGCCAGGACATTGCTGACTTGCGTCCAACTTGCCGTCGACCAGGAGCCCCATGTCCCTTTCTGCAGCTGCTTTCCAGCCTCTCATTCCCCAGTCTATACAGTCAGGGCTGCCCTGTCCCAGGCGCAGAATTTGGCACTTGCCCTTGGTAAACTTCACAGGGTTGGTCATCGCCCATCTCTCTAATTTGTTGAGGTCTCTCTGAAGGGCCTCTGCCCTCGAGGGAGTTGACAGCTCCTCCCCATTCAGTGTCATTGGCAAACTTTCTTAGTATCCCTTCCAGTCCTGCATTCAAGTTGTTAATGAAGTGTTGAATAGCACTGGGCAGAGGAGGGAGCCCTGTGGAACCCTACTAGTGACTGGATGCCAACCTGATATCACGCCAATCACTACAACTGTTTGTGCTGATCTGTGAGCCAGTTTCTCACCCATCACATAATACGGCTATCCAGCTGTGGGCTGGACATTTTGTCCAGAAGGATATTGTGAAAGACAGTACCAAAAGCTTTGCAGAGGTCCAAAATAATTACATCTACTGGCTTCCCTTGATCAACTAGGTTGGTTACCCTCTCCTAGAAAAAAATCAGGTTCAACAAGCAAGGCTTTCCCCTCCTGAAGCCTGCTGGCTATGACTGATGACTGCATTATCCTCCACGTGTTTTTCAGTACCTCCCAGAATAATCTTTTCCATGATTTTACTGGGCAGTGAAGTTAGACTGACAGGGCTGTAGTTTCTGTGGTCCTCCTTCTTGCCCTTCTTGAAAACTGGGACAATGTTCTGGATGACTCGTACATTGAAGAAGCTTAGTAACATCCCGTCAGGGGTGCTTCTCCAAAGCAACCATAACTGGAGACTAATGCTTGATAGGAAAGCTGAGTGGGACCTGGTGATGAGGTCCTGGGAGCTGAGGCACAGGCACATCTGCTCTCTATCAGATAGCTTAAAACTCTGCCTTGCGAACTTCCTTGAGAGCCAAAGAGATCTACAAGAACAGCACGACTGTGGCTGGGAAAGGATGCAGAGGAGGGCAAGACCCCCCACAACTCCTACCTGCCTCCAAAAGCAATGACAGGGCAGTCTACAGCACCAAACTGCTCCTTGAGCTCAGTAACGAGCACTGCATAGTCAGCAAGGGCTTGTTCCACAGTGAGCAGAGCAGTCTTCTTCAGCTGTGTTGACTCAAGTCCAAACGGAAGAGACTTCCCATAGTACCTCTGAAAGGAAAGAGATACACTGCAGCAATGCTGGTCTGGGTCTTCGCTGCTGTCACCATAGAGCTGGGGTAAGTGTGCACTGATAGGAAGAGATAACAGAGCATGAGGTGTCCTCTAACTTGTTCATAACTGAGGAAGTACTTTGTCTTCTGCGCCAGACACACAGAGACCTTCAGGACAAACCCTGAAGAGGATGAACAGTACATACTACTACTACACAAGCTACTTCAGTGTGTGCCAGATGGGCTCTCAGCACGTGTTATCTCTCCTGAAATTCCAACTAGAAAAGGAAACAGGATAATCTCTTCATGCCTAAGCTGATATATAGTAGATTTAATAGAGTAGTTTGAGAAAGGTTGGTTTGGGACTTTGCTGGCTAAAAAGATGAAATATTATCCGAACAAAGTAACTCTCTACTCCAGCATGGAGTTCAAGGCTTGTAGAAACTACTTACAGAAGCAAATACACTGTAACATAGGTTTTACTGAAACAGTAGTCTGTATCCTGGAGTGTTGGTAGGCATAGTAGAAAATTATTCAGAAACTATGATTAAGTAAAGAAGACCTGCTACTACGAGGAAAAAGGTTACAAGCAGGTCTGACTCAGCTTCATGGCAAGAGTATTCCAGACCTGCAGAAAGCTGAATTTGGTAACAGTAAACAGAAAAAGACTCTACAGTAAGCATAATGATTAAAATACTCACATGCTCAGCAAAAATGACAAGTGCTTGCTGTTCCTCTGCTAATTCAAATATAAAGTCAGAGTTCTGAGCAAAAGTCCAGATGTCACCTTCATTGCCAGTATAAAAAAAGATGGGTCCAAATCCTTTGTTCCAGAACTTTGCTGAGACAATTGAGAGAAGCAAATTAAAAATAAAATAAAAATTAATATAAACAAACAGACAAACAAACTCCCACCAAACAGCACAAACCACCCCCCCCAAAAAAAACACTACAAAAAACATGTGCATGAAGAGACTCCATTTTTGGTGAGTTTGGGCAGGAGCTTAACAAGGAAGAACTCTGTGAACAGGCTGATTCCTGAGACCTGAGCTGGGACAGAAATGTGTTAGACAGGTCAGGCTCCAGAAATCTCTCATTTGGGTGGGTGTAAATAAGAGCTTCCACGAGATCAGCACATGGCCTGAAACCTCTACTTCTACCTGAAAATAACTAAAATCTCAAGTTCTGCAAGTCATTTGCAAACAGTTGCCCCCCAAAAGAGCAATTTCCCTTTTCAGCCCAACTTACCCTAAACACTTGCATTGATCAATTTTCCCACAAAATTGACATTAGGGAATTGCTTGCATCTTTCTGCTGCTCCTGCCCCCACACCAAGCTATAAATTACCAATCACAGGATGGTGTGAGTTGGGAGGAAGACCCAACTTGAACTGGAAGACCGTCCAGTTCAAGCTCCCCTGCCATGGGCAAGGACACTTTCCACTACACCAGGCTGCTCCAAGGCCCATCCAACCTGGCCTTGAACACCTCCAGGGATGGGGCAGCCACAGTTCTCTGGGCAACCTGTGCCAGGGCCTCCCCACCCTCACAGGGAAGAATTTCTTCCTTATGTCCAATCTGAATCTACCCTCTGTCAGCTTAAAACCATTGTCTCTTGTCCTATCACTACTAGCCCAGGTAAAAAGTCACTCTTCCTCTTTTTTACAAGCCTCCTTTAAGTACTGAAAGGCCAAAATATGGTCTTCCTAGAGCTTTCTCTTCTCCAGGTGAACATCCCCAGCTCTCCCAGCCTCTCCAAAGCAGAGGGGCTCCAGCCCTTGGAGCATTTCCGTGGCCTTCTCTGGACTTGTTCCAGCACTTCCCCATCCTTCTTGTGTTGGGGTCCCCAGAGCTGGATGCAGCACTGCTGGTAGGGTCTCACTGGAGCAGAGGAGAAGAATCCCCCCCCCCTCACTGTGGGGATGAGCCCACGACATGCTGCTAATGATATCTGATATATGTTATATATGTAACACACATTATATATATAAAAAAGATGATATATAAGATGAAGCGCTTCATCCTCAGATCTGTTTAAAACTGAAGGCAAATTGAGCCTAGAAGGAGAAGTTGAGCCACGATGTCAATAATGGCTTATCTAAAAAACAGTTGTTTTAATGCTTGCTGACTCTTAACAAACATTTGGTTTTAGTTTAGTCATAAATTGCACAGGAATTAGGAGGGAAAATAAACAGTTCTCTTCAATGACAGACCTCAGACTGTCAGTCAAGTGTTGATTTCAATACACTACTACATCATCCAAAGAGACCCTTTGCAGCAGTTGTCCTACAGATGTTGCTGCAGCATGTCACGTGAAGCTATTTCCATTAACAGAGAGGTCTGAATTTAATTCTTGGCATTCTCAACACAGACTTGCCAAAACTAGATTTAGCTTGGAATGGGATCTGAAACCTCTCATTAGTGAAACTGTTGCTCTTCGTTAACAATTCACTGTCTGTGCTGCATTTGCTTTGGGTATTCGGTAGATAATTGGCTTTTCTCCCGGTCCGCTTCATGGTTCCTGGAGTGAACAACCATTCACAGGAGCCAGAGCCAAAGCCAAATCAGACTGGCTCCCTAAAAAGGTATCTATTTTTAGATTGAACCTTGGGGAACTGCCAGTTAAACTCAGTTTAATTCAGTTAAAGAGTATCAGATACCCTGTTGTGAAAGAACAGTCTCCTTCAGCTTCTTGCTGATAATCTGAAAACTCTCATATTGCACAAAAAACAGTAGAGGGAAATGGAACTGCTCACAAGAGTTTTGAGTAAGAAACTCTTTGTAAACCAGCAGAACTGTAATGTTAATGTTTCGCTCCTCACAAATATTACTGGGCTCTGCCCAGGACACACAGATAAAATGTAACACTTTAAAAAGAAGACAAGTAAGAGTTACACAATGCTTTAAACCAGGTGATCCCAAGGTTCTGTGCAAAAAGGGCCACTTAATTAGTGAAGTCTCCCTTGCTGTGTTGCTGCTGTGTCCATATCTTTGGGCTGAACTGACCCATGAATTCATGACTCGTGAAACAGATAAGAGTGGGCACAGGTGATGAATAAGCTGCAGGGCAATAGCTGATGCGAAGGTGAGCCGCGGCATCCGAAGCTCCCACATGCAGCTGGGAGGCAGGGGCAGGTGGGCACCAGGCTGGGCAGTGCTCAGGGCTACTGCTATTCCCAGCTCCACTTTTGTTCTCTCCGGGCAAATTGCTCCACGGTTTGCTCTGAGTAGGCAGAGTTGAAAAACATGTCATGCTGGTTATGGAAATTGCTGTCTTTTTAGCCACATGCTGTTTAGAAAGGCCTTGTCTCTCTAACTGTGAGTGACACAGAAAATAGCTTGTTATTTGGCTAGAAAGGAAGACACTGCTGCCTCCTTACTGGCACCACTCATTGTTTGGCATGGATTAAGCTATCTACAGCTGCAGGGTTTTAAATAACACAAACCATTGACCCAAGAGGAGTTATCTTCACTCCTAAGAATGGTGGGTAGAGTGCAACATTTCAGTCACTATTTGTTTTCCTTGCTGCATTCAGAGCACCGAGTTGTAAGAGATGCCGTGGTCAATTGAACACAAACACACATACACACACCAGAGCCAGCTCTGGTGCAAGCCTAACACAGCTGCTGCTTCTAGCCTGCTCTTGTTTCACAGACACCAGCCCCCAAACCTGCCCCTGCACCCCACAGCCAGAACAGACAGAAGGCAAGGAGCGAATCCCAGACTAGTATGGCTTAGAAGGGACCTTAAAGGCCATTCAGCTCCACCCCCCTCCCCTTCCCTGTGGAAGGGACACCTTCCACTAGATCAGGCTGCTCTAAGCCCCATTCAGCCTGGCCTTGAACACTCCCAAGGATGGGGCAACCACAGCTTCTCTGGGCACCCTGTGCAAGGGCCTCACCACCTTCACAGGGAAGGATTTCTTCTTAATATGTAATCTAAACCTACTGTCTTTCAATTTAAAGCCAGTTCACTTTATCCTATCGCTACATGCCTCTGTAAAGAGTAGAGGATAAGGAAAAGGAGAGGAGAATAAAGACAATGAAGGCGAATGCTTGGCTCACGAAGGGCTGGCCCCCCTTAGCTCACACTGACTCCTGGCTGCCCAGCGCTGCTCTCTAGCTCCTGCTCTGCCTCCGGGCAGGGGTAGTTAAAGCTTAAGCAGAATAAAATCCAGCTCGAGGGCACAGCACCCCTGGGGACCTACCCGACACCAGGTACCGCTGTGGGAAGGTCTCGTTGCCTCGGGTCTCGAAGCTGAAGTGGTCTCGCACCTGCGGATAGAGCCGCTCCTCCAGGCCGGCCCGCACCGCCCGGGCAGCTGGAGGGAACACGATCAGCACAAGGGAAACCGACAATAGGCGTCGTCAGACAGTACAGCACGGCCCAGGCCGGGAACCGGGGCCCACGAGAGCTAGAAGCACCCGCACGGGGCTCCCGAGGCCGGCTGAGAGCTCCCGCCCAAGGAGGACGGTTCGGGGTCCCGCCCGGGGCCCAGGAAAGTCAGTTGAGGGCTCCGACCACGGCAGGGCCGGGGTTCTCCGGCCTGAGGGTGGGGGGTACCCACCAGGAGCGGCGCCGGCGGGTGGGAGCAGGAGCGGGAGCAAGAGCAGGAGCAGGAGCGGCCGAAACATCCTCACAGCACCCGCACCGCAACGGCAAGCGCAGCCACCGAGCACATGACCAGGCCTTGGCGTCACGTGCTGCCCCACAGCCTTTCACATGACCGCGCGAGCGCCACATCCGCTGCGGTCGCCCGCGGCGGCTTCTCCTGCGCAGCCTGGGCGCTGCTCGCGGGCCCGGCCCGGCCCGGCCAGGCCGTCGCCCTCCGGGCCCCTGGGAGTGAAGTGGGTCGCGGGAGGACCCTCTGCCGGGCCCGGGGATGCCGGGGCAGGGCGGGGCGCGGTGCCGGGATGGCCGGCGGGTCTGTGTGCCCCGCGGAGGGCTCAGGCCGTGCCCGCGGTTCCCGTCCCGCCGGCAGCCCCCCCGGCAAGCGGTGTGCTCTCCGCGCTGACCGGCCGTCACGGCCCCGGGCTCGGCGCCGGGAACTCGACGGGTGGCTCGGTGGTGAAGCCAGCGAGGAGCCGTGTTGGCGCTACGACACCGCAGCGTCCCGCAGGTCTGGGGACGGGACGGGGTGTCCCCACCCTGACCTTGCTGTTGATTGCTGCTTTTCAAACCACTGCACCGTTTGCCTCCTGGTGCTGAATTGGTGCTGCCCTTCGCAGGGACAAGGAAGCTGAACATGAGCCAGCAGTGTGCTCAGGTGGCCAAGAAGGCCAATGGCATCCTGGCCTGTATGAGGAACAGTGTGGCCAGCAGGAACAGGGAGGTGATTCTGCCCCTGTACTCGGCGCTGGTGAGGCCACACCTNGGTTGGTCTCTTCTCCCAGGCAACCAGCCGTCAGACAAGAGGGCATGGCCTTAAGCTGTGCCAGGGGAGGTTTAGGTTAGATATCAGAAATTCTTTACAGAGAGAGTAATCAGCCATTGGAATGGGCTGCCCAGGGAAGTGGTGGATTCTCCATCCCTGGAGGTTTTCAAGACGAGGCTGGACGTGGCACTTAATGCTATAGTCTAGTAACCACAGTGGGGTTGGATCAAGGGTTGGACTTGATGATCTCCGAGGTCCCTTCCAACCTGTCTGATTCTATGATTCTATGAAGTGGTGGCAGCTCCGTTCCCTTCCGTAGTGTGTTTGGGCGAGAAGGAAGAGCTGGGGAGGAGGGAAAGCCCAGCCAGTCCCTGGTGGCTATGGGACCTGGGCTCGGTGCCCAGGGCAGGTGAGGGAAGTGAGAACGTAGCACAGGAGGAAATCAGGGTGAGGATCCACATTGGAGTTTGTCGCTGAAGTGCCAGGGCCTGAGACAGGCTTAGAGATGAATCTTCTGCTGTCCCTACTTGATATAGAAAAATGGGCAAGCCTTATATATAAATTCGTTAGATTGCTTTTGCTAAGTATGAACCTTACGCATAGATAAGCTAAACTGCTTATGCTAAGCATTATGATGTCAAACCATATGTTTGAGACATCTTTTGCTAAATCTTGTCTGTTTAACTGGATGCTTAAGAAACTGGTGCAGTCTTGTGACTGTTTGCAAGGTATTTTAGGAACCTTTAGGAACCTCGCCCAGGAACCTTGCCCAACCTAGACCTGGGCTCTGGCCAAGCCCTGGTTTCAGGTGGTCAGGAAGACTCACCAAATGTTTTCGCATGACAAAATATGCAAATGATTCTGACTGCATCTTCACTGTGGACCCTCTCACAGTGAAGATGGAGACCTCACCTACAAGTGGACACACTGTGTAGGATTTCCCAGTCACTGGGAGTGGTTCTCCAACCCTTCGCTGTGACTCGGGGCTCCCCAGTGAATGAAGCAATCTGGATGATGGTAATGTATTAGTAGGGTAACTGGTGACGTATCTTTCTTAATCACTATTCTTTGCTTGTGTAGTAATAATTAGATGCATTACCTTGCTTAGTTTGTTTGTGGTCAAAATGGTGCATGCGCTAAGCTTGTTGCCATATGAAATGCATTATCTTGTTTTTGTGTTGCCTTAATTTTGCGAGTAAAGTAAGTCCATTCCCTCTGTTGGTGTCTGTGTCCTGTCCTCTCTATCGCCCGTCAATTGGCCAAACAGTTGGCTCATGTCCACCTCTCCAGAGAGGAGCGGTGGAGTGAGGGAGAGGCAGAGGAGATGTCTGAATGATGCCCATCACTCTTGGCAGGAGGATGCAGGTATGTAAAAAGCGCAGATCATGTTCCCATAGTGGCTCTAGTGGCTCTTCAGATGGACATACTGGAGTGAGAGGGAGTTTTGGCTGCTCTGAGAGCAAGTCAGGAGCAGCGTGAAATAATTCTGTGGATGATTTCTCTAGGTTTTTGGTTCCAGAGGGGAACCCCAGGAGATACCCCGAAGAAAACGCTGTGCTGAACAAAATGGGGAGATGGAGAAAGTTGTGTTGGAAATTGGGCAGGGCTGGACCTGCCAGTGTGGCTATAAGTAAACTTAGTGGTAACTATTAAGATTAAACTACTAAGTTTGATCTTGTTATGCCAAGTGCTGTATAAACATGCAAAAAAAGTCTGGGATTACTCCAAGGGTCAGTACATTGTCAGGTTATTCAAAATATTGCAGAGACTTTACAAGTTTTGTGTGAATGTCACAGAAGTTTATGTTTTAGAGAGGAAGAGGTTTAGATTACTGAATACCAAAGAAGCTGTTAAAGGAAGAAGATTTAAAGGATATGGTAATGAAGAAACAGCACTTTCACATCTATTACCATCTGCAGTCACACAGTGGCAACAGCAGCATGAGAGATGGGCTTGGGTCAGGTGGCCCCAAGATAGCCCGGTGGCAGTTACATCTGGCCTGCCTTGGCATGATGAAAGGACATCAACAGGCTCTAACGGTGAGCAAGTGGCTCTGGCCAGCGCTTCTCTAGGGCTGATTTTGTCCTTAGGTTCCCATTTGAAGATGTACAGAGATCCTGCCTACTTCTTCTCTGAAACCTGATACAAGTTATCCCTGACAGACTGGTCACTCAATTGAAAAAAATGTTTTTTGTGCATTAGGACTTAAACAGTATTATACTTTCTTTAGGAATTTAGTATAATAAAAATATACTTAGAGGAGTTCTGAGCAGTATTTCAAGTATGTTATTTTTAAATTAATTTCCTGCCCTCCCAGGTTTGGGCTTTCAGTAAAGCTTCATTATAGTTAAGATTTTGAAATCTGTGATTTTTTAGGGTCTCTTGTTTTTAAAACTGTTTTGGCTTGGTGCTCCTGAGCAGATTTATTTCTTGGAAGGATGAGGCTCAAGCAACTTCCTTCCCACTTTCCCAGAGAGGGGGCTGTGACATAGTAGGCTCTTTTTCATAAACCACTGAATAGTCTTCAGAAGTGTTAGTTTAAAATCTGAAATGATACAAAGAAAACTAAACACATTAGCAGGAAACTGTTGCTTTTGCAGTGGAAAGGAAAGGCTGGAACTGATCCTTGGAGTGGGTCCTCTTTGGGCTAAGGGTGAAGGCTGTGCTGCATGAAGCAGGATTAAGACCTTGTTTTTAGACTACTGCCTGTCTAAATTGTGTCCATAAGAGCTTTGCAGAGTTAGGCTACAAGTAATGGCAGTGAGGTTGTGTAATCAAGGACTTTAAAGGGAAGCAGAAAGGATTTGTACTCATTGCCAAGCTTTTTGAAGAAATTAGGGAAATCCAGGAGGTGACATGGGCAAAGACTTTCATCCTGGGGTGAGAAAAAGCTTTTTTTACTGAAGGCTTTTGTTTAAACCAATCCTAATAAAATAATGCATTTAAAAAGACTCTTAGTATCTTCAGAAATGGAAGTACTTGCTGGTGGGTGGGACAAAGAGAAAAGGCTTTCCCAGATCTGTAAAGAAACGGTCTTACTTTGTCCCTCCCCTGTCAATAATAAACTCATCCAAAGATGCTAAACTGAGAAGGCAAGTCCTCCTTAGGTGGTACTTTATGGCTGTCAGCCCTGGGCAACTTCAGCTGGACAAGCTCCTTTCAGTCTTCCTTGGTCAGATCCTTGGCCATGGTGGGATAAAAGTGCAGCTTGCAGTGACCTCTGGATCCAGACAGTGCAGTCCTGTGTTTCTAGATGGCTGCTTTTGTATTTTGTCTGTTTATTTAAAATTATGTAAATCCTTCTTCTGTTTGCCTCAGGTTAACTGTTCCCAAGTTCCTGTCCACTGACACTGGAGAGATGAGACACTTGTCCTCTATGAACTGAGCAGCATATGGCGCAGCGCTGCCTTTCCCTGGATCGGTGTCTGTTGTCTGTGTCAGGTAAAGAACAGCTGGTGTAAGGGGCCCTGGGTCCTAGCTGGCAGAATGACAATGGGCTGTTCTAACATTCAAAATAGGAAGAGGAGATAAGCATATAGTCAGTTATAAACTTCACTATAAATAGTAATGGTGTAATGTCAGTTTCTCTCTTTGGAGGAAGTAGGATCAGTGTATCTTCATTTACAAAAATTCCCAGAGCACTTCTGAGGTCCAGCAATAATTTCATGCTCAGAGGCATTCCAGCAGTCCTGCCTTGCTGCTCAGCTTGGGTGCTCTCTAGGGCAGCAGTGGAGGTGTCAGGGCAGCCATGTGGCTTGGCTCCCTGGTGAGCCATGGCTGAGACCAAGGTCTGTCAGTGCTCACCCTTGTAACTCCTGAGAGTGCAGCCCCCTGGCTGCTCAGCTTGTTCTGGTGGGTCCCGGCAGCACTGCCTGGCTCCACTTCCTGTGTTTCTCTGGCTGCTTACAGTGGCAGTGTGGAACAGCATTAAGACTTGGAGCAGTGTTGCTGAGAGTGAGGAGTGCACTTATTTGGACACTGCATTCTCTCCCTTCCCTTGCTTTCAGCTGGCAGCCTGGGAGCATCCCTGGGAAAAAAAAAATGCAAATTTGTGTTGGAAGAGGACCCTCCAACACATGGAGCAAGTGGAGAAAAATATGGGAGAGGGTGTTCAAGGATTCAAAAAGAGGAGCGTTGGACATTAGCCTGTTTGTACTGCAGAGGCCAAAAAGGCAGCAGATGTGGGAAGTAGGCCCTGTAATTGGGGTGAGGCCAAGGTTACCTGGGCACTCCATCTTGTGTATGCCCAGGTCAGAGCTAGGAGAAGGGGGCAGTCCCTCCCTAATCAGTTGCTCGCTTTCTGGGCACAGCTTTGTGCCACTGCATAAAGAACAAGACCAGGGAGCTGAGCCAGCTAAAAAGGAGTTCTGCTTTCTTCCTGTTGAAGTAATTTTATGAGGGATTGGTCTTCAGATCTGGCTTACAAGAGAGTCCGTGCAGAGGCTGCTGCCAGCAGAGGAGGAAAGGCAGAGACAGCTGAAGCAGGGGAAGATGAGGCTGTACCTTCAAGCAACAGCTGGATTTCTTCAGGGTTGCAGAATTGGTGTAGCCCAGGAGAACACTGTGGTCTCTTGGCTCACAGAGGATGTGATGTAGAAGGCTACAGCGCCTGCCGGGAAGAACCTTACCCTAATCTTTTTTTTGGCCTGTTGGATGTCAGAGGAAAGGTTTGACCTTGTCTTTTGGTGCTCCTATGACTATAAAGCACTGGGTGGATGTTCCTGGGGCCATGCTAGATGCTGTCTTGAGCCAGAGCTCAGTATGGTAGCACAGGAGGGAGAAAGAAGCCATGTCTCTGCAGAGAGCTGGGAGCATGCCTCTGCAGGGAGCTGGGAGCAGCACAGTGCTGAGCCTGAGGTGCAGAAGGCATGGTACAGTTTGTGCGAGCCAAGTGACCAAGTGGTAGCGTCAGTCCACATGCAGGCTTGCCAGAGCTGCGCAAAGTGGTGTTACAGCATCAGCCTCCTGATAAGATTTTTAGGAGGTCAAGTTTGGTGGCATGGTGACCGTGATGTGGTAGTTTGCTGAGGAGGGATGTGGCTGCACAGCTCAGCAGGGTGAGCTGCTGCAGGAAGCTGGGGCTGGGCTCCACAGAGCCTGGCCAGCATGAGGCTGCCCCCATTGGCCACCCCTGCTCTCTGGACCCACACATGCCAGGGTGGCAGGCCATGGCTCTGGATCCTGCACCTTCAAGAGATGCCATGGTCGGTGCACTGGGGTGCACCAAATCTGCTAGTGGCACTTGATGGCAGGCTGCTCTCAGGACTCCCAGCACCATTCTGCAGGCAGGAGTGGGCACAGACTAGAGGGACCACCCAGCTGCTGTGCAGCCTGCAGAGGGTGTCAGTGAGTTTTGGTGAGGGGCTTTGCCCCTCAGGAATTCCACTTTCACCGTTGGCTTTTCTTATCTTAAGCAGTCCATGCATTTCTGGCAGGTGTTCATTGCTCGGAATTTACTCTGCAAGCAATGCCTCCAATGCAGCTGGGAATGGGGCATGGTCTGACAATGCACGACAGATTAGGTGCCACTTGGCTGTGTTGTGCGGGAGCGTGGCTGATCCATCTGTGAGTAAGGTTCAGGGTTGCCAAAAGCTAGGAGTGATTTTTGTAATCCAGAAAATGGTAACTTGCCTGTAGGCAGGTAGGCAGGAGTGGGTGGGCTGTCCCTGCCAGGATCGGCTCTTTGTGCAGAGCAACCTGTAAGCATCGCATTTTGCAGGCAGGAGAGGTGAGGCCAGGGTCTCCTGTTTCTGCACAGGGTGCAGCAGATTCCACATCTTAGGAGTGTGTGAAGGGACAACACATCTGCCTCTGCCCGGGTCAGCAGGCAGGAACATTACCAGTACTTGAGGATGTTTCTTACAGTTGGGTATGGTTCTGTGCTATTCTTAATGTCTAAGAATGTGCAGTCTCCTACCAGAGCCTTTCCACTGCTGGATCTTGAGGCAGTTGCCCTGGGGTCTACACTCTCAAATGTCTGCTGAAGGTGGCAGCACATCCTGCACTGGAAGCACAGAGTCACTTCCCCACATGCTGTCTGTTTTCACAAAACCCTGCACCCCTGAGGTCTTGACTCTTCTGACGAATGTGAAGTCAGAAGTGAGCCCCAAAATTGTCAAGGGCAGAGCAAATGTGGAGGCAATGTGATTGCACAGTGTGATTGCACAAGATACCTTCTGAGGAGCACAAAGGGAATAAATATCTTGGACTGCACTGCATGACCTTCAGCATGACATCAGACTCTGCTTTGGAGGACTCTGTATTTCCCTGAGTTTAGGCCTGAAAAATACAGGTGCCTCTCAGCCATCAACACTGTGTCTGCTTGTTCCTGCTGCCTTGCTGTCTGGTGTTCGTTCCCTTTAATGATGTGGACAGCAGGGGCCCTGAGCCATCTGGCTATTGGTGATGGGACTGCTTTTGTGTTCAGCTGGATTGGGCCTGAGCCCACCTCCCTGCTTTGACACCTGCTGGCTCGATAGCTCACTGCTCCCCTGCAAGCTGTGGGAGTAGACAGCTTCGGATTTGCTGTGAGGTGACTCTGCTTCGTTAATGCAGCCCTGCCGGCTGCCTTGCGCCTCCTCTAGGGATGGGGACCGAGCTGGTTGCAGTCCCTAGAGGCTTTGTTCTAAATGGGAGCTGGGGCTGGGGGAGCAGCTCCCGAGGGCGATGGCGGGGAGCAGCAGCCTCGGGATGGAGTGGTTCGGCTGCTCTCCCGGCCTCGGATGGTGCTGAGCAGAGCTGCAGGTGCTTTCCTAGCTGCAGCCTCGGACCTGTGCGGGTCGTGCAGACCTGTGCAGACTGTGGAGATCGATGCCTCCAGCATGGTCCCTGGTCTTGATTCAGAGAAGGGCTCTGGGATTTTTGGAAGACTGCAAGAAAAATGTAGATCCCACGGGGTGGGGAAGGGGGAGATGGAGTTTGTGCTTGGTGTGCAGTTCTAGGCAGTGGCTCTGTGCCACCCTCCCTGTGTTCAAGCAAGTAGTTTGCTTTTGCTACTGCTCTGCTGCTGCACATACTGTGCACACCTGGCAAGTTGCTTTGCTGAAGGCAGGATGTGTTTTCAGCCCAGTCTCTGCTTTGCTAATAGGGTAGGTCTTTGCCTGCTCACCCTTGGTGTGACTGGCTTGGAGACATGGATCTACCCCAGGAGCAGGGACATGCTGCACGTGACAGGGAATGGCTTAGGGTGGCTCAGGCAGGATTCTTCCACATTTGTGGCCCAGCAGCTTCAGAGTGTCTTTCTTCCATTTCCTTGCCAAATTCAGCAATCCCAGTGCAGAAACAGTACCCAAGAAAGACAATGTTGAAGCTGCAGGATCTTGCTTTCAGCTTCTGTCCCAAATGTGTCTTGTTTTTCTTTTTTCTTTTTTTTTTTTTTTTTATTTTAGAAAGCCAGTCACTCAAACGAGAAGAAGAGTTGGAGGCCATGTAAAACCTGCATGAGAAGAGTAGATAAAGCTGTGCAGTAAACAAATGGTAAAAACCCAGTGCTTAGTAGGAATGGATTGTTGTGATTGTGCAAGGTCAGTCACAGCATGGCACTGCCCTGTGAGGGGCCAAACGGACCCAGCTGGAACTGTAGTGTTCAAAGTGGAGCTACCTGCCAGTGTGTAGTTCTAAATCACAAGTTGGGAGTTACAGTGTTCCTATCCCTGAACACAGAAATAATAAATCATGCTGGACCGAAGCAGTGGGGCTGCACCAGGCTGCAAAGCTGGAATGTCAGCTCATAGCAGGATAGGCCCATCACCATGGCAGAAACTGAGGCAGCACTGAGTGTCCTGCAGTGACCTCCCTAGGGAGTCCTTGCCTGGCCCAGCATCCTTCTACAGAAGAGTCAGGGCTGAGTCAATCAGGACATGTATTTGCTTGTCCTTTTCCCATAGAAACTCACTCTGCTGGGAACAGGTGCTCTTGCAGGAATGTCCCTGCTCACACCTGAGGGGAGGCTGTATGTGAAGTGCAGCTGTGTTTGCAGCCCCACTGTTGTGCTGGTCCAACAGGCAAGGTGATCCTTGCACAGCACATCCCTCTGCAGTCCCCACTGCTCATGCTTGCTGTTCATACACTACAGTTATTCTTTTTAAATTACTGACCCTGTGATCCTTTGTTTTGGTGCTCTCTGGTGTTGTTTTAGAGGATCCCAAAGCAATGTGTAAGCTCACGGGCAGAATTGGAGGTTCTCTTGTAACCAAAGCACACCAATTTTCAAACTACACCAGCTGACAAAGCTTTCATGAGTATGTTTGGTATCTGGAGGCTGCACTCAAACGTATCTGTATCTGGGAAGTGGCAGAAAAGTTATTTGAAGAGCATGGAGTAGCCTACTTATGGCAGAGGTTGTGATTTTTCATGACCTCCCCACAGAAGCTCATTTTCTTCTGTTGGGGTTTGGAAGCTTCTTGCAGTCAGAGCTTAAAACATCAGGACCCTTAAAGAAAACACTTCCTAAGGGCAGATTTTACAATGAGTGGTATAAAGCAGCAGCTTGGCTGTACATAAAGTAAGGCCACAGGGCTTTGACTTGGAGCAGTTTCTGAGGCAACTTTCAGCTTTGAGCATTAATGGATAATGCTTTGACTCCTCCTCCATCTAATCTTCAACCTAAGTGCTTGAGGCTAGAGGTGTACATCTCTTGCACAAAACACGAAGTGTTGTGTTGCTGCTATTTAGCAGGTAGTTGACTGGTGCTGAGCTCCCCCTGTGTCCTCAGTGACAGCTGTAATTAGATAAATGGCAGGTGCTGTGGCTCAGCTCCACACTGCTGCAGGTTTGTTGAAGCTACTGGAGTTACCGTGGGGTGGTAATGTACTTGATGTCCTGGGAGAGGAAAGTCGCAGAAACTGTCTTCACCATGCTCCAGCTCCTCAACTGCTCCATTGCTGCCAGGATTCCCCTCTGCTGTCCTTCCTCCTCGGTGTGGAAGAGGGCAGCAAGTGGTGCACAAACCCGCTGTGGGCATGACCCTGATGGCCAGGGAGTCTGCTTGCCACCCCGCTGCTCTGCCAGAGCCAGGGTACGGGTTCTGCAGCAGCACTGGGGACATGAACAGTCGGCTGCAGCAGGCAGTGCTGCAAAGGCACTGGGCTGGTGTTCAATCCCAGCAAATCTGTTCTTGTTCTCTGTGTGGTGGCCATGCTTCTGAGCTCTAAAGCCTCTGGCCACAGTATGTTCTGGGGCTAAAAATTTGTGTGGTTTCAAAAGCCTTATTGGCTAGATTCGTAGAATAAAAACATGCATTGAGAGCTAATCAATACAAATTACTGTAACCCTGCTGTGCTGAGCTGCAAGTGGGAGCTCCCAAGGCTCAAGCAGAGCCCTGTCTGTGAGTCCAGGGATGAGGGGGACCCTTCTCACTCCTCACAGCTCAGAGTTAATATCCCACCTTGACACTGGCTCATCATGTCACTTAACTTGCTTTTCTTTTTGCTTTAGCTTTTCCATCTGTTGTCAAGACTTTCTACTTTGTAATAGTGGACTGATAAGAATAACATCTGTATGGAGCTGGGGTTGCCTTAGGGGCTCACCCTGCTGTGTTGCCTGATAAGAAAATGCTCATCTCATGTGCAAATTTATTTCTCTTTCCTTGATCCTTTGGGAGCTGCTGAGCCTTTACTACATTCAGTGTTTCTGACATCAGCTGGCTATGATGTTGCATTTGAAGCTCTTTGGAACAGTTTGCTTGCCTGGAGAAGCCTTTTATGTATTGTTATGCAAATAGTGCTTGTTTATAGCATTACATGGAGGTATGGATTTAATGGGAGTAAATGACTGATTGATTTCCCTACTAAGGTGTGCTGGTTTAAAAAAAAAACAATGGGATTATGCCTCTGTTTAATGAGACTGAAGTGTTTTGCTAAGAAGGATGAGTTATGAGGAAGACCAAGCTCTTCCCTCCAAGCAATTGTAAATCTGAAACTAAGAGACTCGAATTGAGGAAGTATGGAGAAAGAAAAAGATAACAGCCCTTTATTAAAGGATATATGTGTATGGGCAGAACAACGAAAGAACACAAAACCAACTAAACAATAACACTGCACCCAAAGTTCCCTCCAAAAAACCAGTTCAGTACTTTTTGCACAATTCCAAGCACGGCCAGCAGGGGGCGCTGTTGGATCTCTGGAGGAGCAGAGCCTGCAGTCGCTTGGTGTAGCCGACAGGGGGCGCTGTCGGGCTCTG
>VXAY01003733.1:408664-483941 GCA_013399855.1 Oxyruncus cristatus | reverse complement strand
ATTCTATGATTCTATGATCAAGAAGAGCAGAGAAATTTCCTGGAGCTCATCCTACAGCCCTCAGCAACCTGTGGACAGTGAAGGCAGGGAGGGCACAGGACAGCCCATCCCTGGTGTTACCCAGTGGTTTGTGCCTCAAGCTTGGCTCAGTTTCTGTGGCATCGTCTGACTGTTCTTTTCTCTCCAGTCAGTGGTACCTCAGTCCTACTCCAGCTATTTTTCTGGTGTACTATGGGGGAGTTCAGTTTTAAACTTTGTTCTAGTATCATATGAAGTAAAAAAATATTTCAAAATAGGACATATCCAAACGCATTCTAGCATTTCCAAAACGCGAAACGATTAAATTTGGCCAATTTTTATCAAATTCATCACTAATTCCAAGCTTGTCCATGTCTTGCCTCTTCTCAGGTTTTTTTCCCCCCTCTTCGTTGGGAGTGTTTTGCCAGCTCTGTAGATCCCCTGTTTACCCACTTCCTGGAGCTGCTCTCCCCTGTCTCCCTCTCCAGTGGCCATAAGCCTTGTTTTTGTGTCCAATAATGTGCATCCCATTGCAATTTCATGCTTTTACACTCACAACATACACAGAATCTTTCCACATGCAAAATCACAAATACATGGTGAAACCATGACCGATTTCATACTTGCAGTGAAATACTCTCATTTATAGATGTGACTGTTTTCTGGCCACAAAATACTTAAATGTTGAATACCTCTTGAAGTTAAAAAATCTCTTTCAAGCTAATTTAGGAGCCATCAGAAATTCTCAGCTTTCCATAGCTGGAAATCACTGCTGATGCATATTCCTTCCTCTGTTTTGCTTTCTTAAATAAGGGTAAATGCCAGATACTGCGTTTACTCCTGCAGGATAGCAGTTAGTGAACTCCTTATGGCCTAACCATTAACGTTTTCTTCCTCTTTACTTGTGGGATCACTCTTAGAAGTCTACTCTAAAAGTACACTGACACTCAAAGTCAAGTGCTTCAGATGTTGAAAGCACCAAAATTAAGGCTGTCCTCCACTCCAACCTCCGGAGTGGGATCATTACAATGCAGTGTCTAATTACATGATCATATACTAGTTTTTCCACAGAATCCCTAAGTAATTCCATGCCTCGGTAGTTATTCAATATTTCCCTCAATCCTCCCCATTCGATGTGTGCTGCAGGCTTTATTTGCTGCACACCATCCAAACCCTCTGTTGACTACAGAATTATTCATTCCCTCTTGGGGGTTCCTGCTTTCACGGGGGGCTGGGGAGGCTTCTCAAGTGCTAACAAATTTATTTCCACAAAACACCTGTGTAATGACCTTGTACTTTCTCCCTTGAGAACTGAGGCAGAGAGATGAGCACCGGGGGCTGAGTTTGGATGCTTTCATACCATCCCACGCAGCAGGCCCTGGTGCTTGATTTTCTGTGGACTTGGCATTTCTTCACATTTTGCCTGTTCAAAGCACATCTCCCCTTGGCTTCCATTCTGAGTGCTCAGCACTCCTGCAAACCTGACCCTAAGGATCTCCCACTGGGGACCTGGCAAGGAGAAAGGCACAATTAAGCTCGGCTCTAAATTCTGGAGGAAATGCACAGGTAGGAAGGAGCCCACATGAGCGTGCACTCTTTTTCTCATGCAATGCCCCACTTTGTTCCATAAAGGTTTCTGATCTTTCCAGGGAATGAGGGATCCTGATGGTTACACAGTCCCCAGAGCGAGCCCAACTCATGCACTGCACAGAGCCTGAATGAGCACAGGACATGCCTGTGCAATGAAGACCAGTAAAAAACTCTCTGCCTTTCTTGCTCTATCCCTCACCATCCCCCTCTCATCCCCTCTCCACCTTTAGATACTCTCTAATCCCCCTTGAGAATGGTTTTGTTCTTGTGCACCTCTGCCACCAGATTTCTCAATTCAAAGCAGTCTATCTCCCTTCTTCACACCCAGGAGCAATCTTCTGGCCCATGGATCTCAGGCTGGAGCATAGATCCAGCATCATAGATAATTTTTATCCTTATGGAGATAAGAAAAAGCATGGTAAGCCAGAGATGGGGGAACTGGCTTCACATTGCTCCTCTTCCACTCCTTCCTCTGGGGACAGCAGGTCCAGCCTGAGATTAGAGGTCCCATGTCACACCAGAGACCCACAGGACAGCAGCAGCATCTGTCCCCAGACAGCAGAAACCTTGAGTGTCCCAGCCATTGCTCTGACCAAGCAGAGACTGAACAGATGTGGAGGCAGGGGGGGCTGGGCCCATGGTGCTGCACAGAGCAGATGGGTCAGGAGTGAGCTTGAGGCCACAAGGAAAGGATGCTGCCAGGGTCCATGGGATGGTGTGCAGGGATCAGTCCTGGCTTTCCTTGTGATACCTGTGATCCCAAATCTGCCATTGTGGAGGGAACTTGATCCTATCCCTATTTTGTGGTAAAATCCTCCCAGCTCTTCCCTGGCTTCTGCTTTCCCAGGATCTTTCACTGGGCTCTTTCTACACTCTGGGATATCCAGCCTTGGTCAGACGTGAGTGCAAGTGCTGAAGGTGCCTGCAGGAGCTGAGTTAGTGACTTGGCTGTCCAGTACCTGGCCTTCAGCTCACAGTGAGAGCTAATGCAATGGCTTAAACCACTAAAATTTTACCCAAGTTGCTCCACGTCCGTGGCATGGTGTATTTCCCAGCCACTAACAGCACTTGGCATCTGTGGAAATTTGTAATGCCAGGGCTTGAGGTTTTAGGAAGAAACCAGAAAGGTACTTGAGAGCTGGTTACCCCCTGCACTGACAAGCTGCTGTGTGCCCCCAGATGGGTGCTCTGTGTGGCTGGGGATGTGCTCTGGGAGCCT
Organism: Oxyruncus cristatus; assembly: GCA_013399855.1. Classification (NCBI taxonomy): domain Eukaryota; kingdom Metazoa; phylum Chordata; class Aves; order Passeriformes; family Cotingidae; genus Oxyruncus; species Oxyruncus cristatus. The sequence continues at coordinate 481,114 of VXAY01003733.1, read as the reverse complement.
GACACTGATCCCACATGTGGCAGCAGCAGCCTTCCCACGCTGTGCTTTGCAAGGATCCTTCTCCATCCCAGTGGATGGGATCCCCAGAGATGGGTGAGCAGCTCTGTCCCTCTCTTGTCCAAGTAAGAGGAGCAATTCTGCTGCTGTGTTTGTTTAGGAAAGGTTTCCTGTTCACATTCCCAAACTCCCCGACAACTGCTCTGACATATTTTCCCTGTCAATGCAAAGACAACACATTCTGTTAGAACAGCTGCCTGAGCCTCCCAGGTTACCACGTTCCCGGCATTAAAAAGCCATTTTCCAAGTGACTGGTAGGGCAGTCATGAATCCTGTGTGGTCCAGACCAGCACTCCAGCTTGCCCCTGGAGAGGCACAGCGTGTTCCCACTTCCAGACCTTTCACTGAGATACTTCTCTCCAGACAACATGGGTCAACAGCTTGTACCACAGTGACCCACCTGCTTCTCAAAGTGGGTAAGGGTGCTGCATCACTCTGTACTCACACTAATATCACTTTCCTGGCTTTTCTGGACACAACACCGAGCTGATGAAGTGATTCAGCTCCTGGTACCAAGCCAGGCCAGAGCAGGGCCAGTGGGAACTCAAAGCTCCAGGCAGTGCAGGGGCTTCCCAGCAACTCACACAAGAAAACACAGTTCCTGCAGCAACAGTCTGTGGTTGCACTGCAAGAGGGGGCAGTTTGCTGGTCACAACTCCCCTGCTGCTGTGCTGCCCTGTCCACACCTCCACTATTCTGGTCAGGAGTGTCTTAATTAAAGCCTTGTGGCAGAAAAGAGACTATTTACAGGAGCATGGAGTGACAGGACAAGGGGCAATGGCTTCACGCTGACAGAGAGTGGGTTTAGATTAAATATTAGGAAGAAATCATTCCCTATAAGGCTGGTGAGGCCCTGGCACAGGCAGCCACAGAGAAGCTGTGCCTGCCCCATCCCTGGAAGTGTCCAATGCCAGGTTTGCCATGGCTTGGAGCAACCTGGGCTAGTGGAAAGTGTTCCACACCCATGGCAAGGGGATGGAATAGGATGAATTTTGAGGTCCCAAATCATTCTGTGATTCCATTTTATGAGTGTCATAAGAGAATAATGCCTGATGCTCACCATGCAGTCTTGCAACTTGTACCCAACCTTCTCTGGAGGAGGGCCAGAGAGGACCTTGTTGTTCTCTACAATTCCCTGAAAGGTGGTTGTAGTGAGGTGGGGGGTGGTCTCTTCTGCCATGTCTCAAGCGAAGGAATGAAAGGAAATGGCCTGAAGTTGTACCAGGAGAGGTTCAGATTAGATATAAGAAACTTTTTTTCCCTGAAAGAGTAGTCAGGCAGTGGAATAAGTTTCCCAGAGAGGCGGTGGAGTCACTATCTCTGGAAGTGTTCAAGAGGCATCTGATGTGGCACTTGGGGATGTGGTTTAGGGCTGATTATGGTGGTGCTGGGTTGACAGTTGGACTTGTAGATCTTGAAGGTCTCTTCCAGCCTTGATGATTCTGTGATTCAAACAAATCATTTGCCAAAATGCAAAGAATCCCTTTTTCCCACCTGTGAAGAACTGTGATGCCTTTCAGTGTCAAAGATTACTTGAAACGGAATGAAACAGTTCAATTAGAAAATCACTATAATTTTGGAGACATTTTAAGTGATTCATTAGTGGATTTGTTTCTACAGGGTTGACAGAGCAAAGCCAAACAGGAGTTACTGGCTGAGGTGGGTTGACACAGGAAATTGCTGTATCTGTGACATGCAGCTACAGGTGCTGGAGAGCTGCAACCACATGTTGTGGTATGTGGAGCAAATAAATGAATGGTGAGGGAAAAAGGCACAGCATGGGAAACCCTCAGAGGCTCTGTGCTTCATATATGCAATAGCCCTATGCTGCAAATGATTCTCAGTTCAGGATTGTTCTCAGTTTAGGAACAAATCCTACACCTAGGGCAAAAAATTGGGGGAAATGTAGAGCTAATGCTCTCATCAGAGCAGAAGCAAAACCTGCCTTCATAGCTGCAGATAAAAGGATTGAGCCTGCTGAGAATGCAATAGCACCTCTGAAACTTGTTTATTAGGGTAAAGGAAAGAAAGGGTGAATTTTGTGTTTCTTCACAAGTAATAAGTGAAAGATTTCATACATGGGCTGCAGATCTCTCACTTCACAGTAGGTTTACCTGAAGCCACTCAGAGAGTTGAAACACTAGCAAATCCTGATCATAAAATAGACATGTGCATGCAGGCTGCCAGCCTGTGGGAGACCCAGATGCTTCCAGAGGACTTGATACGATGCTGGACACCTGTCTGTGAACACCAGTCTTAAAGTGATGTAGCAGAAGTTAAGGTAGTCAATGTTCCGAAATTTTGGTGCTCAAATCTCAAGTGAGACTTGCCTGCATGTCTTTCAGGAAGGTACCTGAGCCCTTGACACATAAAAAAAGCATTGGGCAGCATTAGTTGTTCAAATGTAGCTCTGTCCATCTAAACATCTTCCCCCAAGCAGGTGTCCAGATGCCCTGGAAGCCAAGGCAGGGAGGTGGGCCTGGAAGCAAACCCAGCTTCTTCTGGAAGCACCAGTGAGCTTGGCTTCAGGCCTCAGCAACAGATTTGTGAAACGAAGTGACAATAATTGAGCTTTAGTGCTTGGGAGAGGAACAATCCCTTCGTTTGTGCAGTTTATGCAGGATGTGCTGTACTGCACATGGCAGAGGTAGGACTGGGATCTTGGAGTCACAGAATAACACACTGGTTTGGGTGGGAAGGGACCTTAAAACTCATCTTGTTGCAATCCCCTGCCATGGGCAGGGACACCTTGCACTAGCCCAGGTTGCTCCAAGCCCTGTCCAACCTGGCCTTGGACAGTTACAGGGGTGGGGCAGCCACAGCTTCTCTGGGCAACCTGTGCCAGGGCCTCTCCACCCTCATGGGGAAGAATTTCTTCCTAATATCCAAACTAAATCTACCTTCCTTCAGCTTACAGCCATTCCCCCTTCTCCTATCACTACATGTCTGTAAAAAGTCTCTCTCCAGCCCTCTTTTGAGCCCTCTTTAGGTACTGGAAGGTTGCTACTACCCTTTTAGCACTGGAGGGCTGCTGAGGTACCTTGCAGGACTGCACTATTGCCAGGACCAGCTCCAGGGAATAGGGAGAAGAATCACAGATTTCCAAATCCTTGATGATTTTCAAGGTAGAATGAAACAATAATAACAAATAGTTGCCCAGGCTGGTTGCCCAGGACAGGAGATGTATTGGCCTTGCCGGCTGACAGACTGTTTCTGTAATGTTGGAATGCTGCTGGCAATAGAGAATGGAGACAAGCACAGGAGGGGCTTCAGGATCAGTACACCATGCTTACAAAAGTGTCAGAGATTAGTGCTTGCAGAGCATTCTCCTGAGGGCCCAGGCCCTCACGAGTCATGGGCCAGGTTTACAACCCCCACCAGTTGGTGTTAGTGGTGATCAGGGAGTCAAAGACGGGGCCTGCCCCAGGCTGGATCTGCCCTTAGCTGGGATGGCAACACTGTAGCCCCACATGGCAGCTGCCAAAGCACTCAGCAGAATGATGGTCAGTGCTGTCTGCTCACCACTCACCATCCAGGGTGTCACAGCATCACAGAATCATCAAAGTGGGAAGAGATCTTCAAGATCATCAGGTCCAACCATCAACCCAATAATACCATAATCACCCCTAGACCATGTCCCCAGGCGCCACATCCAAAGGTCTCTTGAACAGTTCCAGAGACAGTGACTCCACTGCCTCCCTGAGCAACTTATACCAATGCCCAGTGTCTAATCTGAACCTCCCCTGGTTCAATTTAAGGCCATTTCCTCTCATCCTTTCACTTGAAACATGGCAGAAAAGGCAGATCCCAGCCGAGGATTGCTCCCCAAACCCTTGGTGTCTTGGAATGCTTGAAAACAACCTGATAACAACTACCTGTAACAGTGTCTGTGAAGATATGAATCTGGGAACCACGTGGAGAACATGGACACGTGCATGGTGCTGGACATCAGTGCAGAGTAGCAGTGCTGCTTTAATAACCTGGAATATGGATACATGCTTGGACTGCTGGAGTGGTATTCCCAGTCATGCCCTTCCTCCCAAAGTTGGACAGTCAAAGTGGAGGGATTGGACCTACAGCCAGAAAGGAGATGGACAGAATGGGCATGGGAAGCTGGGACAACCTAAGCACTGATTGCTACCTCAGGATGAGAATTTGGAACAAAATTTGGCTTTCCAAGCTTTCTATCTTTCCCCCAAGTTGCCAGGATCTTAGATTGGAAATGGCCAGCTGCAGCTGTCAGATGTCTGCTTCAGGAAGGGAGTGCAAAATAAAGGATGGAAATCAGCTCCACAAGCGTGGGAAGTTATTCAGAATTAAGCATTTTCTGCAGAGAGCCCCCAGTACCCATGAGAACATCATGGACCGTGAGCCATTGGCATGCACGATGCAGAGGGAGCCTTTCCCAGGTAGCTTCCAAGGAAGAGCTCATCAGCTTCTCCTCCACTTATGTCACACGTTGGCAGAGTTGGATTTTGCTGTGGGTTGGTTAAGTGTCCCCGTGGTACCTGTGTTCATGAGAGTGAGGAACTGCTGCTGCAGGTGTGGCTGCAGGTTCAGTGCCAAGGTGTTCAGAGCTCGTGCACCTTGGTGTGGTGTGGAGAAGTTGTGCCCTCCTTTAGTGGAGCGGCGCTCTGACTACACTCAAAGGTTACTGGATTTGTGAATATGGTTGTTCTATGGTTACATCACTTTGTTTTTATGTTCTGCGGCTGTTTTTTCTCTTTTTAAACATTGTATAACTGAAGGACTGATGATGCCAAGAGCATTGCTGGTGGGTGAAAGAGACAGCAGGAATTTAGCAAGGCAATGAGGTGGCATCAGCAGGTGAAATTCCCCCACAGCAGAACCTCCTCAGTGCTGCACGCTCCCACTGCAGGCACAGCGAGAGGGTGACACACGTGCCCGCTGCCACAGCCCACTCGCCATGCGGGCTGTGCTCGTCGGAGCATGGCTCCCTCACTGTGCCTGCCACCAGGGATGGACCCTGCTGAGCAGAGCTGCCACTCCCATGGGATTGCCCTGAAGGAATCAGCTTTCAGAAATCTCAGAAACATGACAACAGAATTAAATGCACAGTTGGAGGCCCTCGTGTAGCGACTTCCCATGTGCAGTGTAGGCCCCTGCCCACGCCCGCGTTCCTCACGGGGGGATTGCAATCCAGGCAGCAGAGGAGGGCTGGCTGAATCAGAGCCACTCCGGGGGTGTTTGCTTGGGCCCCATGCACATGGCAGCATGTTTGAGTCCCACCCCGAGGTGTGGGAGAGGCTGAGGGGAGGTTGCTCTCCCATATGGTGTGTTTTAATCTAGGGTCTTGTTGTTCATCCCTGAGAGGTGCCCAAGCTGTTGCTTCATGCTGCTGGGGGACCACTGAGCATCAGAGATGCTGCCAAATCTCTGCAGAACTTTGCTGTTGGTCCAGGACACCGAAAGAGAGCACTGCAAGGCCAGGCTTGGCTTGGAGACCTTGTGAGGGTGTGCACTGCACTGATGACTTTGAGAGCACTTAGAGTGCGTCAGATTTAGGAATAAATCAATTCCTGGATTGGAATAATCAAGGAAATGGTTTGAAATGAGCTTTAGAAAACTGAAGTGTTGGTAAATTCACTGCAGAGCTGCAGGGCAGAGATGCCTCCTCCCCTGCTTTGCCTCTAGAGTACAGGATGGCAGAGACATTGGTGTCCTGCTGGCCACCTACTACTGCAGGGCCTGAAGAGTTCACCTCCTCTCTTGCCACGGTGCTCAGGCTGAGTCTGCAGTAAACCAGATGAACATGAGCTTAAAATGGTCTTTAACACCCGGCTCTGCAGCAGGTCTGTCAGAGCGGGGTTTGGCTGCACTGAGAGGAGTGTTACAGAGTGAAACTGCTCTCAGAGCTGAACTCCTGAAGTGTTTGGTGTCTCCTAAAAGCTCCCCTGAGTCCTCACTGCAGCCCAGGCACATTGTCCTGCTTTGGGCTGCAAAGAAAATCAACACAGGCACTCACAGAGACCTGTGACCACCAGCTGCTGTCAAAAGTCACCCTGCCCATACATCCCAAGATGCCCCTCAGAGACCGTGGGGCACCTGCTCCAGGGAAATTGGGGGAGTAGAGGGGTGTGGGTACACCCCTGAACAGCCACGTCCCAAGTGAAACCTGGGAAATGTGCCCTGTCCTCACTGTCAAGCCCCAGCAGAGTTTATTTAGAGCAGGACAGGAGGGCAGAGGGGTATCTCAGTAGAAATGCATTATGTCCTGAGTTTGTCCTGTCCCAGGAGAGGACTGGGCAGTCCCAGAACTGCCTGCCCTGCTCCTTGGGATCTCCTACCACACCATGGGGACAGCCCTGTCCCTAAGGGGGACTCATCATTAGGACTGTGCCAGTGAGGCCTGGCTGGATGTGAGAAATGTCCCTGGGAAAACGGTTGGAGGGAGAGCACAGGGAGAAGGTCCCAGTGCTAAGCCTTGGGAGGACCATGAGGAGCAGCAAGCAGTCCTGGGGAAGGACCAGTGAGGAGAGGTGATGGGAAGAGAAGGGGAGCTGGGTCACTGCACTAGCTGATGAGGGCCAGGGAGGGAATCAGGAGGAGACCACACATGATGCTGATGTGATAGTGATAAGAAGGGAGTGGTGAGGAGATGAGTCAAAAGATGTGGGATGTGGTAGGGCTGAGATAAGTCCATTTGTGACCCATCAGGGTCATAGAAAAGGGGCAGAGATTAATTTCTAGAGGTTCTCACTGGAACTTAGATAGCGCTGACTGAAACTCCCACTTTGAAAGTCAGGAAAAAAATTCCTCCTGAGCTCTTGAGAGTGAAACAAACCCTTCTTTGAGGGATGGTGTCTGTTGTGCCTATTTGCTGGTTTTTACTACGTCATATTCCTTTCCAAACTCGTGGCGGGGGCACCAACAAGAAGGGACTTTTTGAGTGTGCCACTTGCTGAGTGTGGCACTCTCACTGAGCCTCCAAGGAGCAGAGCCTGGGAGACGTGAGCAGGGATGAAGAGCAAGGTTGGCAGAGACGCTGCAGCTCCACAAAGCCTGGGAGGCTGCTGGGAAGTGAAGCAAAAAGAAATGAGGGACTTTGTGGCATTGGCTGCACTACAGAGGAGCCCCATGTGGGGCTGGGAACAGCTTGCGAGAGGGTGGAGGGACCACCTGCAAGGTGTGGGGAAGTCTCACTTCTACACGCTCAGGCTTAGTTTTCTTGGTTTGCAAACAATTCCTATTATTTCCTGAGGAAGGTTAGTGGTGCAGGAATCCTCTTCTCTGCTCCAAACCAGCATCTTCTGCCACCAGCACGGGCAGGTGGGCACTGTGGTGTGTCATCCTCCACATCCATCCTCTCTAGTCCTCCTGAGGCCAGTCTTTGGGGGCACAGACAGCTCTTACCTGGCAGAATCAGGATTGCAGGGAGCATTCTGCAAACAGGACTGCTGGGTGTCTGCCAGTGTAGCACCGTTGGTGTGAGGAGGTACCCAGGGACCAGACTGTGGGAGGCACTTGGCCATCCTGCAGAAGTTGTGACAACTGTCAAGTGTCTCCATGAATGTTCACATGCATTTTAATGGCTTTCTTAGTGGCTGGGATTCCCAAGGTGCACAACCCAGTCAAGAACTTGCTGCCAAAACATCCCTTACTTGAAAAATGCTGGCTGGGAACCAACATATCATAATGGTTTTAACAAATTAATGATAATGATTAAAAAAACCTCCATAACCATGGTGTGTCTTGGGTCCAGGGTGGAACTCATCATGCAGGCTTACCAGGACAGCTATGCTGGAAAAAAACATTTTAAAGTATGTGAGATCTTAGATCTGAGTCTCCCTTGCAGCAGAGGCAGCTTTTTGAAGAATACCCTCTGGAATTCCTATTGGGAGATTGGCTGGGTTAAAGTTATTATGGGTTTGTTGTTTTTTTTTTTTTTTTCCCCAAATTTTTACTCTCAAAAACTTTCCACAGTTTCCTTCTGCTTTTTGGAGTGATTTCCAAACCACATTTTTAAGGTTTGCAGTGTCTTCTGGCCAGCCCTCCTGCTGGGGCATCACCGAGTGCTGCTGGGGCTGCCCCAGGGTCCTGGCTCAGCTGTGCTGGTGGTGTGGCACACTCTGGGCATGGAGATCTGGAAATAGAGGTGTGGGAGCAGTTGGGGCACCAGAGCACCCTGGTGGGAAGTTGTGGAGGACAGGGCCGGGAAAGTTTACATTTTCAGGAATGCTGTGGCTCCTGTGGGGGGGTCAGTCCTCACAGCCTCCTCCAGCTTCTGCTCCGCTCAGGTGACAGACTGAGCTGGGGCTGACAGCAGTGCCTCTGCACCCAGCATGCCTCTGGCTATCCCTGTGTTACCATCCTGACCTGGATAAGAATGGAAGGTGGACCATAATTTCCATTTCTTCTGCTGTGTGGAAGGGTTGGTGAGAACCACAGGTGCAGGACTGAGAAGAAGTACCCATGCAAGAAGGCATAGATATTTGAACAGGGAAAACTACTGGGGTGGGACCACGTTTCCATGGACCACCACGCACCAGTTTGGCTTTTCCCTTCAGTCTGTCCATGACTCTGTCTCCTGAGATGGTCTCAGTTTGACTTGATGATCGTTGAGGGCTTTTCCAGTCCTTAATGATTGTATGATTCAACGGGAATGAGAGATCTTTCTATTTTGCCTCTCTGCAGCTGTACTAGGAGATATCCCCCATTTAGGACCCTTGGATTTAGAGATGAGAAGGCTTGATTTTGAGAGACCTTTCCCACCTTTTCCCTGATGAAAGGGATGCTGCAGCCTGAGCCTGGACAGAACATGCCCCAGGTCACACTAGTGTGCCTTTGCTCATGACAAAGACCTGAGCATGCTGTCCAACCTGATGGCTGTCCAGAGCTCCATCCAGAGGGTGTTCGCACTGGTATCCCCTTGGATCATGCTCCCTTCTGGATGGACACCAAGGCCAACTTCTCTGCCTACTGTCAGCCATGGGAACTTGCTGCCAGGGCAGGCAGCACACCTCCCAGCAACGGGGCTGGGCACATCTCTGCTGCAAGTTGGTGAGGGATTGATCATTGTGAAGAGACAATGTTGTCCTCTCATGGATATCTTGGGATGCAGCCCAAGCCTACGACCAAGAATAGGTTCACTTGGACACACTGCACACCTGGTCAGCTTCAGCTTTCCACCCCAGTGCCAGTGAGCTGGGTAAAGAATCATAGAATCACAGAACATCCCAAGTTGGGAAGGACCCACAAGGATCACCTAGTTCAACCTCTGGCCCTGCACAGGACACCCCAACAATTCCACCATGTGCCTGAGAACATTGTCCAAACATTCCTTGAGCTCTGGCAGCCTTGGGGCTGTGCCCACTGCCCTGGGGAGACTGGTCAGTGCCCAACCACCCTCTGGGGGAAGAATCTTTTCCTAATATTTAACCCAGCTACTTCTTTTAGAGGCCTCAACAACCTTCTCTGGCTGCTTTCCTAGGGTACAAGTTCAAATTCTGGCCCATCTTTGGTCCTGCAAAGCCACTCAGCTTCTGTCACACCAAGATCCAGCTGATCCAAAATGGCTGAACAGCCGGAGGGCTTGTATGTAGCAGTTGTTGCAAATCCTGATTTCGGGTCTTGTTCTCTACATTAATTTGTTGTGTGTCCTGATTTACGAGCCTGTCAACTGCACACAATTGCTGCAAATGAGTGATTTCGAGTCATTCAAAGAATCACCATCAAAGGTATTAGCAAAAAGTGGTTTTAGTAAGTATTTATAAAAGTTTGATTTAACAAAGTTCAGAGACAAGGTTCACCCTGTTACATGGGTGGAACATGCAAAGGAAAATCAAGTTAGAATCAATGATTTACACAGTGGTGGAAGACCTTGTTGACTCACAATCAAATTGCATAAGATGGGAGAAGCTTGTGTGAGACTCTTTGTACCCACAACTTTGTTCCTTGAAAAATGAGTATTAGAAAAACCACATCTGTCCATGTGTGATCTGCGCATCGTGTGCATCAAAGCTCACTGGGTCACTCTGATCCTTTTTGTGCGTTTCCTAAAGGAGTTCTTGGCCCAGCTACAGCTCAGGCCTTTTCCTCCTTTGGAGTCTGTACCAAACTCCTGCTGGTTTGGTACAAACATGGACATGGGGGCTGAGTGCACCTCACAGCAGGACACATCTGTGCTGCAGCTTTCCCAAGTGCACAGGGGCACAAGGTAACCTGGCATCCTTGTGGGGTAGAGCTTCAGCAGCTGGCCCTGAGCCAGCAGTGCCCTGGCAGCCAGGAGGGACATCCCTGTCCTGGGGCAGCAGGGAGGGGATTGTCCCGCTCTGCTCTGCCCTGGGGCGGCCTCACCTCAATACTGGGGCAGTTTGGGGGGACACAATGGAAGGGAGAGATGGAGCCATTGGAGAGTGTCCAAAGGAGGGACACAGAGATGGGGAAGGGCCTTGATTTGAAGGTGTGTGAGGACACTGAGGGCACTTGGTGTGTTCAGCTGGAGCAGAGGAGACTGAGGGGAGACCTCAGTGCAGTTCCAACTGCCTGGGCAGGGGCAGAGGAGGGGCAGGGACTGAGCTCTGCTCTGGGGGGACCAGGGACAGCACCCAGGGAATGGCTGGAGCTGTGTCAGGGCAGGCTCAGGTTGGATCTCAGCAAAAGGTTCTTCCCCCAGAGGCTGGTTGGCACTGACCAGGCTCCCCAGGGCAGTGGGCACAGCCCCAAGGCTGCCAGAGCTGCAGGAGGGTTTGGATGATCCTCTGGGGCGCAGGGGGTGACTCTTGGGGATGGGCCTGTGCAGGGCCAGGGGTTGGACTGGATGATCCCTGTGGGTGCCTTCCATCTCTGCATATTCTGTGATTCCATAATTCTGAGATTCAGGAAATTCTGTTTTGAGCTCAGAGCTCTTCCTTGTCCAGCTCAGTCTCTGGAGATCCAGTCTCTGCAGAGCATCGTTCCTGCAAGATTTCAAATTCCCAAGTATTTACCCTTATTCTCCTGGTCTCCCCTTGGGTGTCTGTTTGGCTGTTTTGCTGCTGAGATTTACAGCCCCTCTCTCCATCCCAGCACTCAGAGGGATGAAGCTGCAGCTCCTCTCTGTCCGGCTGCTTCACCCCCACCCCTCCCATGTGCAACTCACGTCCCAGCTTTAAATCTCCCTTTAAGCACACACCTGTTTTCTATTGCTGTTGCAGCCTGATTTTAACTGTGTATGTATTACATGTCTTTAAAATTTATGCAACTCATTTTTTTATGTGCAGAGCTCCTCGATAAGCTATGAAAGGTGTACTATAAAAATGTGTAATTGCACTGTATTTTTTTTCCACAACACATGGCAAAACCTTTTTTTTTTTTTTTTTTTTTGAGGAAAATATGGATTGGGGGAAGGGAGGAAGAAGGGGGGGGCAGCAACAATGGATTTAGCGGAGATGTAGTGCAGAGCTCTCCTGTTCTGCATTCACCCCGGGTGTTGCAGGAGGAGGGTTTGCAGCTAGCGGGTGCTGGAGAGCTGTTGGCTGTGCAGAGCATCTCCAGCACTGAGAGCTGACGTTCCAGTGATGACCCTGTGCTGAGCCTCTTGCCAGTGCCCCTGCTCATACCCCACTAAATCACTTCCCCACCTTCCCCACCCAAAGAGGCACAGATAAGCACTCAGCTCAGAGGTTAATTGGGCTACAAAGCAGCAGCTCCACACGCTGCTCTTTCCCTGCCTGGCGTGTGAGTGGTTCAAAGTGCTGAGCTGGACTAGGGATGCTGAGCTGAGTGAGTACAGACACACTCCAATCTCACATGGCGAAGTCTGGTGAAGGAGGGTAGGTTCAGAGAATCCCTGCCCCTCCTCTTCCCCTCCCCAGGAAGTTGGAACTGCAATGAGGTGTCCCCTCAGTCTCCTCCAGCTGAACACACCAAGTGACCTAAGTTGTGGTCTGTAGGGGCAATGGGAAACTCCTTGTTCATCTCACCTGACCAGTCTAGGAAGTGTTCAGCTCCATCAAGAGGAGTCCATGGAGAAGTGCTGCTGGAAAAGGCGGTTAGACCTGTTCCAGGTGAGGATGCTGTTGCAGAGCAACAGCACCAGTTGTGGGGGTTGATGTCTTCTCCCAGGTAAGAAGCGATAGGAGAGGGGAAAATGGCTCCAAACTGTGCCAGGGAGGTTCAGGTTGGATATTATTGAACATTTCTTCCCTGAAAGAGTGGTCAGGCATTAGCACAGGCTGCCCAGAGCAGTGGTGAAGTCACCATCCCCTCAAGTGTTCGAAAAATGAGTAGATGTGGACCACAGTATATTTAGTGGCTATACTGGGATTTGGTTGAAGGTTCCATTTGATGATCCTGAAGGTCTTTTCCAACCTTAACGATTCTATGATTCTATTAAATTAGCAGGATCAGCCTGGCTGACCTTCATTTCCATGTTTCCCCAGGAGTGCAGGGCTTCCCTGTGCTTGGGGGGGCCCCTCAAGGGATGGGCATCATTCAGCACAGCAGGCAAGTCACATCCTTCTGCCTTTGCAACTGGGTGACCAAAACCTCTGTGACAGTATTACCATAAATTTCTCAGGTGAAGTGCAAGTCCAAGAAGAGCTGGGTTAACTGACACCTCTTCGTTTCCTGCTTGCCCCAAACTGTGGTGCTCCAGGCACAGAATTCCCTCCAGGCTGTCAGATCCACAGATATCTTCCAGTGTGGGGAGGGGGAGGAGTAGATCAATCATTAACAGCGCATTTTGCTGACTGCTACCAGCAGATGGTTGCAGCAATTTTCACTTCTCTGCCTGCTTTAACATATTGAATTACAAACAAAACTAAGCAAAACATAACCCCTCTAAACAAACAAACACCAGCAGCCAAAAAACCCCTGAAGAATAGGTGAAATGTCTCTGCAATGGTGGTGTTTTGCTGTGGTTGCTTACAGCAAAAAACAGAGGCTTCCCCACTGGTGCTTACTCTCTACACCAGCACGGGCATGTGCAGGCATGTCCAGTTTGGGCTCTGAGCTCAGTGGAAACTCTACAGCAGGCCAGGCAGTCACAGCTTTTGGGAGGGGGACTGTGACTCACAAACACTGCTGTCATGGGAGCTCATGGTGACTGGGGAGTATGTCTGAAGAAGCCTGAGAAACCTGTTGACCCTTCAGAGCTATTGCTGTGCTCTGTGTAGCCAGGGATTATCCTAACTGGGAGCTCATCCACCCCATGCAGTTGCTGCCCATTGCTCCTTCTGTTTAGACAGGAAAATGATGAGAGTCACACAAGAGAACTGCTGAGCATCCATCCCACATGGTTATCACCTCCCAAGGCCTGCCCACAGGGTGCTGCTTGTGTGACACCTGCCCACTCCATGGCTCCAGAGAGGTTTAATCACTTCCCCAGTGACCTCCAGTGTGCCAGGTCCCAGGGGATGGTACCATGATGAGCAAGAGTGCTCCTGTCTCAGAGACAGAGCAAGTGGTCAAGGGGGGTGGATGGAGCAGAGACCCAAATGACCAGGCAGTCCTGCCCACTGCTGTGCCACCAAGTGGTAAAACATTTTCACTCTTATCAAGGACAAGAAACATTTATTTGGCCTTGGGGAGAGGTGGGTGGAAGCAGGTGTGCTGGAACAGTAGAATTAGGGGAAATATTTATGAAGCAACCAGCTTTCTCACTGGGATAGTGTACATTATCCAAAGTGCACTCAGAATGCAGATGGGAAGGCAAGATTTGGTCAGCTCAAGTCGGATGAAGCCTTTGCACTGATGTATGAGTTTCAGAGAGGTGACCTGGGCTCAGCCCAGACACACCAGGGTCCAGGGGGTGGCAGACTGGGGCAGAAAGTGCCGGAGGTGGAGCAGAAATCATGCTGTACTCCATCCATGAATCCTTGATGGGGGCTCAGGGCTCTCATCTTGCCCATTCCTTGTGCCCATTCCCCAGCTCACTTCTTACAGAACAGTTGGCCTTGGACACTTCCAGGGATGGGGCAGCCACAGTTTCTCTGGGCAACCTGTGCCAGGGCCTCACCACACTCACAGGGAACAATTTCTTCCTACTATCCAATCTAAAACTATTCTCTTAAGCGTAAAGCCATTCCCTCTTGTCCTATCATCCTTTCTTCATGCAGAACACCACAGACATCTCTCCTGCTTTTGTCCAAAATAACACAAATTACCAACCAGCAGCTTTTTTCCTGCCCCACTGTTGCCCTAAGCCATCTCCACATTTCACAGGTATTGTACAGTGAGCAGAAAACCCCTTTGCTCCCTTCCAGGCAGCTCTCCTTGATGATGTACCTCCCTTGAGAGAGGCTGTAAAGACTTCTGAAGGGCCAAGGCCAGTCCAGAGACAGGGATGTTTTATTTTCTTTCCGGAGCAGTCCCTAGGAGGACTTCCCTGCTTCGCACTCATGCTTCACTCTGCTGAAAAACTTCGAGCAGCAAGATGCAGCTTGATTAATCATTCATAGGGATGGTCCCTGTATGGTTTGTATCTGCAATATATGAGCTGTGTCTTCCCTATTTGTGGAATAAACACAACCCAACAACAACTTCTAGAAGCAGGAATTTCCCCCAAGTAATGGCAGCAATATGGTGAGCAATAACATGCATTAAGAGAAAAAAACCTTGAAGCTATTAGTCAATTTTAGCGGCATGAAATTTTGGTCATACAGCTCTTCACTTGTGGTAATATGTTCTCCTAAGTGCAATAGAGCTGTGATTGCCTGCTCCTGTCTCCATGTGCAGAAGATTGCTTCTCCAGGAAAAGAGGTAATGGGCATTTTAATATCTATTGTGTTGCACAGGCAAATAACTTGCAAAGGTTTGAACTGTCCTGACAGCTGTGATCAACAATAACAGGCAATGCTCTGCCCTGACCAAATATCTGCACTATAGTTTGTAACATCTTTGTTATGTTAAAATCCCCTTACTGATTTATCTTCTGATCCAGCCTGGGGCCTGGTCACATGTCAACAAGCTCCTGCTTGTTTCCCCACTGAAAGCTGAACCCTCTAATACAATGCAAAGGAAAAAATTCTCTAGGAGCTGCCAAAGCCATCAGTGATGCAGAGCATCCCTGAGTGGAAGGGAGGGTGAAATGCTCTGTGGCAAATGGCTCATGCAATGGCTGTGGGGCTCCATTCTGTCTCTCAGGTCCTGCACCCACTGGTGTATCTGTGCTGTACATGTGTCTGGGTGCCCTGCAGCTCCTCACCTTGATGTCTCTGGGTCACATGAAACACGAACCTGAGTTCTTACTCATCTCTGCGACGTCCTGACGTCAAAGACACCCAGTCTTCACATCTTGAACTAGAACCCGCTCCTGCCGTCCAGCTCTTGCCAGATGGTCTCCTACAGAGGAGGAAGCACAGCCCTTGCTCAACTCTTGGGATGTGTTTGCTTGAGCCAACCCTGTGGGAGGGGATTGTCCCACCCTGCCTGGACCTGGGGCGGCCTCACTTGCAATATTGGGGCAGTTTGGGGGGACACAATGAAAGGAAGGTGTTGAGCCATTAGAGAGTGTCCAAAGGAGGCAACGAAGCTGGGGAGCCATGTGAGGACACTGAGGGCACTTGGTGTGTTCAGCTGGAGCAGAGGAGACTGAGGGGAGACCTCAGTGCAGTTCCAACTGCCTGGGCAGGGGCAGAGGAGGGGCAGGGACTGAGCTCTGCTCTGGGGGGACCAGGGACAGCACCCAGGGAATGGCTGGAGCTGTGTCAGGGCAGGCTCAGGTTGGATCTCAGCAAAAGGTTCTTCCCCCAGAGGCTGGTTGGCACTGACCAGGCTCCCCCGGGCAGTGGGCACAGCCCCAAGGCTGCCAGAGCTCCAGGAGGGGTTGGATGATCCTCTGGGGCGCAGGGGGGGACTCTTGGGGATGGGCCTGTGCAGGGCCAGGGGTTGGACTGGATGATCCTTGGGGGTCCCTTCAACATTGCAAATTCTGTGATTCTGTGACCCATGGTCTGGAAATGGCATGACCACTGCATGGCAAATCCCCTTGGGGTTTGTCCACCTGGCTAGTAGGAGAGATTGAGGAAAATGATCACAGAATGTGTGCAGCAAAGTGTGTGACTGGGCATTTGATTATAAAACTGGAGTGACAATGAGCTAAGGCACATGTTTCCCAGATTGCCCTTGTTGCTAACTCATGCCTTGGGATGGATAACAAAGCAGCATCCCCTGCTCCAAACACCAGCTCACCACAGAGCCAGGACTCTGGGTTCCACCTGGGAGCTGTTTGCATCTTTTCTATTCGAAAAGAGCAAAGAGGAAAGACCCTGATTACATCATTACAACTGCTGCATCCAATTGGGATCCAGTCACCAGTGGTGTCCCCCAGGGATCAGTGTCGGGCCCAGTTCTGTTTAATCTTTATTGAAAATTTAGATGAGGGGATTGAGTCCCCCATTAGTGAATTTGCAGATGACACCAAGCTGGGGGGGAGTGTTGATCTGCTGGAAGGCAGGAGGGCTCTGCAGAGGGACCTGGACAGGGTGGAGAGTTGGGCTGGTTCCAACGGGGTGAGGTGCAACAAGGTCAAGTGCCGGGTCCTGCACTTTGGCCACAACAACCCCTGGCAGCCCCACGGGCTGGGCACAGAGTGGCTGGAGAGCAACCAGGCAAGAAAGGGACCTGGGAGTTGGGATTGACAGGAAGCTGAACATGAGCCAGAGTGTGCCCAGGGGGCCAAGAAGGCCAGTGGATCCTGGCCTGGTTCAGGAACAGTGTGGCAGCAGGAGCAGGGAAGTGATTCTTGCCCTGTACTCAGCACTGGTGAGGCCACCCCTGGAGTGCTGTGTCCAGTTCTGGGCCCCTCAGCTCAGGAAGGACATGGAGGGGATGGAGCAGGTCCAGAGAAGAGCAACCAGGCTGGTGAAGGGACTGGAGCNGGTGGATTCTCCGTCCCTGGAGCTTTTTAAGATGAGGCTGGACGTGGCACTGAGTGCCATAGTCTGGGAACCGCGGTGGTAGGGGATCAAGGGTTGGACTTGATGATCTCAGAGGTCCTTTCCAACCCATCTGATTCTGTGATTCTGTGATTCTGTAATGACACAGACAAAGGGACCGAGTGCACCCTCAGCAGATTTGCAGATGACACCAGGCTGAGAGTTCAGGTGAAACACCTGAAAGACGAGATTCCATCCAGAGAGACTTGGACAAGCTCGAGCAGTGGCCCATGGGAATCTCATGAGGTTTAACAAGACCAAGTGCTGGTGCAACACCTGGGACTTGGCAATCCCCATGCTCAATCCAGGCTGGAGATGAACAGATCCAGAGAAGCTCTGCGGAGAACATTGGGGTGCTGGTGGGTGAGAGGCTGGAGATGGCTCAGCACCCCAAACCCTGTGTGCTGGGCTGATCCCACAGCATGGGCAGCAGGGCAGGGGGAGATTCTGCCCCTCTGTCCCCTCCCCCGAGGGGGCAGAGGGTAGAAGCAGAGCTGCCTCCAGATCTGGGTCCCAGCACAGGAAGGATATAGAGCTGCTGGAGCAAGTCCAGAGGAGGCCATGGAAATGACTGGAGGGATAGAGCAGCTCTGCTGTGAGGAAAGATGGAGAGAATTGGGATTATTCAGCCTGAAGAAGAGAAGCTTCAGGGTGACCTGGTTACAGCCTTGCACTAACTGAAGGGAGTCTGCAAGAAAGATGGAGAGAGACTATTTACAAGTGCCTGGAGTGACAGGACAAGGCGAAATGGCTTCACACTGACAGAGAGTAGGTTTAGATTAGATATCAGGATGAAATTCTTCCCTGTGAGGGTGGCGACCTCTGGCATAGGTTGCCCACAGAAGCTGTGGCTGCCCCATCTCTGGAAGTGTCCAATGCCAGGTTGGATGGGGCTTGGAGCAACCTGGGCTAGTGGAAGGATGAGATGATCTTCAAGGTCGCTTCCAACTCAAACCATCTTGTGATTCTATGATTCTGATCTCTGGAATTTCTGATTTTTCCTGCCTTGTCTCTTCCTTACTTAAGGAAATGTGGTGGCAGTCTTGTTATCCTCTCTGCTTGGAAGACTGAAGCCTTCACTGGACACCTGCCCTCAAGAAATGCCTCACACATTGTAACTGAGACCTTTCCAGTACAAAATGGATAATACCATGTGAAGTCTTGGTTATACAAGGTTCCTTGTGACAGTGGGACTGCGCCAGGTTTGCCTGGGCACCACCTGGGACACACTGTTTATGCAGATGACTGACGTTGTAATAACACAGGGTTTAGGCAATAAACACTCTCCTCCTGCCATGTGAATGGTGCTCATTCAGGAAAATGTCACCTCTGCTATTTAAAGCATTTTTTTTGATCACTGCATTATTCTTTATAAATCACATAAGAGGAATTTCTTATACAAACATCTCTCTGAGCTTTTAACTTTACAGTTTCCAGATCATTCCTGGCATTATGTACAAATTAGACAGGATGCACCTCCAGGGATGAGACAGCGATGAGAATGGGGGTGTATGGTCTCTGTAGCCACCCCCTCCTGCCCAGATAAACTGTCACTCAGGGGGTACCACTGAAAGAACTGGTGAGGCTGAGTCAGACCCTCCTGTCTGCTCTTGGCCATGCCAAGGCAGGGTACTTAGTGCTCAGCAGCCCAGAGCAGTGCTGTGCACAGAAGTGTCAGGGTTGTGCTCTTGACTGGTCCTTTGCTGATGTGTATTTCTGATGGCCCAATCCTGACAAAACTTGTGTCACCTGGGTCACCATCTACCCCTGCTCTAGGCCAGTCTTGCTCACTCCTGGGGGAGAGCTCCATGGTGGCTCACAGAGCTGTCCAGACCTGTGCTCTTGCCCAGATGTCTGGGTCTGCCTCTGTCAGAAAAAATTTGCTGCCATGGAGCAAAAACCTCTGCTGGGTGTCATCTCGTAGTCTTCACCCACTTCTCTGGACCTGCCAGTGCAGGCTTTCATGCTCTCTGTGCCACTGCCAGTGACACTTGCAGGAGGTGAGGATGAGAAACCTTATGCTTATAGTTACTCTCCATCAGCCTCAAACAAGGAGACAACCACAGTCTCCTTAAAGCAAAGTCTGTCCCTCTGAGACACTCCAGATTTTGAGGCAGAGCTTGTCATAGGTGAAAGAAAAATATCTCTGGGAGCTTTTGGGTGATGAGAACTGATTAACACAGGATTAGTAATTAGGATAGGGTTAGGTGGCAAATACCCATTGCAGCAGCAATGAAGACTTTGCATGACGTGCTGGAGCTCAGCTCCTGTGCTCCAACCACCTACTAGAAGACCATGATGGATTCTTCTTCTTGTGTGAGTTGCACAAGGAAAGCAGAGTTATAAGTGAACCCATGAATCCCAGAATCCCAGAAAGGTTTGAGTTGGAAGGGACCTTACAACTCATCCAGTGCCACCCCCTGCCATGGGCAGGGACACCTTCCACCAGCCCAGGTTGCTCCAAGCTCTGTCCAACCTGGCCTTGGACACTCCCAGGGATGGGGCAGCCACAGCTTCTCTGGGCAACCTGTGCCAGGGCCTCCCCACCCTCACAGAGAAGAGTTTCTTTGCTCACAACCATTACACTACGCAACTGATAAGAATTATTTTGAAACGTCTGTCTCCAAGGTCCTCAAACTAAATCCCAGGTGAACTAAATATGCATATTGTGCTTTTCTCCATGTCATTGAGCAATGTAAAAAACAACAAAAGCTGATATGGAAATATAGAAATGGTGCATTAGTATAATATTTCAGGATTGTGAAGAAAATAGCACATTTCTAGAAAAAGTGGTTCAGTTTTACATACATTCCACTAAAATCAGTCTGGCTTACAAATGAAAAATTTCACAAAACCAATTTTTTACTAACAGATGTAAAGCATTATGTTCTTTGCTGTCTCTTGATCATGCCCTACTCTCCAAAGAGAAGCAGTCCATCTGAACTACTCCAAATGGAGATGTAGGTGCCATATCATGGACTCTGTGGGTGTGTGAGGCTCTGTAGAATGTGTTGGTTTTGCTGACCTGTTGGATGTGCTCATTCATGTGCAAAGCTTGTGACATAATTCTGCCTTATTCCTCCAAAAAGGCACATTCCAAAATGTGTCCAAAAGGCACACTCTCAGGATGACTCCATTAAAAATTCTCTAATTCACCATTAGCTCTCAAATGCTTCAAACTGACAGAGAGTAGGTTTAGATTATATATTGGGAAGAAATTCTCCCCTGTGACGTTGATGAGGCCCTGGCACAGGTTGCCCAGAGAAGCTGTGGCTGCCCAACCCCTGGAAGTGTCCAAGGCCAGGTTGGACGGGGCTTGGAGCAACCTGGGCTGGTGGAAGGTGTCTCTGCCCATAGCAGAGGGTGGAACTGGATGGGCTTTGAAGTCCCTCCCAACCAATCCATTCCGTTGTTCTATGATTCTATGAAATGCTCATTTCTTCACAGGATATTGGGCTGGGAAGAAGACTTACACTGGTCTTGTCCACCTCTTGTCACAGGGCAAGATCAGCTCCACTTGGGTCATTCCTAACAGGCCTTTTCTAATTGTGATCTTAAACCCACTAGTGACAGGGCTCCTCTGACCTTTCCAAACACTGTTTCCATTCCTTGTCATCCAAACAGCTGGATTTCCCTAATATCTGATCTGAAAAGTTACCTTTAACCCCAGGGCTTCTGATCCCATCTGCTCTGGGGAATAAACTTTGCTTTCCTTTCCTTCACAAATATTTCTTCGTCTCCTCCGTGGCTTCCCTTCTGTCCTGCCTAAACCCTCCAGTCGTGACTATTGGGACCAGTTTTCCTGATATACAGTAATTCTCCTTCCTCCCTTTTAACGCCTTCCAAATGACCCTTTTCTTTCTCAAAACAGAGAAAAAATTATTCCAGCTGATACCTGAGAAGTGGAGAGCAGGAGGAAGACTGTATTTTTTACAAGTGATACCCCTGTGCATGACCTCAGAAGGAAATGTGCCTTTTTTGGCACTGCTTTGTCCTGTTGACTCATTTTGTCCCTGGGAGACCTCCAAGCAAACCTTCCCATCAGCAGCTGAACCCCTTCTGTTCTTGTAGAACTGCATCCTGATTTTTGTCTCCCTGTTTCTCTAATTCATGGAGAGATTTGGAATTTGAATCCTGTCATTCTGCCTACCCATGATATCTCAAAACTTAGTACTATCTAGGAAATCAAATAAGCCTGCTATTTCTTCCATCATCTGTGTCATTAATGAAATGTGTAGTAGTGCTGGAGTCAGGAGAGACCCCTGAGAAACTCTTCCCACCCCTGAAATTAATGAAACTTTTTAATTAGAAACTGTGGGCAGGGCAACAAATTCCATCTTTCTAGTGGTTTGAGCACTCTGTCAGAAACAGAAGGCCCTTTTTGAGGCTTTTTTAAAAACCATGGGGTTCATCCTGAGAGTGTCTGAGCGATGAATTGATGGGGAGGAGGAAGGACCAGAGGCATTTTCCACAAACCAGGCACAGGGCACTTAAACCTCCTCATTAATTAAGCATTATCCCACAAGAGGCCTGGGCCCTGCCACCCTTTTGGGCACTACTTGCAGATTTTGTGTTAAATTGCCATTCTTGGATTCTGGACATGGGAGGTATCTCTAGAATAGAGGTTTTCTTTTATACTCTGTTATGTAGGCACCATCTCTTTTTCCTGAAAGTACCTGTGGTTTGGACTCCTCTATGTGCTCATGATAAGTGGTGCTGTCGCTTTTTATGTCAATTAACAACAGTTTGAAAGTAACTTTAAGTTTAACCCTGACTGGCAGTTTAGTGTCCATTTTGTCCCATCCAGTGTCTCAGACATCCCATGCAGAGCTCCCCTACTGCCTTTCCAACGGCTTCTTCCCCATCCTGTGCAGATGGATTTGTTTCCCCTTTGCTCAGGATTTGGGAAGCATCTTTGGTCTCAGCTGATGGGTTAAGCTGAATACATTTATTCGGGAATCTCTTTCAAGGGCCTCCGTTTTCTGCAAGTGAGTGCAGGGGCTGGAGAGCTCTGGCTGCTCTCCCAGGGGTGAGGGTGAGCTCTGGCCAACACCAGAACTGAAGCCCCCTCACCCCCCCGTGACGAGTGAGAAGCCCACAGGGCAATGTAAACATCATCCCTGCATCCTCCTCCCCGTGTCACTGGATGTATCCCTGGTCCAGGACTCTGCTAATCACACCCCTGGCTCAGCCTGGGGGACGGAGGATGGAGATGCCCACTCTCACCACCAGCCTCTTGCTGTGTGCAAAGTCCTGCCTTTTGGAAAGCATTCCCTGGCAGCCCCCGGAATTTGCTCATTTGATTTTGTCCCTTCTCTCCAGCATGGACAAGGGCAACAGCATGAGCCTGTGCCTCCCAGGAACAAGCTAATTTTCCTCCAATTTTCCTAAGGTAAGATGGCAAAGTTGATCGTAATTAGGTGATGGTGCTCACCACTAATCCTGCGGGAGGATGTCACTGTGCAGGGCAAAAAACCACTGAGCCTGGAAAAAAGGGGTGCAGATAGTGTGTGATGAGAGAAGATGGTCCAGGTGATGCTGCTAATGAGGCAGCACGTGGGCTGGGAGCACTGGCAGGACGTGGCTTTCATGGACCCTGTCAAGTTCTAATTATACAATTCAATTACTGAGTGTAGCCTTGCATAAGGTTAAAATGAATGACAGATGATGAGCAGTTGTGGGGTTCTGTGCCAGGTCACAGCTGTTTCTGCAAATGCACAATAATTCCTTGAAGTAAGTTATACAACATTGCAACAGGCAATGAAATTTGAGTCCCAAATGTAAACAGCAAGGACATAGCTGGGAATGATGCTATTAGTGTGGGGTAAGTGCCCAGGGTAACTTAGCAAAACAATTTAAAGGGCAAAAAAGT
The DNA here is from genome assembly GCA_013399855.1 of Oxyruncus cristatus. Lineage (NCBI taxonomy): Eukaryota > Metazoa > Chordata > Aves > Passeriformes > Cotingidae > Oxyruncus > Oxyruncus cristatus. The sequence continues at coordinate 458,305 of VXAY01003733.1, read as the reverse complement.
TAAGCTTTTAGCTGTGTGTATTTCAGGTTGTATTTCCAAGGAGTTCTTGTGTGACCCCTGGGACTCATCAGTTCGTTGGACACTTTCAAATGGTTTAGCCCCACTGTGAATAGCAGATGCAGGACAGCCCTATGCAGGAACTGTCCCTCAGCACATTCCCAGCACAAGGCTTGCTCTCAAAGATGAAGGTGGTTATGGTTGACAGCTTTAAAGAACAGAGATGGACTTTTAAATACTGTGGCAAAGCTCCCAAGGAGGAAATAGTGGCACCAGAGCTTCAGCCTTGACCAGAAAGCAACATTCATGCCTTTCTACCACCCTGGCATTTGTCCAGCACGTAAGACCTGAGTTCAGTCTCCTGGGAGCTGAAACACACCCCTCCTGCTCCCAACTCCTGCCTAATGGGACATGCCAGCTCCAACCCCCCTTCCCTCCAAGGACAAGACTGGCACTAAACATGATTTGTGTGAAGTTTCAGAATATGAGAGTTTTGTTTTTATATGATACTGGTACACAAAGGCACTGACAATGAAAATGGTCAGAGCCAGATTTGGGAAGGTCCAGTCTGGTCAGTATAGACATGCACTGTAGCACAGATTAGCCTTGTCAGGCTGTGAGCTCCGAGTGACAGACCCCTGAAGCACCTTGAAATAATACAGCACCCACACAGGCAACTCCATAAGAAGGAAGAAGCAAAACGAGGGAAACTGAGCTCAGGAGAGGAAAAGCCGTCTGCAGCCCCAGAATAAATCCAAAGGCCCCTGTGCAACACAGCAGGGACAGAACTTGTCATAGAATCATCAATTCACAGGCAGGTTTGGGTTGGAAGGGACCTTAAAGCTCATCCAGTTCCACCCCCTTCCTAATCTCTGTTCCAAACCCACCCCTCATGTCAGGCAGCTCTGATGGTGCTCTACTCACCTGTCCCCTCCCCCTGCTACAGCAGCATCCCTGCTCCCCTCTGCCAGGAGCTTCCTTCCTGCAGCGCGGCGGGCAGAGCTGGCCCGTGTCCCGGGCATCAGTCAGACACTCGGCGGGCTGTGCTGGGAGGTGTCTCACCCCTGCAAGAGCCAAGGGCACCGGGGGATGCTGCTCCCGCCGGACCCGGGCTGCCAGCAGAGCATGGCTGATTTAGAGGGATGGGCGCCCATTTCAAACAGCCTCATGGCAAACATCAGCTCTGCTTTGAAGCAGAAGCTGAAACAAAGGAAGGCAAGGAAGGATCTGGCTGATCCCTGGTTGTAGCGAGACTCTTCAGCACACACAAGGTCACGCTGGGCGGGATCTGGAGCAGTCTCCAGACACCAGCCTGTCTTGAAAGCATCGCTGCCGGGTGCATTGTTACTCTTCCAGTGCCTCTGTTAATTGGCTTTTTCCAGCCCTCGCTAGCCCCTTCTTCCCGGTGATCGGCAGGGAATGGAGAGGCGAAGCTGACTGAAGCTGACAAGATTTCTCCTTAAAAAAAAAATAAAACGGGAGAAAGCTTGCATTGGCTTCATCAAAGCCGTTTATTAAAGCCACATGGGGAAAGAGCTGCCCTGTCAGACAGCTTTTGGTATTGAGAAAACATGAAAGAAGCCAACAGCTATAATCAGCTCAAGAAATTTATTGCATTTTTGACCCTGATATGGTCGTGCACTGCTTGAGATTTCTTTGAAGGTGTTGCAGGTTTATTGATTGTGAAAAATGTCAATGTGTCACATGGCCAATTAACTTGGCACTTCTTGCAATCAATATCCTAATTGTCTTCTCTTTAGAGAGGCCGTTAGTTTAATTAACCCCCTCCTCCCCCCCGGACTTGTTTTCCCAACTAAAATATTTTAATAAATGGATGATCCAGGGCCTGTGTTCCTTTTGTGAGGGGAGACATGAAGGAGAGCAGCTGTATTACAGAGATTCAACATCCATTTCTAAGGGCCTCTGGAACTGTCTATCAGTTTACTGGGAACAAGAGAGCAGCAGGTACTGAAGGTGCCTTTTTCCCTTTGTTGTCTGCCTTATCCCAGCCTTAACCCAGCCTCTTCTCAGGCATCGGGAGAAAAATCCTCTTTAGCAGAAAAAAAACAACGAGCGAGAGACCTGACCTGCTCAGGGCTGCGGATGGGGCTGAGGCCAACAACCTCTGAAGGACATATTGGAAGTGAAATTCTTGCTGTCACTTTGCTGGTGTATTTTTTAGCCAATACACCGAAGTTTCATGGAACTGTTGGTGTGTTGAGGTTGTCAAGAGTTAATCTGGGCACTCCTGCTGCGGCTTTGTTTTTATTGGTACTTAACAAATGGATATGGTGTGATTAGCCTGGGTTTAAAAACTGGCTAAGTGCTGGATCTCAGGATATAATTGTTGGCACTCCATCTGCCCTCAGTGCAGTCATTGCTAATTGGGTCCCACAGGTACCTCCCCAGGCTGCGGTGCTGCCTGGCACCTTTAGCAGGGATCTGGAAGAAAACAGAAAATCATTACTGATAAAGTTTGAGGATGACACTGTGAGACTGCTGAAGCAGTAAATAATGACAAGAGTGGGGTAATCAGGTGGTGGTGTTTATATCACTTGGTAAATTGGAGGTGATAAAACAGCCCCTGGTTTAATGCAGCTAAATGCCAAGTCATAAATGTGGGGAACCAGAAACACACGTTATGCTCACAGGGTGGGGGAGAGGATGTGGCAAGAGCAATGTGTCTGGAAAGATCACGAGTTTGTGGTGGAAATCCATCAGGATTACAAGCTTCTTGTTTGCTGCCATGATTAAGAGTGGAGGTGCAATATGCAGAGGTAGACCAGCTTAAAGTTTCATTTCAAATAATGATATAAAAAGAAATATTGAAAAATAACCTGAAGGTAATTGTTCTTGAGAATTTATTCCCTTCCTTTACTTCCCCCACCCTTATTTTTGATTAGCCAAGGAAATGGTTAGTGTTCCAAAATCTGATACTTTGATAGCATTATTTAGGAGGACGGAGAGACCGGAAATCAAATCTTGGCTGGGGAACATTCCCTTTCCCTTTATGGCCAGCTGTATTTAAATGCAAGATCAAAGATATTAAGTGGAAGGCAGCAGAGCTGTTTAAGCAGGGGCTGCTGCCGTCGGGGAGCAGAGGTGTTGGCAGAGGCATCCACACTTCCCCCTTGATCTCAGCCTCTGGAGGGGAAACCCTTAGAAAGGGGATTAAGAGGGAGCAAACAACCCACTACCCCTCCTGTCAGCAATGGACCCCTTGAGTGAGAAGCTACAGGGAAACCAGCATCTTCTCTCTGGCCCAGCACACACTTAATTACTTAACCAAGTGAATCCAAGCCAGCTTCAGGAAGTGCTGAATATATGTTGCTGCTGGGGACCCACATCCAGGAGACCTGATTTCACCCCTTTGTAACCTTTGTGGCTCAAGCCAGAGATAGGCTCTGGTGTATCCTTGTCTCAGGTCAGGCTCTCACCCTCCAGGTTAGTGTGGCCTCTGCCCAAAACCTGCTGGATACCCTTCCTCTTCACATCAGTGCTGGGACTTTCTGGTCTCTCTGCTTTTTCTGCAGCTTGTGTGTCTCAGCCCCACCACTGGAGACCTCTGCTATCCCTGGGCCAGGAAGACTTGGGTGAGGCTGATCCCAGGAACGTGACTCTCTGGCTTTGGCTGTCTCCCACCTGCCAAAGTGCCCAGGGAACCCAGGGATGCTCTGTAGGTGTGGGAACGGATCCTTTTGGTCATTCATGACCCTGCCCCAGCCCTTGGACACAGGGAACTGGTTTCTGCCTTGGGCACTCGAGGATACCTGTACTTGGGAGTCTGGAGCCCCTTTATCCGCCCCTGGAAGGACTCAGCTTGGAAAACATTTTCTCAGCAAGTGCCCACGTGTGCTGCAGACACCTACAGCCCAGCTGCTGGCAGAGGAGGTGCTGCTTGGCTCTCTGCAGCACCAAGGGATTAGTGTGTCCCAGGAACTGGTGAGGCTTCAAGCTGTGCCCTTTGCAGCCTGTCAGAACCCATAGACCCACCATGAGCTGGACCAGTGTGGTGCTGTGCTGCCAGGTAGGATGGTCTCTGCAGCCTGGGAGCACAGCCCAGGGACAGCATCTCCCCTGTGCTCAGGGCTTGGTGAAACATCTGCATGTCACTTTGGGATGTCCAGTCCTGCTTTGCACTCTTGGCTTGCTCTGTACCATGGCAAAGATGATCTTGTGCTCAAGGACAGCTCTGCTATAAACCACTCCCCAGGTGGCACCATGAGCCCAAGGAGTGGCTCATCCTCACTGGGGTGATGTCACTGTGATGGCAGGACAATCTTGTGGCACAGCTAACACTGCTCAAACACAAGGGAGTGGGCTCTGACTGCCACTGTTTATTTGCAACCCCTTTTTGGAGGGAGACACCAGCAAGGGTAGAGGTGGGGGCAAGGTTGAGGGGTTGCAGCATCCTGTGGCTCCAAGGCATTTATGAATTTGCTCCTGGCCAAGGTAGGACTCATGAAATGGGTCTCATAGGTACTTGTGTGCAAAGGGGGCACAGGAGAGGATGGTGGAGCATCATCCTGGTAAGGCACAGGTCCCCTGTGTGGATGAAAACATTGAGATGACCATGTTGAACAAGAGAAGCAGTTGAAGAAGGCTTCTGAAACCTGTGGCTGAGGATGGCTTCATCAGCAGGTGGATGAAAGACAGGAGCAGAGAAGTTTTCACAAGCAATTAATGCATCATCATTCCCAAGGCTTCCCCTAAACTAACAGGCCATGAAGAAATGGCACCTGGAGTAAACCTTTCGTAAGCAACTCACTGCATGTAGGAACTGTCCCACAGCACCTCCAAAGGCTGCCTGCTCTGTCTCTAACAGATGCAATTATTTTGTTGTCCCTTGAGTGGTCTCCTGGGATAGATTCCACTGGGCTGGCAAAGGCAAAGCTGTAAAGATTTTACTGCCAGTCCCTGCATCTCAGAGCTGCATCTGCTGTTAATAAGAAATCCACAGTATATCTCAAGTTTCCTGCTGCTGTCTGGGCTTCTGCTCTTAGTGCTCATGTAAGTGTTCCGAGCTCAAAGGCTTGTCTGAGCTCAGGCAGCTCCTCAGGCCCTGGCCTGGCTCTGTCCCTGGGGAGGGAGAAGTGGTCTCATGGCGCCTTCCCCACATCTGACCCACTGCAGAGTCAAGCAATGGAACAAAGCAGGAAAGATACTGGAGGGAGACATTGAATCATGCTCCCAACCAAACTCTGTGACCATCTCTGCTCCTCCACTACAGTGGTGACTGTGCAAACCCAAAATCCAGGCAAGTTCCAGCTGTGCCTGAACTGCAGATTGGACAAGTCAGTTCAGTCCAGTGCCATCAGCCATGGGATCCTGCATATTGTGCTGGCAGAGGGTCAGAGGGACCAAAAAAACATGGAGAATAGTGAAGGGATGAGACTGACAGAAGGAAAGCAGTCAGAGGAGACTGCATCCAGTCAGGAGGAAAAGGCTTGTCTGTGCTGCAGGGATGGGATGTCCTGACTTCAAGGAGAACGTCATGAACATCCAGAGCATGCACAGAGAACCTGGCACCAGGGAGGGCTGGAGTGAAGGTTGATGTGACCTTTCTGATTCAGAGAGAGTTAATGAGCTGTAGAAATCACTGCCCTGTGGCACTTCACTTTTGGGATGACATGTCAGCAGGGGAGGTGGGAAATCTGTACCTTTTCTTCTCCAACAAGGAGCTTTGCTTCCCAGGCCTTTCCTTCCTGCCTTTCCTCAAGAGCCAAGTTTTTCTCAGAAGACATGAGCTCTCTGATTTCTAAGGATTAACCCTCCTGAAGCCTTCTGGAGAGCTAGCAGGCATCACATGCTCCATGCACAGCTGCTCCCAGCAGTGACTCATCACCCCTGCCCACCTGGGGCTCCTGGAGAATCTCGGCAGAAAGGTCACAGGAGCCTTTTGGGAGCCAAAGTTAGTTCTGTGCTTGTGTGTGTGTGGATAAGCATTCCCGTGGCCATATGGTGCCAGATCTGCTGAATGGACATACCCACCGCATTTCTCTCAGCTTCCCGATAGCAGGGAAAGGGGATGATTTCAGACCTAAATGAGGTTGTTAGTCAACCTGACGGGCCCCTTGGCTTCCTCCTGAAAAAAACCCAGTGTCTGCTTTACGGAAGCCACAATATCCTTCTCCTGGAGGGGGAAGGTGTGACCCCTGTTCACTGCAAGGTGTTTCTGTGGTGAAGGGGGCTCTGGGCTGTAGCAGAGGGTGCATGGGAGCAAAGGGCTGGCAGAGTGCCTGACCCTTGGACCATCCAAATCACTTTTTCTGTCGAAGTATTAGGTTAAAAGAAATGTAATATGCTCCTGATGGGACAATTTGGGCCTCCAGGAGGGAGAGCAACTGTGTGTCTGCAGCAAGGGCTGTGCTGCTTTGGGATAGAGATGTGCCTGTCACCGCCCATCCTCTGCCCCAGCCTATTCCTATTCAAACACATTAGAATATTCTCCACCTTGCAGGAGTTGAACATGGCTATTTGAAAGGGGTACTGGATATGAAAAGAGCACATGAACGTTTTGAACAGCCCCTGAGTGCCCATGGAGAAGAGTAGGATGTGAGCTTCCTGCCCATGTGGAGATGGGCACAGCTTGTCATTCGTAGATGAGCTCTCTGGTCTTGTTTCCAGAAGACAGCACGGCCGATCGTTACCCTCAAACAGGTTCTTGCTTCATGTCAGTATCTCTTAGGCAGAATGCTTTAATTTAAAATGGGTAGTGTTGGTGAATCCCACCCAATCCTTAGTAAATTAGTTCCAAATCTCTGTGTTAAGACTGCCGTGCCCTATTGCTGGTTTCAGTGTGGCATCGCTTTGTATCTCGTTAGATCTTTGCCCGTTTGAAGAGCTCTGGGCTATTGGATTTCTGCTCCCTGAGCAGGCAACTGCAGATAATGATCAAATCACTCTTGACCTTCTCCCTGATGAATGAAGCAGAATGAGAGTCTGCAACCCGTTTTCCTGATTCCCTCTTGCACCTTCCCCAGTTTATTGTGTGATTCCGGTGTGGGACTCGCTATTCCAGCAGTGGTACAGCCAGTGCCAAACTCAGAGGCACAGACTCTTTCCTTGTACTCTGTAATTTGGAGTAGTTATTTGTCTCTTTGACTTGATATACTGAAATCACTCTGAACAAGTTGACTGCCCCAACTTCTTCCTAACATATGGCTCCCAAAGAATTACCCTTGCACCAAACCCTACATGCCCCCAATACTGTCAGTCTGAATTATTAATTCCCAGGTGGGTGCTTTCACATTTGACCATTTTCACAGGCTCATTACCAGATTTTCCAGAGTGTTTTGGGAGTTAACCTGTCATCTGCTGTGTTCACCCAGCCCTTCTGCTCAGTGTGCTAGCTGCCCACCTTTGAAAGAATGATGTCCAAGGCCAGGTTGGACAGGGCTTGGAGCAACCTGGGCTAGTGGAAGGTGTCCCTGCCTATGGCAGGGGGTTGGAACAAGATGAGCTTCAAGACTCTTTCCAACCCAAAACACCCTGTGATTCTGCCATTCTATGATACCCTCTTTTTCAGGTTATTGCTAAAAAGATTAAGTTGTATGGCCAAGAGCCATTTTCATTTTCAGCCATCAAGAAACATTCCTGCTGTGTGATGCTTTTTGTGCACATTTACATTTTAGACCCTGCTCAGGAGTCAGGCTGGAGTATGTTATGTTCTCTCTCCATTCATTTTAGAAATGTGGAGCAATTGTGGCTCCAAGGTGTCTTCTGATAATGCTGTGGGACATGAAGGAATGACCTGAGCCCCATCCTGCTCTTTCATGCGTCTTCTGCTCTGTGCCTGGACTGTTGTCTCATGTGTCTTCCAAGAGGGAAATGCCATTTGGGAGCACGGGGCTATGGGAAGCGTTTGATCATCAGTCTCTGTCTGAACATGTGATTCTGCCTCCAAACAAACGAGTGGGAGAAAAATCTCATAATGAAATATTCAAATGCCTTCTGGGCTGAGAGCAGGGAGGGCTCCTGCCCCAGATCTCTACTCCTCTTAGGAGCTCACCATCAAAAGCAGAGCAGGCTTATACGTCATCAGGAAGAACAAAGGTCACGAGTGCAATCTCTCCCTCTCTGAGTGATGAATTTGCTGGTTGTGTTCTGATTTAAAGGATGCCACTGGGAATCTGTGGGATTTGCCTTTAGCTCCAAGCCTGCTAGCCAGTATTACAAGAAGATTAAGGCATTGTAATATAAAAGATCCAAACACCTCTGAAACTTCCAAAAGCAGCCTCCCTTCTGAAAACAGCAGGGAATCCCTGCTCTTCCTCCCAAGCACTAACCCAGCCGTGTCTTCTGTGCAGGATGCATGAGGGGGCTGCCATCCTGGGTGACATCCTGGGATGGGACCCTGAGCAGCCTGGTCCAGTGGAAGGTGTCCCTGCCCATGGCAGGAAGTGGAATGAGATGAGCTTTAAGGTCCCTTCCAACCCAAACCATTCTGTGATTCCTTTGGCCTTGATCACAGCCCTGATCCCCAGTCATCACTCAGATCACATAACTTGCTTGCAAGTTGTCATATCTCATTTACCAACTTTCTGGGAGATTGCCACTCCTTCTACATCCATTAGCACAAACTGGAAAGATGTACTGAGGTCAGAAGAACAACAGCACCTCAATGTAACACCTGCAGCAAGGAGCTGCAAGGAGCTCTGTGCTTAGCCAGTCTGGTGGTGGAGAGTCCTGTTTGACACACTGAGCACCCCTGAAGCATGATACCACAGTGAAGATAGTGCTTAACTGAGTCCACAGAGAAGCACTCCAGGCCGTGGATGCCTCTCAGGGCATAGCCAGTTCCTCTCTCATGGAAAGAACTACTTTCCTGCAAAAAGCTGAGGTTGGAATGCTTGCCCCTAAAATGTATTTCTTGTGAACATCTTCCTACAGGTGATCTGCATGGAGCTAGTCAGGATTCCAAAGATGCTTATAGGGTATGATGACAGGCAAGTGATGAGATCACAGGGATCCACCTCTTTTCTCTTGATTTTTGATGGTTGGATTTGATGACCTTGGAGGTCTTTTCCAGCTTCAATGATCCTTTGATTCTATGATTCTGTGATTTGATCTGATCTGAGGACACATCCTGTTCTTTCATTCCCAACGTGAGTTATCATCCAGCTGAGATGCTCTAGGCAAGATGCTGCCTCTACAACTCTTCCTGGGGGACCTGTGACCTGCCTGGTGCCTGTAGCTCAAAGTGGAGCTGTTATGGGGCAATGGCTTGGATTTTTGCTTCATTTTGAGCATCCCTAGATCTGAAATGCAACTTTTGAACCTGAGGCTGTTTGGACTTCTTTTTCTTCAGGAAATACAGGCAGACAGTGTCCCTGACAGCCAGGGTTCAGAGCTCTGATCCTGAAGCTCCCAAAATGTGTGAAGATTTGCCCAAAAGAGTTGCAGAGGGCACTGTCAGGCATCAAAGTGAATTTTCTTGATCAGCCTGAAGACTCAGCAAACATCAAGGGATCAGCTGTTTTCCAGTGACTGAGTTGGATGATGAGGGTCAGCCTGGATTTGAGAGGAAATCCATCCCTGCCCAGGGCTGACACTTCTGCAGGTGGTGGAGGAGGAGGAGATGGTGCTGCATGAGCTCAGCCTTCAACTCAGGAAGTTCCTGAGAAGTTTGAAGCTTTTTGTGAGAGGAGGAGGGTTTCAGCTAAGTGTCAAGAGAACAAGAGAACATATCATTGCGCTTATTTATATCCTAAACCCGGCATCTGTTGCGCCTGAGCTTGCTGCAGTCCTCAGCATTAAACATTTCATTAGCCCACAGTCCCTCTGGCAGTGCTCACACCCGCACACAGGCTGTTTAGCAGCCAATCCATCCATTTAATTTCTCATTAAACTTTAGATGTAATGAATTTTTTAGTGGTCAAGTGAATAAAGCAGTTAAAATAAAAAATGGTTGGATAGCAAAGGTTTGGCCTTTGCTATTTTCAGCCTCTGACGATGCTGTGGTGAAGCCAAGAAGTGCTTGGGCTTGTTTGCTGGGTGAGCAGGTCCCTTCTGGGGGAGGTTCTTTGGAAATACCATCCTTCCAGCATGAGCCGGAGGCTTTGATCCGAGGAGAGGAAGCCAGGGAATAGTCAGTCCTATCAACAAACATTTCAAGGAAGAAAATATTTGGAATCTTTAAAGGGCCAGCTTTCCCTTTTTTTCAAAAGACTGCATTTTTTAAAAGAAATTATGCTGAAAATAAATTGCCACCATCTACCTTCCACAGAGCTGACAGATCTTCAGATGATCAACAGCTGCTACAGTTCTAACTAGCTGAAAAACAATGTTTCTGAGGGTCCCAGACAGAAGGGTGGTTTGTGCCTGTGCCCACTTGCAATGCTGCTCTGTCCATCTGTGGTGATCCTGCACTCAGACAGATGCCTCAGCATCAGGATGGATGTGTCCCTGCTGGCTTTCACAGGGGCCAAGGCACAGATGAGGGGCTCCTGTCATGGCCATGCCTTTGCTTTTGGCAGGAGACTCTCTGTGGGACCCACTCCCATGAGCTCTCCAAGCAATCTGGAGCTGAGCCTGGAAGTGGCTGTGCCCCTCTTTGATTGGGACACTGGAGGGGCAGCTTTGGATACTGCAGAGCAGCACTGTGGTGATGAACCATCATCCTCCTGTGATGCACGACCTGACCCAGCCTCCATGCTCTGCCAGGACAGTGGCAGTGAGTTTAGGGTTCAGGTATAGAAGGAAACATCTTCATGCAAGTGTCTACATGCAGGTGGCTCCATGTGAGGTGGGTATCTGAGTCCCACCATGTTCAGTGGGGTCTGGAGGGCGATTCAGAACTGTATTGCTCTCACTGAATCCAGCTCTGCAGTGCCTCGAGGTCCTTCCCCAGGTCCTTCCCACCACCTGACTCTCATCCCTGTCTGGCACTGGAAGTCACAATCTCCAGCTGGGCTTGGGAGGGTGTGATACCACCAAGGATATACCAAAGGAGCCAGAAGTAAAGGAGCAGCAGAAGGAAGAAGAGGACTGGAGGCTTGGCCGTGAGAAGGTGGGAGCAGAGACAGCAGATCAAGGAGCACAAAGGTGTGCCAGCATGTGTTAGAGGAGAGAAACACCATGCAGAGGACATTGGTGGACTCTTAGAGCCTAGAAAGGCTGGAGAGAAAGACAAAGTGGCAGCAGAAAGAGTGAAAAACATCCCTCCTTTGGAAAAGACCCAGATACTTACGTTCTGGGGGTGTAACTTCATGGAGAAGGCAAGTAAACATTGAAGGTGGGGAAGAGAAGCTGATGATAGAGAGGATGGGAAGATCAGAGCACATGTGGAGGCAGGAGGTGGAAATCTGCAGGAGGAGTCAGGATGAAGGCGGTGTCGCACTGCAAAGGTGGAGGAGAGCTCTGGGTGCTTATGAGAGTAAATGAAGTACAGAGAAGACCTCCAAGTATCTCTCCCTTTTGTTGTACTCTCTCAACTTCTCTTTCCATTTGCCTTTGATGAGTCTTTTTTTATGAGTAAGAACATGGCCTGAAGTTGTACTACCAAGGAAGAGAAAAAAAAGTGTGTTAACAAGTTTCCAGCTTCAGAGAAGAGGCTCACATGTAGTCAGCTGGGACAGGAAGGAATCACTGTGTCCTGATGATACACTGAACCACGATAAGGTTTGCTCAGTGTGATGTATGTTGGGAGTTGGATGCATGATATGAATCTATTCTGGGAGCCAGAACTGCCGCACTGCTGGTTTCTTAAAAATCCCTGAGTTATGGTATTTAACTTCAGTTCTTCCATGGTTTTTCTTCAAGAGCCAGGATATCTAGAGGCATAAGCAGCAGCAGCCTGGTTATTCCATACTGCAGATATTAGGGATGGTTCGCATCAAACAGATTTTCCCATGAAAATACAGGGCCTCCAGTCCAGCCCTGGAAAAATCACTAATTATGGTGCAGAGCCTGTTTACATTCACAGAATATAACTTCTGTTTGGTGGTTCTTTATCTTTATTTTTTCCACTGCAAAAGATTTCAAAGTCATCTTCCTTCCAAAGTCATATTCTGCAACTTAAGAAAGATCTGAAGTCACTAGAGAGTGTCCAAAGGAGCCCAATGAAGATGGGGAACGGCTTTGATTTGAAACCATGTGAGGACACTGAGGGCACTTGGTGTGTTCAGCTGGAGAAGAGGAGACCGAGGGGAGACCTCAGTGCAGTTCCAACTGCCTGGGCAGGGTGTAGTGGTTTTGATCCTAGGCCTTCCTTGGTAACCAGGTTGTAACCAAGGAACCAAGGCCATGTTCCCAGTATTCCATACGATTTTTACGTAAGCAAGGGTAAAAATAAGAAGGGAGAGGAGGTTCTTGCTCCTTTATCTTTCAGTGAGGTTCAGGAGCAGTGGGTCTCTGCGTTGGTCTTGCTTATCCATCAGCTGAGGCCTGCAGCGACTGCTGCTCTGCCACGCGGGAGGGTGGAGAGCGCCGGCTGTGTCCGGCGTCCTGTTTTTATTGAGGGACGTGGTGAGATTTATTTTTACCCGTTCTTTATTTTGCTAGTTCTTAGTTTTTGATTGTGTATATCTGTTTTTTCCCTTTTCCCTTTTTCCCTTTTCCTTTTCCCTTTCCCTCTGGGGGAGGGGGATGTATTCACGATCTCTAATATTGTACATAGTATTCTAGCTGTATATAACTGTAAAAATATGCAAAAATATATATTTTGGTATAATTCGGTTGGTTTCGGGTTTTTCAGTTTCTATAGTTTTTTTTTTTTTCCTTTGCCCTGGGGAAGAAGGGAGGGGGAGGCTTTCCCTGTGGGTTCAGGTAGTTGGCATGAAGCCAACACACAGGGGCAGAGGAGGGGCAGGGACTGAGCTCTGCTCTGGGGGGACCAGGGACAGCACCCAGGGAATGGCTGGAGCTGTGCCAGGGCAGGGTCAGGTTGGATCTCAGCAAAAGGTTCTTCCCCCAGAGGCTGGTTGGCACTGACCAGGCTCCCCAGGGCAGTGGGCACAGCCCCAAGGCTGCCAGAGCTCCAGGAGGGTTTGGCTGATCCTCTGGGGTGCAGGGGGTGACTCTTGGGGATGGGCCTGTGCAGGGCCAGGGGTTGGGCTGGATGATCCTTGTGAGTCCCTTCCAACTCATGTTCTGTGATTCAAGAAGCATTTGGCTCCCAGCAGGTGAGATGGTACGTGGGTGTGTGCGATGCCTCGAGGGCCATCTCCCAGTGTCCTGGGGTGTGACTGTGGGCCTGGATTGTGGCCTCTTTCCAGCACTGCCAGTTTGATAATTTACAGGAGCACAGATCTGCATTCTGCAAGTGAGGAGCTTAATAAATAAATCATAGAAATGGGCGAGGAATGAATTACCATTGGCTCCAGAGAAGCTGCAGCAATGGAGTACAGGATGTCTCCTGCCAGGGCCCTGCCAGCCCAGGGCTGCGTCCACAGGTGATCCCAACAACGGGATGCACAAAGGGACTCTCCTTCGTCAGTCACTGAGCTCAAGCCCAGGAAGCCCTGGCATGTAGAAGAGAGAAAACATCAAAAGGACACTTTGACACATGCTTAACATTTTATATATTTTGTGTAAAACAGCAAAAAGGTGGATTTTAAAATATTCATCTCCTGGGAAGGCAGCTGGGTGGATAAAAGGCTCCCAGTCTTCAGGGAAAGGGGGAAGAGATGGGGTTGACGTGTGTCTTCTTTGACTGGGAAAGGAGACAGCAGGCGATGTCTGAGAGCACCCAGGGTGTCCTGCAGGTGCTGAGGGGAGCTGGGAAGGAGCCCTCAGGCTCTCCCTCCCAAAGCCAGGCACATTTGGTAACTTCAGCCAGCACTGCCTAAGAGGCAACAATGCCACCTCTCGGAATTCAGTCCCGAACCTTGTCATAGGTGATATTCTTGTCAGGGTGCCAATGCCCAGAGTCCTGCTGTGAAGTGCAGTTCTCAGGTTTGATTTTCCAGAGGAACTTTTTAAGCCTCTGGCCTTGGAGAGGTCAGAAATTGCTGTCACAGCACAACTCGAAGGTTTGGACGCTGGGGGATAACTCATTGGGTTTTTGGTTATGTTTGTTTGCTTTATTTTTAGTACTCTGTTGCTAAGCCAGGCCCAAGACTCAGGGAAAGGGGAAGGATTGAATGTTTTTTTTTTTCATGTTGGGTCCAGTGATGCAGATACCCAGAGGCTGAAGGGGGTGCAGCACAGCTCCTCACTGAAAGCATAGCTGAGAGCTTGGCTGCTTATCCCCCACAGACCAGCCTGTACCTCTTCCTCCATGTGAATCAACATCAGACACACAAAACCTATTCATAAACCCCAAATACATCTTTTCATTCCACCCTTCAATATCCACCTTCCATACCACAGGTGAGCCAGCCTTTCCTGGGTTATATATCTGTATCTGTTTCTACATCTATCATCTGTCTATATCTTTATATCTGCAGAGTTTGCTGTACTCCCTGTTCCAGACCAGACCAGAGGGTTTTCTCTGCATGTGCTTTTTCCCCCTCTCAAAGGGCCAGAAAGCACCCTGGGTTGTGAGAGGCACTGAGCTATGAAGGTCCAGATTAGCATTTATTTTCCCTGTTCTTCCAATAAACCAGACATTTAGAATTAAATGGGCCCATGGATGGTCAAAACTGTCTTTTCTTCTGGTCAGTGGTTCAAAGAAGTATGCCTCAACTCTGTCCACAGAGACATGGTCTCCATGGGGTGACAATTCTCCTCCCCCCTTTGCTGACCAGGAACCCCTAAAATTCCCCCTGCCAGCTAAATTGACAACCCACTTTCTCCACTCCCTTGTCATGTCTCTTCCCTGTCCAGCTCTGCCATGCCTGTCCCAGCAGACTGACCCTCGCACAGAGAGACCTGGGAGATGTGTGAGGGAGGATTCTGCCCCTCTGCCCTGCCCAGATGAGACCCCTCCAGAGAACAGCAGGTCTGGGATCTCCAGTATAGGAAGGACGTGGACCTGTTGGAGCAAGTCCAGAGAAGGTGTACTGGGCTGAGATGGATGGCTGGATGGCCACAGTCAACACACCACAGGAGGTTAGCAGGATGATGAGAGGGATGGAGCACCTCTCCTATGAGGAAAGGCTGAGACAACTGGGATTGTTCAGCCTGGAAAAGAGAAGGCTTCAGGGTGACCTAATTGTGGCCTTCCAGTAACTGAAGGGAGCCTGCAAGAAAAATGGGGAGAGATGGAGGGACAGGACAAGGAGGAATGGCTTCTCACTGCCAGAGGGCAGGAATAGATGGGATATTGGGGAGAAATTCTTCCCTCTGAGGGCAGGGAGGCCCTGGCACAGGTTGCCCAGAGAAGCTGTGGCTGCCCCATCCCTGGAAGTGTCCAAGGCCGGGTTGGAAAGGGCTTGGAGCAACCTGGGCTAGTGGAAGGTGTCCCTGCCCATGGCAGGGGGTGGGATGAGATGGGCTTTGAGGTCCCTTCCAACCCAAACCAGTGTGTGATTCTATACAGGGACAGAAACCAGAGGTGCTGACCTGCAGTGGGTGCCAGGTTGACCTCAGGGATGGGCTGCAAGAGGACAGTGATGCAGAGGGAAGCGTGCTGTGGGAATCTCTTCTTACAAGGAATGCTTTCAGGATTTAACGTGATCCACTTCCTTAATTCAGCTAGTGCAAACAAAAGTCATTCTACTTTGTGAGTCTCCATTTAAGGCACGGTGTGCTTTATCTAATCCCTGCCCTTCAGGGCTGTTCTTATTTTTTCCTGTATTTTCTGGAGTCTGTCTGCATGTGCCTGCTCTCAAGGAGGGGTTCATGCAAAGCACCCTCTTTTCCATGCAGGTGGTTGGTGAAGAGACTCTTGGTCTCTGTATGGAGGAAGAGCAGAACAAGGGGCTTTGCCTCCCACAGTGCTCTCCCACCTCTCCATGCCAAGGCATTTGCCAGGAGCTTCTTGTGGAAGCAGACTAGCCTTAACCAGGAGACAGAGAAGCCTCCTGCTCCTTTCACAGGAAAAAAATCCCTTCTGGCCAAAAATGGCAGTGAAAAAGGAGGGGGGGGGGAAGAAGAAGAAAAAAAGTTCTTTATTTGAAGGATTCTTCCCATGTGTGCAGTTTTGCCCCAGACAATAACAACTCCTTCCCCTCCCAAACCAAACAGAGAGTGAACCCTCAGCCAGGGGAAACCTTCCAGGTGCAATTTGATGTTCAGGGCTGCTGTGCTTAACAGCTCAGTTTGTGTTTGCAATTTGTCTACCCCAGACTTGTGTTCCCCCAATTCACAGTGAGAGGTCCTATCCATAACAAAGGGATTTTCCTCTGCAGCATCTAACAGGGCACATGCACAAAGTCCTCTTATCCCTTCCCAAAAGCTGCTGCCACAGCCTTCTGCAGAAAGGTGTGGGAAACCAGCACTCTGCCCCTGCAAGGGAGACCTCCACAAAGAGCAACCAGCAAGGCTCCCTGGGCAGAGGGGAGGTGCTCCTACAAGGCTCAGAGCAATTCCAATGCTTTCTAGCTCAAAGAAGGCTCATGAAGGGGCACCAAGTGCAGGACACATCTGCAGCAGCTGCCCTTGTCCAGGGAGAGTGCTGGATTGAAGAAACCTCGTGGACTGGCCCACACAGTGGGCACAGCAAGTCTCTGCAGAAGGATCACACAAATGACTTCTCCACGAAAGCAGGACACACAGGATGCCAACAGCCAGTGAGGTAGTGAGGCTGGGGCATGTGGAGGTTGAGCATGTCCTAGAGGAAGGTGATGTGGAGGTACCTCATGGACATGAGGCAGGGTATGTGCTCAGAACACCAGGGTAGGAGAAGGTGAGCAGAATATCCTAGAGAAGGGTGCTCTGACCATCTCCTGACTTCCTCCAGCTGCTATCAGGTCTTTTGCCACCCACACTGGCCTTATCCATCTCTCATCACAGGTTCTGCTGCTTCCCCTGGACCCTAGTGACGACTCCTCTGGTCTCTGTCTTCTCTGGCTATTCTGGTTGGAGAGCTTCACTCTCAGCTGGGAGGTATCCTCCTGCTTCTTTGCTGATTCAGATCCCTGTCTGGTCCAGCTGCAGTGGGAATGCAGTGAGGATGCCTGGCCATGAGAGACCAGGAATGCTGGAGGATAGGTTTGCTCTGTGCACATACAAGTGCAGGAACATGGACACTTTTTTAAGGCTGAGGTGTCTCTCTCGTGAAGGTTTTGAGGTGGAGCTGCCTATTGGAGAAGCAGGGGGACATGGCCAGACTCTGGGGCAGCTATGTGACAGCTATAACAGCACATCTGTTTAGTCAGAAGAATAACATCTTATTTTTCACACCATTTCCATTCTCATTCTCTGTTTTGTTTCCAGTGATAAATGTGAAAGCACTAATAGAAAACTTCCCGTGGAGATTTCTTGTTTTGACAAAAGATCAATTTTCCATTGTGTAGATATTTTAAACAAATATTTCTGTCTGCTGTAGGAGGAATAAGTCACATTGAGGGGAGAGAGGAGCATGCTGTGGCAAGCAGTGACCTCAGAAATATTTGGGCTGTGACAGAAAACATCTGCCTTGAGCTTCCTGGGCAGCTGGGATGTCTCACCCTTCTTTTGCATCCAGCCTTAATGGTAGAGAAAGATGAGAGTGGTGGATTGACCCAAGAGAGGTGTCCTGAACAGGGCAGATCACACAGAATAACACAGAACACACTGATTTGGAAGGGACCCACAAGGATCATCCAGTCCAAGCCCTGGCCCTGCACAGGCCCATCCCCAAGAGTCACCCCCTGTGCCCCAGAGGATCAGCCAAACCCTCCTGGAGCTCTGGCAGCCTTGGGGCTGTGCCCACTGCCCTGGGGAGCCTGGTCAGTGCCCAACCAGCCTCTGGGGGAAGAACCTTTTGCTGAGATCCAACCTGAGCCTGCCCTGACACAGCTCCAGCCCTTCCCTGGGTGCTGTCCCTGATCCCCCCAGAGCAGAGCTCAGTCCCTGCCCCTCCTCTGCCCCTGCCCAGGCAGTTGGAACTGCACTGAGGTCTCCCCTCAGTCTCCTCTGCTCCAGCTGAACACACCAAGTGCCCTCAGTGTCCTCACACACCTTCAAATCAAGGCCCTTCCCCATCTCTGTGTCCCTCCTTTGGACACTCTCCAATGGCTCCATCTCTCCCTTCCATTGTGTCCCCCCAAACTGCCCCAATGTTGAGGTGAGGCCGCCCCAGGGCAGAGCAGAGCGGGACAATCCCCTCCCTGCTGCCCCCAGGACAGGGATGTCCCTCCTGGCTGCCAGGGCACTGCTGGCTCAGGGCCAGCTGCTGAAGCTCTACCCCACAAGGATGCCAGGTTACCTTGTGCCCCTGTGCACTTGGGAAAGCTGCAGCACAGATGTGTCCTGCTGTGAGGTGCACTCAGCCCCCATGTCCATGTTTGTACCAAACCAGCAGGAGTTTGGTACAGACTCCAAAGGAGGAAAAGGCCTGAGCTGTAGCTGGGCCAAGAACTCCTTTAGGAAACGCACAAAAAGGATCAGAGTGACCCAGTGAGCTTTGATGCACATAAGCTTGGAGCACCAATCACACGCACAGACCAGGATCCCAGGGCCCTTTTCCAGCACTGCTTTCCAGCATCTCATTCCCAGCCTGTCTGTCTGTCCGGGGTTGCCCCATCCCAGGGGCAGAATCCGGCCCTTCCCCTTATGGAACTTCCCACTGTTGGTGATTCCCAGCCTTCGGACCTGTCCAGGTCTCTCTGCAGGGCCTCCCTGCCTTCCAGGGACTCAACAACTCCTCACAGTTCTCTGTCATCTCTAAATTTCTGGAACATTTTGGTTGGACTTGATGGTCTTAGAGGTCTCTTCCAGCCTTAATGTTTCTCTGATTCTGTGGTAAGGGAAAACAGAGCCACTCCCGAGATTACAGTGTCTGGTGTCAGGACAGTGCAACAGGATGAATCCCATCCCCATGGCACCTACATAAGGGGTAATAGAGGGTAGTAACAGGAGTGTGCTATTCCCTGTCTGAGCAACAGTGTTTGCCTGGTTGGCTTGTTCCTTACGTGTTTTGCTCCTCTGGAGGGAGGATGAAATGGTTAAATGGACACTGCAGGAGAGAGGAAATCACTCCTGTCCCGAGATTGGGGAGAGATATTTCTGACCTGTAAGGCAAGACGAAGAGCATAAAGAAGCCACAGAAGGGTACCAGGATGTTGAAATAAACAGTCAGACCTCCAGAGAACCAGAAACAGAACTGCCTAGGGATAAAACTTCCAGGAATTAAACTTCCCAGGACTGTGCAGAGTCTGCTGCAACTCAGAAAACCACTGAATTGAGTGAAAGGAAGGTTGGAAGCAGGGACCCGCTTGTAAGGGCTCTGTAGGCGGGGGAGAGCTGTTAATGAGCCTTTTCATGTCTACTCCATCTGATCTAATTCTATTCTGTCACTTTGATTTTTCTTTCTGTGTAAAATTAATGCAGGTTATAAATAATATCTGTCTCTTGAACTGACTGATCTTCTTTGGGGAGCTCATTTGGGGAAAAAGGCAAGTAAGAGACACCTCAAAGCTGTCTCTAAATTGGGGTCCCATCTCAACAGCACACGCAGCATCACGCACAAACCAGGGCTGGTTTTCAGGCTGTGAACAAGAAAGGGTTGAGAACAGATTTGCAAAGGCATGGGAAACCTTTCCAGGATAGGAGGTTAAAGGTCATTTTGCCTGCTCTGTCTTTTAGTGGAGCCTGGGGTTCTGCTTATGCTGTTCTTTCAGGCCCTGTGTGGGAGAAGGTTTCTAACACTGTAAAGATTTTCCAGTCTTTTGGACAAGGGCAGGATATTGCTGAGAAGCAACGGTCAATGAAGTCAAAATGTAGAGGAGCTCTCAGAGGGGGAGACAGTGGTTGCAGGTGGAAAGCTCTTCAAGTCTTTAGAAACCTCCTTCCAGCTAAAGCTGGTGCCCAAGTGAGTGGGTGCCATTCTTCACAAAACTGCACTCCGGAATAGCGTGTGGAAGCTTTGACTGAGGGCAGAGCCATCAGGGCTGTGTGGCTGGGAGATGCTGTTCCACCTAAATCATCTCTGCTACTGAACACTGTCTCCCTTTTCCCATCTGTTCTTGTTCCCTGCTGAGTGCTGCATGGACTCTGTGGCTCTCAGCCACAGGCTGACCCAAAGCTGAGGGCTCAACCCCAGCCAAGCACACAGGGCAGGTTTAGCCTGGGGGATCACACACAATAGTCCTTCTGTCCCCAAAAGCCATGAATTAGTGACCAGACCTCCACTTTGGTGCCCACTGGTCCCCTTGGTCTTCATCTCTCAGGTGGTGACCCCAAGCTGCAGTGGGGTGGTCGTGGCAGCTTGTGCTCACAGGAACCTGCTCTCGCTGGGGCAGAAGCTGCAGCAAAGTCCAGCAGTGTCTGACCGTGGTCTGTGTTCAGCACATGGCCAGCAGGTCAGTGAAGCTTCTGCTTCCAGGGACTCTCATTGAGCAAACTCTGAGAAGCCTGAGGATGAGGGGAAATCTTGCTCTGTGCACTTACTACATGGTTGGTGTTTTGTTTCTGCAGAGGAAAGCTGGAGAGCACCTCTCTACCTATTCATAGAATCACAGAATAGCAGGATGGTTTGGTTTGGAAGGGACCATAAAGATCATCTTGTTCCACCCCCTGCCATGGGCAGGGACACCTTCCACTAGCCCAGGTTGCTCCAAACCCCATCCAATCTGGCCTTGGACACTTCCAGGGATGGAGCAGCCACAGCTTCTCTGGGCAACCTGGGCCAGGGCCTCACCACCCTCACGGGGAAGAAGTTCTTCCCAATATCCAGTCTAAATCTACCCTCTTTCAGCTGTTGTCTCCCTCTCTGCTTCCACTGACAGTTAAGCAGCACAGATCTTCTCTGTCCTCTGCTCCTGTCATTGGCCATAAAAGTGTTTCGCTGATCAACCAGATGCTGCAAAGCCAGGGAAGGAAGGTCCCCTCTGAGCTTTTGGCTTGGTATAAACAGTGCTGGTACTGAAGAGGAGTCATGTGGTGAGTGCTCATGGAAGCCTCCCTCCATGGGAGCTGGTGTGCCCAGGGATGGAGCTGTGTGTGCACCAGCTGATGAGGATGGGGTTAGCGGGAATTGAAACATAATTTAATCAGTTAATCAGTCCATGGGGTTGGTTCCCTGTATCCGTCCCCTTACCTTTGGCTACAGCAGGCTCCTGGGAGCTGGAGTCAGCTGGACAGGCTGTGGGCGGGCAGGAGCCCTGAGGGATGTGCCTTGCACAGAGGGTGCAACCTAAAATCTGGGGTTTGTGCAAGGAGAGCAGCACATTGCTGGGCTGCAAAGGTTGGCAGAGGGTTGTGTCTCAAAACATGGCCCTGGTCCCACCGATGACAGGTCCAGGAGAATGCAGAGATAGGGTAGATCCTGGATGGTTGACCCTGAGGAAATCCATCTGAGTGAAGGAACATTTCTCTTTCCACCTGGTGCCTGGGCCCTGAGGACTCAGCACCTGGGCACACCATGAGAGCCAGGGTTTGGAATTTAACTTGACAAGAAACACATCAAGTCTTTGATGTTTAATAATCTGCTAAATTATTACTTTAATAATCTGCTAAATTAGCCTGTGTGTTTTCACAGAATCACAGAACAGTTCAGGTTAGAAAAGCCCTCTCAGAGCACTGAGTCCAACCATCACCCCAGCACCACCACCATGTTCACCACTAACCATGTTCCCAAGTGGCACATCCACCTGGCTTTTGAACACTTCCAGGGATGGTGACTCCACCACTGCCCTGGGCAGCCTGTGCCAACACTTGCCAACCACTTCTGGGCAGAATTTTTCCCTTCTATCGAATCTAAACCTCCCCCGCTGCAATTTGAGGCCATTTCCTTTCGTCCTGTGACTTGCTACCAGGGAGAAGAGACAGGCCCCCACCACACTTTTAGGGGCATACATCTGATAACAGGTTCTTGAGGGAAAAACACACCTGCGTAAGATCAGCAATTCATCTGGACAGTGCTTCTTCCAGGTGTCTCCATCAGTCACTGGAAAACTAGAAGTACAGCTGGGGATGTTCTCACTGAAGGGCTAAAGGTTCACTGAGCAGAACAGCAGCCACACCCCAAAGGTATCACCTGAGCTTCTCAGGTCTGAGTTAAATCTGGAGGTGTGAAGAGGAGCCTTCACAATAACATGGGCTTTAGTGAAGTTGAGTAGAGCAAAGCAGAGGAGCCAGGCAGGGGATCAAACCCATCTGAGGTCTCCTAACAAGAAGCAGTGGAGTGCATGAGCTTTTGGCAGATTTAGGGTGAATGACTGGATAGAAGTGACCTCTTGGCATCTCTGCCCATGTCAGTGGGTCTCATGCTGGTGAGCTGCCTCTGGACAAGCTCCTGGGTTAAACCCCCACTTCAAACCTCCTGACTTGGGTGGCCTGAGAATCCTAGCTCTGCCCTACCAGCACGCTGCCTTTTTGGAGGAGATGATTTGAGCCATTAGAACCTCTTAGAAAAATCCATTTAACGCCTTCAGTGCTCTGGATCTGCTCTGAGCAGCTGAAGGAGCTCTGCTGGTCTCTGCTTTCTTGCCATGGTACTACAAATGTCCCTGTACTCATTGAGCTGTCCCTCCCTGTCCCTCACTGGAATTCCCAAGGGTTTATTTGCTGCTCCCCTGGCAGTGTTGTACAAGTGTTGTCCCTCATCTCCCTGCTGCCTTGGCACTCCAGAGCTCACAAGGACCTGCTGGCTGAGGACTTGTGCTCCTTCTCTGCAGTCAGATCAGGCTGTGAAATTTTATTTGCTGCCCAGCAGTTCTTGCAGCCTCTCCCCTTCCCTGCTTGGCTGCCTCTCCCTCCTCTTGGCTGTCTGCTGGGTTGGAGGATTTTTTTCCCAAACTGTCCTTGCCTTTATTTACAGGGGCAATTTCCATTTTATTATTTCGTGCACATACTTCAGACATTTCTCATGCATTTATCTTTCCTCTTCTGGGTTCCTCACTTCCTTCTATTCATCTGCAGGGCTCTGTCCTGTGCAGCCCTGTTCCAGCTGATTTCCAAACAGTTTGCTGTCTCTCTGCCTATGAAAAGCTTCTTCCTGTATCTGAAGTCTGGACCACCTGGAGGCTCTCAGCAGGTGACCTGATTTACTACCTCAGACCTTTCCACTATTTAAATCCACACACAGCAGCTGCTCCTATTCTTAGCTCTGACCTGTGCTCCTCATCCATCCCTGCCTCAAGTGCTTTGTGGTTGGGTTTTTTTGTTTGTTTTGTTTGCTTCTTTGGGGTTTTGTTTTTTCCTTTATTTTAATTTGTTTACAATTTTTAAAAAATAATTTTCCCATGCTGATGAAAGCACAGCTATTCCCACTGGATTCCCAATCTGGCCATAAAAGATCATGTACAGCCAGAGAAGTGCCCAAGCATTTCTACCTTTTTGGAGTTGAAGCCTTTGACAGATTCTCCTCTCCACATTTTCCTTAAATCTGTAAAGCAAAGGGCTCTGCTCTGCTGCCTCCTGAGCATGTGGAAAGCTTGTCTTCCTCAGCTCCTGCCTGTCAAAATTCCTGTTTCATTCCCTGACCCTTCATTGAAGGGCAGTTCCCAGCTTCCCAGCTGGCTCTTCAGTCTGACAAGACAAAGAAGAGAATAAACTGTCAGGATGCCAGAATTGCCTGCTGAGACCAGCAAGTGTTTGGGACCCCTCTGAAGCTCCTGCTGCCCTGTGCTCCTTTGCCATAATGGTAGAATTCTAACTCAGAAATGAGCTTTTAAAACAAACTTTCCATCACTGAATTTCCCTTGCTTGGAGAGGACTTTGGAGTGCTCCAGGAGCACATGAATGAGATTCCTCTTGGACAGCATTAAACTGTCAGAAGTGATTTGGGAGCGGGTTTTACAAGCGCCAGCTGGTGGTGGAGATTCAGCCCAAGGACTGGGTTAAAGCTGTGTTCATTCACACCCAGGGTGAACTGTGTGGGCCCTGGGTCTCCATCACCATCAGCTTCACTCCTTGCAGGTGAAGAAACAGCTCAGACTCTTCCAAACACTCTCCAGAGCTGCGATCTGTAATAGGAATAATGAATTTAACAACAAGATACAAGTCTACTGGTGCCTTTCCAAGATCCCACTAAGACTGAAATGTCCCAGATCCAGACTGGTCCATATTCTGTACTTCAAATAAAAAGATGACATTTTTTGGGCTGTAAAAGCTTCCTATTGGAAAAATAGCATTTGTGCAGCACCATCCTTTTTCCACCCCTTCTCCATTGCCTCTGCCCCCTCCCTCCTCCAAGAGACTGTTTTATTTTATCATCATAGATTCACGGAATATCCTGAGTTGGAAGGACCCACAAGGATCACAGAGTCCAACTCCTGGCCCAATATGAGTTACTTTTTCAGCAGTAGTTCTAAATTAAAATTTTTGGTATAGGTTCAAGTGTATAATTTTGATCTTTTAATATTCTTTTTTTATTCATTTTTTTTATAACTCTTGTTATTAAGTATTTAAATTCCTGGGGTTTATTTTTTTTGTCCCTTTCCAGCCTGATTCCTAATGACATGACATTTATTTGATCAGCCTTTTCCCAGACTGTTCATCTGCCTGTTCCTCTGCATGTTCGGTTATCACTCCCTCCCATTTGACACCACTCCCTCCAAAAAAACCCCACCCTTTTAAAACTGTTTTACTGATTCCCAAAGAATTTGGTGGATAGGACAGGACCTGAAAGTTCAGTTCTGGATTAAAAGGCTGCACTGTGCACTCCATTATTGCCCCTTCTCGTTATCCTCTGCCATGGCTGGGCTGGGTTGCTGCATGGATGGGGTTTGGGAAGGATCATGGCTATGGAAGGATTTGGAAGGAGGAGAAATGTGAGGGGGAACATGAGGAAGATCCAATGAGATGCAGCCAAGGAGGGATTAGAAGCTCTCTATAGATCTAAGTTCTGATGTTTACTGAGCAACTTTTTGCTGTCTGTCCTTTTATTTGAGCTGAAAAGGGAAGCAGGGGAGCTCTATATCAGTAAACTTTTTTTTTCCCCTCCTACATGAAAGGATGTGGAAATTAGTCTGGAGAAAAATGATTTGGAGAAAAGTTTATTCTTTCAGTTCTCGTTGGTCAGTGACAGCCATTTTATTTGATTTCTTTCTTTCTAAACCAAAAATGTGCTATTTTTAAAACTGATATGACGCAGAGTGTTTACACCCCACAGATCCAGCACTAAATTCAATACAAGTTTTAAACATCTCTATGTAGTAGTATTAAAATCACAGATATTAACAATTCATTGATTCATTCACATTATAAAGAGCATTTGCATTATGCATTTTCTCCTCATGCCATCCATTTCCCATGCAAATAAATAACTAACCCTTAAACCAAAATACTATTATTGCATAATATATTCCATGTTCAGAAAGCAGGTAAAAGAATCCTGAGACAAAAATGGGTCATTTTTTAAATGGGGAAAGAAATAGAATCACACCCAAAATGTCAAGCTGGCTGGATTTCCACAGCAGGGAAGTTTGTATCCCTTGATCCCAGAAACTTCTTCCAAAGAAGACAAAAAAACCCAAACAAAAAACACCGAACGCAAAAAACCATGGGGACTCATTTAAACCTCACACTTCTCCCAGTTCACACGTACTTCTCAGATCCAGGATGATTTTAAATAATGATCCACACGTGGACATGTCTTGATTGATTTAAGTTCTATCCTGTCCACTTCTTTGTGATATTTTTTTTCTTCAATCACACTTGCAGAATTTTTATCCCCAATGTGAAATTTCGGCCAGTCCAGTTTTTAAAAACACTGGGGATTACAGTGAATTGAGACAGAACGAGCTGGATCATTAAAGCTCCTGCTCCAGCCCCACCCTGTGTTTGTAAGGTGCCCCTTCAGTGCAGGGGCACCACAGCTCAGGTGAGAAGGGGCCATTCACCCCCTCACAGGGAGGGCAGGAGAGGCAAAATTAAGGAGGTGAAACATTTTCCTCTGTTATTAAACAAGAAAAAGCATCTGGTCACAGACTTTAGTCCTCGACCCTCTCCATGTTGGTGCAATGAACTGAC
Organism: Oxyruncus cristatus; assembly: GCA_013399855.1. Taxonomy (NCBI): domain Eukaryota; kingdom Metazoa; phylum Chordata; class Aves; order Passeriformes; family Cotingidae; genus Oxyruncus; species Oxyruncus cristatus. The sequence continues at coordinate 432,364 of VXAY01003733.1, read as the reverse complement.
CCACCAGAGCCCCCTAAATCTTGTGCTGCTTAGCCTCTCTCTCTCTGCTCTCCATCCCATGTTGTCAGCATGTGTGGGATGGGACTGGAATGGGGAGCTTGGATCCACCCTGGAGCTGGGTCACCTCCTTCCTTCCCTCTGTTCTCCCCAGTTGGCTCCTTGTCCCAGAACTGGTGGAGCAAAGTCAGAAGTGCCTGTTGGCCCTTCTGCCTACACCTTGAGATGCTTCTGGAGGCAGTGTCTATCTTTTCTTGCAGTGTCTGGCTGTGGGCACTGCCACAGCAGTGACGTGTCTGTGACGGGACTGGGGGCATCCTGAAACCAAGCAGGCCACATTAAATGGGCAGATGAAGCACATCCACGAAGTTCTTCTGTGCTTCTGGTTGGACTTGATGATCTTGGAGGTCTTGGACTAGAAGGCTAGACTTGATGATCTTAGAGGTCTTTTCCAATGATTCTGTGAGAATATTCTGTGAGACTGTATTTCCAATTCCTCTTCATCACACCTAAATGCCCCGGAGGACTCTCAACTCCTGCTTATTTCTCTTGGGCTCATCTTAAAACACTTCTACCACCCCATCACAAGAATCACAGAATCTCCTGAGTCAGAAGGGACACACAAAGATGATCGAGTCCAATCCCTGACCCTGCACAGACAACCCAACCCACAGACACCACCATCTCCCTGAGAGCATTGTCCAAACCCTCCTGGAGCTCTGGCAGCCTTGGGGCTGTGCCCACTGCCCTGGGGAGCCTGGTCAGTGCCAACCAGCCTCTGGGGGAAGAACCTTTTGCTGAGATCCAACCTGAGCCTGCCCTGACACAGCTCCAGCCCTTCCCTGGCTCCTGTCCCTGCTCACAGAGGGCAGAGATTGGTGCTGCGATGACTGTGGCCCATCTGGACCTGTGCTGATTACCCTGTTGGCTTTGAGCAGGTCTGCGTTGAGCCGGCCCTGCCTTTCCCACAGAGAAGACACCAACAGCTTGGATTTCTCTTCCCCAGTGCAGGTTTTCATGACAGCTCCTGCCTCTAAGACCTCCTCCCTCTTCCCAACGTGACTGGAGTTCATGCAGGCAAATGGGCTGTCAGACAGGTGGGCAGACGAGACAGTGTGACTCTGTCAGTCTTTGTTCTTCGTGAACCCAGGCTAAAAATGAGTTTTTCTCAGTGCAAGTAAGTTCACAACCATTCTAAGAGTTCTTTGATGATCAAACATTTTCTTATTTTATGATGTTTTATACTCCCTTCCCAAAATAACAAATTGCCTAATGGAATCAGCCAGGCTATTACTTCTAACAGTCTCCGCCATAACCCAACAGTGTTTCTTCTAAGTCTGCCTTCTCAAAATTCACAGACTTATTCTTGTACAAGGTAAGAGGAGCTCAGGATCCTTAGTGGTCAAATCTACCCCAGAAGGAGGAAGCCCAAAGGAATCCCAGAATCTCTTGGGCTGAAACACATCTGGAGGTCACCTAGTCTAAGCCCTGCTAAAGTAGGTTCACCTAAATGGGTTGCCCAGGATCGTGTCCAGTCAAGTTTTGGATATCTACAAGCTGGGAGAGCCTCACAATGTCTCTGGGCAACCTGTGCTTGATGTCCTTCACAGTAAAAAAAAAGTCCTTTAATCATCTTAATGGACTTTTGCTGGACTCAATCCATTAAGTCCATATTTTTCTTGTTCTGTGGAGCATAGAACTGGACACAGAACTCCCAACGTGGCCTTCCCAGAGTAAGCAGAGAGAAAGGATCACCTCCCCTAACTGCTGGCAATGCAACCCAAGAGACAGACTGTTGGCCCTCAGCACTGCAAGGGTGCACTGCCAGCTCACGGCCAGCCTGCGATGCACCAGAACCCCATGGCCCTTCTCTGGCCAGACCCCAGTCTGTTCTGCTGCCTGGAACAAAACTCTGCAGGGTTTTGCATTTCCCCTTGAGAGTCCTTCATGATATTTCTCTCTGCTCAATTCTCCAGGCTTTTGAGGTCCCTTAGAATGGACCACAACCATCTCCACAACCATGTGGTGTACCAGCCACTGCTCCCATCACAGCACAGACTGGCTGGTGGTGTGCTCTGTCACAGGTGGTTCATGAAGTTATTAAACAGAATTGGCCCCAGTAACGACCAGGTGCACCTTTAGTGATTTACCTCCAACTGGACCTTGTGCTGCCAATGGCAACTCTCTGGGCCCCTCCTCCTGAGCTGATGAAGCACAGGGACAAATTCCTTACTGGTTCTGAATCAGTCTCTTCCCCCAGGTACAGGATGAGAGGAAATGGCCTTGATTTGCACCACAAGAGGTTTAGATTGGATATTAGGGAAATTTTTTTCTCAGAAAAGGTTGTAAAGCATTGGCACAGCTGCCCAGGGCAGTGGTAGAGTCACCATCCTGGGAAGTGTTCAAAAAACATGTGGATGTGGCACTTGTGGACATGGTTAGTGGTGAACATGGTGGTGCTGGGTTGACAGTTGGACTTGATGAAGGGTCTTTTCCAACCTTAATGATTCTGTGACTCCATGATTTAAGCGCTGTTATTTCATCCACTTTCCGGCTATGTTTCCAATGGAGAAATTCCAGTCCATTAGTCTATTTTTACCTCTTTTCTTTAAGAAAATGGAAAAGACATGTAACCAGTAGCCAGTGTAAGCCAGTGTAAGACACTGAATCCAGCAGCATGAGCTGCACTCCTGCTCCTCTGGGCATGGCTCACTGATGGAGAACATGGCTGAGCTCTGCCACTCAGCAGCTCCTGCCAGGAGCTGTCAAAGTTGGCAGCTGTTTGACACTGTGGGAATTTCCTTGCGGCTGGATGACTGCTGCAAAACTCAGGCAGCACCCCTCAGAAGAATTTATGGGAATTTCACTGAGAGCAGAATGTAGCCTGGCATTACAACCTCCCAGAAGGAGAAGGTTTGCTAACGATTACTTCTCTGTAAGGAAGTCAATGAAAGATTCGCTTTCTGTCCAGAGACACTAATTATAAAATGAAAGGCATGAGGGAAAACAAACATTCAGGGTGTATAAAAAGAAATTGTTTGGGGAAAAAATAATCCACCATGCCTCAACATATGGGATTCCTAATATTTTCTTGATCACTCTGATGTTTAATTTGTTGGAGACCAAGAGGAACATCTCTCTTGTGGGTTTGACCTTCTTGCTCTTTTTTTAAGAGGCTTCAACTACTGAAAGTTAATACTTCTTGGAAGAACATGATGTCTGATCAAAATCCAGAGGTTTGTGGCCACTTAATTCTGTGGGATATGGAAGTGTATAAGTATTCAGTCAGCACTGTTTTCTCTTCTGTGGAAAGGCTTCATTGCAAAAAGCTCTGCTTGAATTTCTCAAGGTCCTGCTTCCCCAGACTTACCTTCTGGATTGTATAGTACACTTTGCATCCAGCAAGAAGGCTTAAATGTGGGTCATTTGATTTACTAGATAATAGGGGAACCTCACAACATCTAACTGGACAGCCTTGTTTATCTAGTGTAATGAGGAGCAGATATTTATCTTCACTGAGTGTTCCCAGGTTGTTTCCTACAACCCTTCACTTCCAGATTGGTCTCCAGTGTGGGTGACACAGAATTCTGAGGATTGGTCCTCCCAGAGCCATGGGTGCCTTCATGCACATGGAGGCATCATTCAAAAGGGGGGTTAAGAAGGGACCTGTTATGTTAGAAGTCCTGCCCATGTCACATAATAAGGCATTACTGAGGGCTGGAGCTCCCACTGTAGCCTTTTCCATGTGCTGACCCCCTCCTGGGACCCCTCAGGAGTGTTCCCTCCATACTGAGATGTCCCTCCTGGGCAGGAGGACTTGGGTTGCTTTTTCTTGATGAGAAAGGAGGAAGATCCCCCATCATTATCTTGAGCCAGTGTTACCTGTTCTCACCCTGTGCCATGGTTTTCTCACACTCAGATTACATCTTAAGGGGCAAAATTATTGTTTCTTTCTGTGCTTGATGCTTTATTAAACCCTGAGGGCCCCATCCTGCCTTCACCTGTGTGTGGGAGATGAGTCACATGGATGTGGCTGGGTGTGTGTGGGGTGGCTGAGGAGCAGAGCCCACTTACTTTTCAGCTTAAACAAGCAGTTTTTTGGTTTTGGTTTTTGTTTTGGTTTGCTCATAGGTGCAGAGCCATCTGCTCCTCTACTACAGAGCTGTCTGCCATCTGTCCTCAGAAAATAAAATAACTGTAAACTCCAAATGCTCATGAGCTGCAGAGTTAACAGCTGAGATGGTACTGAGCGTGCTGAACAGGAGGCAGCAGATTAATAATGTGCTCCAGGAGCCTTCTCTGAGTGGCTCATGTCTAACCCGAGGTGTCTGGGCACATTTGGCTGAGGGAAAGTTTAAAGAATGGAATAAGCAGAGATGATACTTCAGGCTGTGCTTCAAATGGCAAACTACCTGCCCACCTGCCTGAAGAGATCTCTGCTGCCTGCAGGGATGTGCCTTAGGGGCTTCAATGAGAGGGAGCTGATCCAGGTGTTGCTGGTACCCAGGAGCTTGTGCTCAGACAGCAAAGATCACAAAATCATGGCATTATTAAGGTTGGAAAAGACCTCTAACATCATCGAGTCCAATTTTTAACCAATCACCACCTTGTCACCCACCCCAGAGCACTGAGTGCCACTTCCAGTTGTTCCTTGGACACTTCAGGAAAGCTGGCTCCAACACCTCCGTGGACAGCCTCTTCCAATGCCTGACAACTCTTTCCATGAAAGAATTGTCCCAATATCAAACCTGACCCTCCCCTGGCCCAGCTGGAGGCCGTTCCCTCTCCTCCTGTCCCTTGTTCCCTGGGAGCAGAGCCCGATCCCCCCCGGCTCCCCCCTCCTGTCAGGGAGCTGCAGAGCCAGAAGGTCCCCCCTGAGCCTCCTTTTCTCCAGGCTGAGCCCCCCAGCTCCCTCAGCCCCTCCTGCTGCTCCAGCCCCTTCCCAGCTCCCTTCCCTTCCCTGCACACGCTCCAGCCCCTCCGTGTCTCTTGTCTGAGGGCCCAGAACTGCCCCCAGGGCTGGAGGTGCCCCAGCAGTGCCAGCACAGGGACGGGCCCTGCCCTGGGGCTGGGACACAGCAGGGCTGGCACAGCCCAGGGCCATTGGCCTCCTGCCCCCCTGGGCACAGCCAGGCTCGTGTCCAGCCACTGTCACCAGCACCCCCAGGGCCTTTCCCACTGGACAGCTTTCCAGAAAGATGGATTGAAGAATAGCTGGTTGCATCAAGTCAGTGTCACTGGCCTGCCCAGCATCCTGCTGGGACAGTACTGAGGGTACCCATGGCCACCCTCCATCTGCAAAGGGGCTCCCTCTGGAGGGATGAAGCCGTAGGCAAGGAGCTGCCCTTCCACCCAGGGTCCTCTTCCTCCTGGGGTCTTCCTCCTCCTGGGCTTCTCACCCACCCCAGGACATATCCCAGACATCCCAGCCCAGACAGGCAATGCCACTGCTGCCTGGAGCACAGGCTGGCAGCTCACAGTGGTGGGGGAACACTGCTGGAAGAAACAAGGGGCCTCCTGCAACCTCAAATGATGGAGCTGGGTGTGTGGCAGCTCCGTGGGTGTGTGCTGAGAGGATGCTTAGAAAGAGGCAAAGAACATCCTCAACAACTCGAAGGTCCAAGCTCTAGGGGAGGGGACCTGGTCATGACCCAGCAGTCCTGTGGGGTGATGGATGATCCTTCTCTCCTGTCAGACCATGCAGACACAAGTGCTGCATGAGGACACTGGGGCAGCCACAGAGGAAGGTCCGTGATGGAAAGGTGTGTGATGGTCACTGAAGCCCAGGAGCTCCTGTTGAGGGAGCTCTGACCTTGTTGGGGCATGTGAATATAAAGCACAAAGCTGCAAGGACAATTCCCTTGACTCAAAAGCAAGGCAGCTTCTTGCAGTCATACTTTGTCTCTGAAAGCTCCCTTCATTTTGTCTTACCTTCAAAACTTCCAGGGAACACCCTGAAAATGTGTGTGCCTTCATCCTGTGTGAGGCAAGAGGTGACAAGAGGCTGCTGCTCCTCCACTTTGAGAGTGGGACTGGCTAGACACAACTCTATTCAAGGTAAACTCTGTAGGGAAAGCAGACCCTGAGGAGCTTTCCAGTGCAGGGACTTCTTGTCTAAAAGTCTCGAAATGCTGAACCAAAACACATTAACTAATCCAACACTTTTTATTAGAGGTAAAACAACATAAACTCCTACAACAGAGAGAATTGGGATTATTCATCCTGGAGAAGAGAAGGCTCTGGAGTGACCTTAGAGCCCCTTCCAGTGCCTAAAGGGGCTCCAGGAGAGCTGGAGAGGGACTTGGAACAAGGGATGGAGGGACAGGACAAGGGGGAATAGCTTCACACTGCCAGAGGGCAGGGTTAGATGGGTTATTGGGAAGGAATATATTGGTGAGGACCTGGCCCAGGTTGCCCAGAGCAGTGGTGGCTGCCCCTGAATCCCTGCAAGTGTCCAAGGCCAGGTTGGACGGGGCTTGGAGCAATCTGGGCCAGTGGAAGGTGTCCCTGCCCATGGCAGGGGGTGGGACTGGATGGGCTTTGAGGTCCCTTCCAACCCAAACCATTCCAGGATTCCATTTCTCACACATCCACTCCCTGCCACTGATCTGCCAATGCCCAGGCAGAGACCACGACCACTCACATGGCACGAGGATTTTTTTCAGTTTTCTTCAGTTCCTCCTTGTGGGTAAGGCAGCAGCCAGCAGAGATGTCCTGTCCTGTTGCCCCACACCACTTCAGGGGGCAGGGGGTCTGTGTGCACCCCAGCATTTTCATGAGACATGAGAAAGTAGCCTTAAAAGCCCTCGGCTGCCTGCTGGGAGGGCAGCAGAAGGCAGGTTTGGAATACAGGTGGGAGCTCTCTGGGCCTAAATTGCTCAGGGCAAACTCCTTGACAACCTCACTCCACCAAGGACTTTCTTTCACTTTGTTTCACTCTCAAGGCTTTTAATAGCTCTGGCCTTGATCTCTTCACCAGCACATGAATGACAGCTGCAGAAGAACTATAACATTTTAATTGACATTTGTGTTTAGAAGCTCTACTATAATTAGAGACAAGTGAATCAGCTGCAAGAAATAATTAATTCAGGCCATGCTGCCTTTCTTCCCCTCTGAATTTTCGATGAACAGGTTGCTGCGCCCTCAAACCCATCCTTCGTTCAGACTTCCGTGTTTCCTCAGGCAGACTCCTCTCAGTCTGCTGCTGGTGTGTGGAGGGTTTGGATTTCCCACCGTGCTTGGTCACTGACAGAAGGAATGTGTTGCCATTCCCAGCCCTGGGTGGGGAAGTGACCCTGATGCCCTGGATGTGAATTCTGTATCTGAATACAGGAGCATTTGGTTTGAACTGGGTGTGCTGAAGCAGAGAGTGAGACGGGCAGGTGCTGGGAGAGCAGGAGGGGTGGACGATGCTCTCTGGGCTGTTTGGCTTCAGACCTGCTCAGACCAGCCTGAACCCCCCCGAAAGCAAGGTCCTGGTGACTGTTGCACCGGGTTCATTCCTGCAGACAGGAGCGATGCACAGTCTCACAGCTCAGCTCACCAGCTTCTTCACAACTGTTGCCTGGAGAAAAGGAGGCTCAGGGGGGACCTTCTGGCTCTGCAACTCCCTGACAGGAGGGGGGAGCCAAGGGGGGGTCAGGCTCTGCTCCCAGAGAACAAGGGACAGGAGGAGAGGGAACGGCCTCCAGCTGGGCCAGGGGAGGGGCATGTTGGGTATTGGGAAAATTCCTTCATTGGAAGGGGCTGCCCAAGGATGTGTTGGTGTCACCATCCCTGAAGTGTTCAAGAAACAACGGGACGTGGCACTCAGTGCTCTGGTTGAGTTGAAAAGGGGGAAGGGTCAAAGTTTGGACTTTATGACCTTGGAGGTCTTTCCCAACTTAATGATTCCACGGTTCATGCCTCATGGCATGGGGTCTCCCTGGGGCCCTTCAGTTGCAATTGATGATGCTGGTACGGACCTTGCCTGTGGCTGGAATGTCTGTGATGGACTATCCAACTTCCTGAAGCATTTGGAGAACAGAGAGGTCCAAGCAGCTCTGTGTGACCCCCCCTCTCAGCCTGCAGCAGTGGCCAAATCTGGGGCAAACAGCCCCCCTGCAGAGATGGGAGCAGGTTACTGAGCACCTCCATGGGCACACCTGCCCCACGCACCCACACAGAGCCATGCCTGGTGGTGGGTACATTTCACAAGGAATTACTCTGTCTCATGCAGACTTTGTATGTACATTTCTTTGCTTTCTAACGTTTCAGTTTTAAGTCCTTTTTTTGATGTTTTGCATTTACGTTTGTTTTTTCACAAGAGCCTGACACAAACCCTGATTAAGCCAAATTTGCCATGAGTAATTCTTATGTCTTTAACAACCTTAATATGGCTTCTTAAGCAAGTCATGTTGTTTTCATCTGGGACTATCAATAAGCAAGTGCTGACAATTCTTTCACTTTTTATTAACTTACTATTAATGGCCTAGACAAAGAACTTGCAGCTTGTACAGAGCTGTAGGGTCTAATCTAATCCAGTCTATCTATCTGATACACTTGCCTGGGCAATCAGCCACAGCCTGAGAGCTGGGAGGGGATAAAGTTCATCTGCCAAACAGATGAAATGACAAAAAGGACAGAAGCTACAAAGCAATTATTAATTGATGGGGTTTTGACTGAAGTTCAGGTCTGCTGATCATCATCTGCTCCAGTGAATGAGGCTCATAATGCAAACTTTGTGCTGGGCATCGATACACCGTCCTCATTGATCTGATGGACACAGGCAAAGTTATTTAGCATCCCATTACATGGAAATCGATAATGAGGTCATATTACACAATCTGAGGTCCAACTGTGGCACTTTTATTAAGACATGCAGCACAGTGCCACCACAACAGAGGAACTCAGCCCAGGGACTCTCAGAGACATCAGGCTGTGGCACTTAGAAATCCTGCTGAACCAGCCAATAAAGGGTTTGACAAAGATATTTTATATTAAAATATGCTGAAATGTTTTTCTAAAATCTTCTACATCTTCTGCGTGAAGTTGCTGTAATTCATTCTATGGAGATTTTTATACTGCACCATATGTTTTCCAACCAGAGCTGTTTTACATAGTTGGCATAACCATGGGATAAAATTAGAGCAAGGTCTTGATGCGCTGTCCTGTCGTGGTACTTTGCCAGCTGACATCCAAGCTTGGAATGAGCTGTGGGCGGGCTGGTGCATGCACCACCCAATTTCAGAGCAGGGCCTTCGAGGAGCAGCAGCTCTGTGTGAGCACCCTGGGGTGGCACCACCCAGGAGCTGTGGGCACTGTATCAGACCAGCAACAACGGGGAGAAACCATCTGCCTCGAGGTGGGGACTGTGATGAAGATTTACTGTCAGGGTGGGGAGGCCCTGGCACAGGTTGCCCAGAGAAGCTGCGGCTGCCCCATCCCTGGAAGTGTCCACGGCCAGCTTGGACAGGGCTTGGAGCATCCTGGGATAGTGGAAGGTGTCCCTGCCCATGGCAGGGGATGGATGAAATCAGCTTTAAGGTCCCTTCCCACCCAAACCATCCTGGGATTCTCTGATTCTATGAATATAGTGCCTGGCCACAGCCATATGGTGCCAACATGCTGATCTCCTGTTAGGGATACAGCTGGCACAGCCCAAGGGCCTCTGGGTTTTCTGTTCCTCCAATCACCCACCATGTCCTTTAGCAGCCATGTGGGAGCAACTCTTCATCTTTCTTCTACGTCCCTACCCATCTTTCCAAATTCTTCCTAATCTCAGCTTAGAACTTTGTTCTATGTAAATCCGCTTGGAAAGGGTCATCCCTGCACTGTAACAGCTTCCATCTAAACATCTTGCTTCTGTGGACTTTTTTGCAAGGTTTCTAAAACATTCAAATTATTTCCTCGATAATTTCTCAAATTCTGATGAAGTACCTCGGCTCCATATGTTACTGATTCACGGATGCCACTGACTGATGATCAATTTTGAGGCTGCAAGAGATGCATATTGGTTTCTGCAGTTATCTCTGATCTGCTGAGCAACTTGCTGCTCCTTTAATGGGAGGGGTTTTTCTGTGGCAATTGCCAGAAAGATGTCTGACTATGTCCTGGTTGGGATGAGGCCACTTTTTGTGCTGAGTTGCAAGTGGAGCAGTTTGGGGCCTTTAAAGTAATTTTTAATTTGAATGAAAGAAGAAAGCTGTGTTTGTGTCTTCTGCAAGTGCTTCATTCTGTCAGAGCAGCTTTCTCCAGGACAACCCTGTGTGGAATTTTTTCTCATTTGTAATTGGCCCATTTACTTAATGAAACTGCTGAATATAGTTCTGTATTTTTGTATTGTCAGTTCTGTGCAATTCCTCTGCAAAGACCATCTTTTAAAAGAAAGACAGGTGTTATATTGGGTATCTTTCTGCCTGTGTATCCATCCATCTGCCTATCTCCCATCTTTGAGGGTATCTAAACCCTTCCCAGGTAAATCACATCTGCATTCGAATGGAGACTCCTTCATTCACACCAGCTAAGCCCACTAAAAGCAGATTCTTGCCTTAAAAGTCATTTGATGCTGTAGGTGAATTACCAGCCCTTGTAAACACTGTGTTTCTAGATGTAATTTATCCTCATTTAGCTCTTATTATGGTCTGGTGTGTTGTCTCTGAGGGAGGCAATGCTGAGGGTGCAATCTCAGGTGCAGTAATGCATACAGAATGCTCACAGTGCAGTGTTGGCAGCATTTCTCCTCTACCTGAGGATACTATTCAAAAAGGATTGTTTTCTGCTGTCATGTTCTTGCTAAATAGGGTTTTTAATGGTCTGTCACAAAATAATATTTTAGCAAGAAAAAGTTAAAAGCATTGCATCACTTTCTAGCTATGGACAACTATTAATTTGGGGGCAACTTTTAGAAACAATGCTTAGGATGTTCTGACACTGACTTTCCACATTCCACCCACTCCTCACATCTGGGCCACTCCTCTCTGCACAGGCCTGGGACCTTTGGAGCACCCTTGGTACCTGCCCTGAGGTACCTGCCACAGCAGATTCTGGAATTCAACATATGAGAATCTTGGGAATCCAGGCCATTAATCAGCATATGTGTTCTGCTGCTTTCTCCTGGGAAGTGACAGCCACATATAATGTCTCATAGGCCACTGGCTATCCCTGCAATGTATCCCCCTTTCCAAGTGAGAGTTTCCCCCTGCATGGCCCTGGGTACTGGTGTTTAACCTGAACAAGCTGACTGTGCCCAGAGCAGATGCTGGAAACAGGCAACTCCTACGACAGCCTCATCCTTGGGTGAAAAGCTATTTGGGAATGTCACACAGCCAGCAGCCGGGTGAGCCAGAACTCCACTGTTTCCCTGCTGCTGGTTGGGAAAGAAAGAGGAGGGTGGAGTGTCACTAGTCTGAAATGGTGATTGTTCCCCCTTGGGACAACTCAGCTGGGGCATGATAAGGGGGAGCAGCAGAATCAGGTCTGTTGGGTGCCTTCTGAGGCTCAGCTGGAGGCTCAGGCATTCCCAGGGTTCCCAGGAGGAGCTCCAGTGAGTATTGGGGGCAGCTTCCTGTGAGGTCCTGGTGATGACACCAAGTCCCTGCGTGTGATGGGTTGGGCTGATTGGGAAATAAACCCACCCTCGTGCTACTGTGCCACCACAGGTGGTCACTGGGTGGGTGCCTGCAAGGCACTAACTGGGAGATCTCACTCCTGGGCTTACGATCCATCACTCTGGACCCAGCTTTTCCTCTCCCTGACATGCCATGGGCTACACTCATGGAATCATATCATAGAATCATGGAATGGTTTGGGTTGGAAGAGACCTTAGAGCTCATTTAGTAACCTCACAGCCATGTGCAGGGACACCTTCCACAACAGGAGTTTGCCCTGAGCAATTTAGGCCCAGAGAGCTCCCACCTGTATTCCAAACCTGCCTTCTGCTGCCCTCCCAGCAGGCAGCCGAGGCCTTTTAAGGCTACTTTCTCATGTCTCATGAAAATGCTGGGGTGCACACAGACCCCCTGCCCCCTGAAGTGGTGTGGGGCAACAGGACAGGACATCTCTGCTGGCTGCTGCCTTACCCACAAGGAGGAACTGAAGAAAACTGAAAAAAATCCTCGTGCCATGTGAGTGGTCGTGGTCTCTGCCTGGGCATTGGTAGATCAGTGGCAGGGAGTGGATGTGTGAGAAATGGAATCCTGGAATGGTTTGGGTTGGAAGGGACCTCAAAGCCCATCCAGTCCCACCCCCTGCCATGGGCAGGGACACCTTCCACTGGCCCAGGTTGCTCCAAGCCCTGTCCAACCTGGCCTTGGACACTCCCAGGGATCCAGGGGCAGCCACAGCTTCTCTGGGCAACCTGGGCCAGGGCCTCCCCACCCTAACAGGGAACAATTCCTTCTCAATAACCCATCTAACCTGTCCTCTGGCAGTGTGAAGCTATTCCCCCTTGTCCTGTCCCTCCATCCCTTGTTCCAAGTCCCTCTCCAGCTCTCCTGGAGCCCCTTTAGGCCCTGCAAGGGGCTCTAAGGTCACTCCAGAGCCTTCTCTTCTCCAGGGGAACCCCCCCAGCTCTCCCAGCCTGGCTCCAGAGCAGAGGGGCTCCAGCCCTGGGAGCACCTCCGGGGCCTCCTCTGGACCCTCTCCAGGATGTTCACATCCTTCCTGTGCTGAGGACTCCAGGACTGGAGGCAGCTCTGCAGGTGGGCTCTCACATGGGTCCCAGACAAGCAAAGGAAAGAGGGACTGAGCTATGCTGAAGTCTGGGATGCCACGTGTGAGTTTATTCCTGCTATTCCAGGTGATGTAACTCCAGTGTGGCACCAAACAGGTTACCACAGTGCCTGGCTGGTGGGAGATGTGCTGGCTCCTGAATCCATTATCCTGATTCTCTCCTGCAGCAATTGCAAGGGACCATCCTCAGCTTTTCCAGGCACCTCTGAGTCCCTGTGAAGACAAAGGCAGCCATGCAGGGAGCGGCTGGCACATTGGAAATTACTTCCTCACACAGACAAGCCCCCCAAGACTCTTTGTACCCATCACCTTCCTCCCCTTGCAGCGTATAGTGGCACGGAAACTGCACACTCAGCTCTTTTCCCAGGAGCCTGCTGAGCTCCCTGGGGTTTTCCCTTTCCTAGGGCTCCTGCCTGGAAACCCACAGGTTGTACCTCCGCCTCAGCTGACCCTGCTGAAGTGCCACTTAACAACGAATTACAGGCAGCAATGTGGAGCTGCTGTTGCTGGTTATTTACCCGTGTTCATTCCCAGGTATCTCCCGGCTCTGGAGGCAGCAGGAGCTGGTAAGAGGTAACAATTAGGAAGGAAAAAATAGTAGGTGCAATTTACTCCTGGCGTAACAGCCCAGGACGGCAGGGGCACGACCCCTGCAGGAGGGACTGGGCTGGGCTCGGCTCCCTCCCTTCGCCGACCCAGGCAGGGGCTGGGGCAGGGGCAGGGGCAGGTCTGTCAGGCACCGCTGCCCTGAAGGGATGCAGCGAGCGAGTCCGTGCGCTTTTCACCCCGCTCCTGGTGCTGAGACTCCCCCTGTCTCATTGGCTGCCGGAGCTCCACAGCCGGTGGGGTGATGGAATGATGAGAAAGGAGCGTTATCCTGGAGGATGCTGGTGTAGGAGCTGAAAGAACTGACCAGGACCCAAACAGGGCTCAGCGTTTGTATGTTCAGAGAAGGGAACGGAGCTGGGAAGGGGCTGGAGCAGCAGGAGGGGCTGAGGGAGCTGGGGGGGCTCAGCCTGGAGCAAAGGAGGCTCAGGGGGGACCTTCTGGCTCTGCAACTCCCTGACAGGAGGGGGGAGCCGGGGGGGGTCGGGCTCTGCTCCCAGGGAACAAGGGACAGGAGGAGAGGGAACGGCCTCCAGCTGGGCCAGGGGAGGGGCAGGTTGGGTATTAGGGAAAATTTCTTCATTGCAAGTGTGCAGAAAATTCTTGTTGCCAGAAGTTGGTGTCCACAAAGGAGGCAGAGGAGTTCTGCCAGAATAACTTCATTCATGAACAAAGGGAGCGCTCACTGGGAATACCCAGTGAAAATCTCTTGAATAACTGGAGGACACAGCCTCCTTTTATCCTATTTTTTTCCTCATTGGCTAAAGAACTCAGAAGACACAGACTTCCCAAAATTGCCTGTTACATACAAACAGTCATTCCTTTCTCACTGTTCTTAAACAGCTATTTCCTTTCTCACTATTCTTCTGCAAGCTAATATTGAATCTTTTAGTCAAAACAGCTATTTCATTCTTAAACAGCTTTTCCTCCTCTTACTATTCTTCTATAAGTTAATGTGGAATTTTTTTTAGTCAAAACAGCTACGTTTTTTCTTTACCCACAAATGGCCTTTTCCTTATCTACAAACTATTATCTCCTTTCTCACCAGCAACCATCTTTTTACCCACAAATAGCTATTTACACAGCTTGTTTGTAAGGACACGTTCATCTTCTTGTCAAAAGGGTAGTTGGGCACTGGCACAGGCTGCCCAGGGCAGTGGTGGAGTCACCATCCCTGGGTGCCCGTGGGCTGGCATGGCAGAGAGACTGGCAAGTGCCAGAGAACAGCTCAGCTGTGGGGTGTGGGTTCCTGGGCTGCTGTGGTGTCACAGAGCTGTGGCTGTGACTCCAGGGGCACAGGGGGCTGGGGTGTCCCTGTGTTCAGTGACCAAGACATCCACAGGCTGTCTGGGCTCTTTGGGAAGGCTGTTCTGCATTAACCCCACTGGGGTCTGAGGTGAGGACCCTGCCTGCAGTACAGCAAGGCTGTGACAGCCAATTGTCATCCCATCTCCCCCGAAAGAGGAGAGGTCTGTGGATTCCCGCGCGTTTGCAAGTGGGCAAAGCCTTCAGCACTTGGTTTGGGGAAAAACAGCTCATCTCTTAGAGAGGAAACAACTGTCTGTGCCTGTCAGGGCCGGGGGGAGTGGACATGCTCACACTCTCATCAGTGTGACAGGGACAGGCTGCAGCAGTGTGATTAAATGATCTGCCTTGGTATCTCAACCACTGAAGGACACTGGCCCCTTCTCCCTGAAGTTAAGCCCAAATGTTTCAGCTGGACCACAGCACCTGACAGGAGACTAAACAGCAGCTTATGGGCTTGGCTACTTCCAGACTACCATGGCAGAGATGGTTTGGTGTGAGGGGGAACCCAACATGGTAACACTGCACGTAGGGGATACTGAGCTGGAAGGGACCCACTGAGTCCGACTTCTGCATCAACAAGGACTAAGGACATTCACAGTAGCAATGTAAGAAATCTCCCAAACCAGTCTTACCACCACATACAGCAGCTTTCAGGGAGGAGGAAGTTACCATCCACCTGTGTGTCCTTCAAGCACTTTAGGATCCCTCAGAAGCTGAGGGAGCTTCTGGATGGCACCTTCTGGGTCCTCTGTGACACACTGCCCACACAGACAGTGGCTCCACTGTTAGAAGCCAACTGGATGTCCTTGTCCTGGGAACACCCACCTCCCAGCCCTGCCTCTCCCTGCCTGTCAGCAGGATTCCCCTTGGCTTTGGCTTTGGCACTGCTCTTCTTCATGAGCATTCTGCCCCAGTGTGGAATTGGGAAGATGCACTGGCATAACCCTGTCCTGGAGTTCCCTCCAGGAAAAAGAATGTTTCCACTTGCCTTTTCCCTTCATCCACTGCTGGGAGCTCTGGGCTTGTTCTGGTTTGGATGGAGCAAACAAGGCTCATCTTCAGCTGTAGGTGCCATCTCCAGGGAATATTTTAAACTGTCAGGAGCTCTTTACACCAAATATGTTGCTACTTTTATCAGGCATTTTTCTGATCTGCTGCTACCAAGGAATCCTACACACATAATTTCATAGCTCTGGGTGCTCTAATATGCTCAAAAAGAAAGCAGAAGGCATTAAAGCAGTTCTGATACTTGACAAACCAGTCTGATTCTTTATTTACATGAGGCTGAAGCTTTTGGCTGACATTTTTCACAATAAAATATGATAGAAAATATTCATTTTGATGCCATGTTCCATTTTTGAACAGGAGATTCTAAAGAAAGTACTTAATTTCAGCTCAGAAGTTTGCTGTAATCGCACACTTGGACTCCAGAAATGGCAACAGAGACTGCAAAGGAGAACAGAGCTTTTTTATAACCTTTCTCATTTCTGCTTGGGCGGAAAACTTGTGACAATCTTACTTAGACTCATTCTACCATGTGCTTGAGAGATGGTCCCCTCTGAGCTCTGAGTTTGTGCCTTTATGAAAACAGCTCACAATGATTAATTTTTGTTGTATTTCTCAGTGCTCCTTGGTTGGAGTTTCATTCATGAGCTGATGCTCAGTCCTACAAATGGATCCATTATTCATATGGATGCTGTACATGCAGGTAAATAATTTTTGCTCTCCAGTGTTACCAAAGTCTGTTTATTGTGACGATCGACTGCTAATTACCATTCACTGCATGTGCTGGGTCAGGTGGGACAATTTCAGTCCCTTTACTGGGGTACTGAGACATTTTACCAGGAGAGTAACAATTAAAGGTGAATGAAAAACCCTCACGACTGCCTTCAGCATCCAAAAATAGTGACCCACACACTGAGAAAGTCCTGGAAAGCATCGACTAACACAGTGAAACCAGCAGAGAATAATTAACAGTTACCCAGTGTGTGTGTGTTGATGGGCACAGGAGGGTTTACTCAATATTTCATGTTTTCTCAGAGAACAGGAAGGTTAGAAATTTACTTTTGATATTCTGAGATAACTGCATGAATTCAGCAGCTTGGGCTTGATGAAAAAACTGAGGTATCACAAGACTTGTAAGGGAAATTGTGAGAGTTACAGACAGCAGGCAGTCCCAGGCAGGCAGGCAAACACGCCAGCTGTTAAAATCAGTGACACTTCCAAACAGCAGCCTCTTTTCCACAAATGCTGATGGGATGGAGAACAAAGAGCCTGGCCCAGGTCTCTAGTCTCAGGGTGAATTTCATTGGTACTCAGGGGCTTTACAAGAGATCCTCCTGCCTGACAAAGTGAAGGCAGAGCAGCCCCGTGTTCCACACAAAGCAGGTTCATTTGGATAGAAATGAGCTGCCGTGCCAGAGATAATGGTTTATTATTGCACTCTCTGGATCTCCATTCAGGCACTGCCCACGTGACTCTGGCTACAGCCAAGTCAGTTTGAATTAATTTTTCAAGTATGGCTTCATGAGACAATGCATCAGATGTTTTAATAAAATTCAGACAGGCTGCAGCTATCGTGGTCCTTTCATGCACTAATTAGGGGGTTCTATTATTAAAAACCCACAGCAATCAATTCTTCCAGTAACGTCTTTTTGCGATTCTGATACTCACAGTTCCATCTTCCTGCATGTTTATAAATTCCTGCCTTTAATATTTAGCATGTAGTACTCTGGTTTACCAAAGATTAGGCATATATTACAGCCAGCCCAGTGCCAAAGCCACTCTGTTTGGCTCTGTTTGAGCTGGCTCTTGCATCTGCTTTGCTTCATCCACTCTTGCCTTTCCTTTGCTCTCTAACTAAGCAGAAAGAAATGTCACTGGTTTTGTTCATTCCTTAAACTCTGTGCCCTTCTGTCTGTGTCAGTTGGTTTGCTGGTGCCCTGCTTTTGCCCTTAATTTCTGACAAAAGTCTTAATCTGCTTTTGCCATTAATTTCTTTAGAGCCTTAGTATTTTCCCAACATTACAGTCCAGTTTCTGTAATAGTTAAAGCATCCAAAAGGCATTTCCACTCACTTTATTCTCAGCTGCAGCTCCACGAGGTCAAAACCTCATGAACACAAGGCTCTCAGTGATCCATGGTCATAGGCTGTCCCTCGTTAATCAGGCTTGGGGAAACATCTCAGATCATGGTGTGGCCAGGGCTGGCAGGGGGGAGGTGGAAGATTCACCACAATAAATGGATGAGGCTTTGTTTTTTCTTGGCCTGTGGACAAACCATGATCCCAATCGTGTTGGGATGGCAGAGCTCACTCCCAAGGCACTGCTGAGAAACCAGAGGGGAATTCAGGCTCAGGGATACTAAACTCCACAGGAGCTGGCTTGCAGTGATGGGGGCTGTCTGCAGAGCTCTGCCATGATGCACCCAAGACCAAACAGCAGGTCCTGGACCTGTTCTCATTCTGAGTAGAAAGGCTGATCACCTGGACAGGTGCAGGATGTACTATTTGGGGCAAGTGTTTCAGTGGGGAGTGAAGAGTCAGGGGTGGACAAGGAGACAGAGACAGAAATGGATGCCCTGGGTCTGGTCAGGTACCTTCTCTATACTGTGATGGGGTTAATTGTAACCTGGCTCAGGATATGGACCTGACCTCAGAAAACAGCAGTGGTGCTGTGAGAGAGCCCCAGCCTGGGATCCAGCACAGGCCAAGGTGGACAACAGACATGTTCTAGGTGACCACTGTGGTTTGTACCCAGCCCTGGACATGCTGATGGGCAGGAATGGCTGTAACATAGAGCAACCAAGGCCTGTGGGACTTCCCAGACCACTCAGCTCGGGTCCATTCCACCTGCACCTGAGACGAGTTCAGCATCCTCTCACATACTTGTCTAAGGGGCTGCTGTGCTCACTGGGCCAATTCCCTGCACATTCCAATTTCCTGGAAATTCTTGCCAAAGATGGGTGGGTCTGTTCCAACTTGGCTGCAGGGCATAGTCTTAATGGGTATTGATCAACTCCTGTTTTACAGGAGTGACAGGTTTTGGACATACAATCCCTGCCTCATCCCAACACCCTCCAAGCTCTGAGGCACATCAGTCTGGTTGCAGATGGCAGCAACTTACTGTGAGCAATGACTCATGGAATCACAGAATCGTGGAAAGATTTGGATGGGAAGGGACCTCTAAGTTCATCCATGGGCAGTGACACCTTCCACTGGCCCAGGTTGCTCCAAGCCCCATCCAACCTGGCCTTGGACACTCCCAGGGATCCAGGGGCAGCCACAGCTTCCCTGGGCAACCTGTGCCAGGGCCTCCCCACCCTCACAAGGAAGGATATCTTCCCAGTATCCCATCTAACCCCACTCTCTGGCAGCGGGAAGCCATTCCCCCCTGTCATGTCCCTCCATCCCTTGTCCCAACACCCTCTCCAGCTCTCTGGAGTCCCCCTACAAGAAGGGGGAGGTGACAGAACCAGGACCTCTGTGGTGGCACGGTGGCAAGAGGGGACACCTGAGAGACCTGTGGCAGATACTGTGAGTGCACAGACACACAGCTGCTCCCACCACATACAGCTCGGATGATTTGGGGAAGTTTAAGTGTGAGCAAACAAATTACTCAGCATTATTTTCAGTTAGCAAGAGAATAGCTGAGTCTCTAACAGAATCAACTCAATAAATCAATTACCAGATGCAACCCTGAGTTGCTCACTTGCACGTATTTAATATGAATTGCTCTATGGAACTGCTAAATCTTTAGAGAAGAGGCAATTAGTTTTACTGCAACTCGGTAATTACTAACTGTAACGCTCTCCACAATATTTCAGTGTAAGGTAACGAACAGGACTGCCAAAACTGGCAATAACACGGGCAGCTTCTGCTGCCTGCAAAAGCAGGTTGGCACCAAGAACAAAACCACCCAGCACAAAGTGCGTCCATGTGCCCAGGATCTGCAACTCTCTCCTTGGATGTATTTTGACCTGCTGGAATCAGGAGAACATTCCCTAACACAGGATTTTACCAGCAAATGCAGCTTTTGCACATTTTACATTTGTCATACTAGGTTCTTCTATTCCCTTTTTCTCCCACTGGGAAAATAAAATGAAATACCTGCTGGTGGTGGTGGCATCTACCCTCCAGAAGAAAGCTTTCCCTTGGGTTCATGTGGGGTAAAGTTTCACATGCAAGGCCCAAGGGAAATTTCACACACACACCAATATGATGATAAGGAAGCTCTGATTTTATTATTAGCCCGGTTGTCTTGTATACAGTTGTACACACGACTATCTAATACTTGATTGGTTACATAAACTGTCCACACGCCTAACACTATATTCTTATTGGATGGATAGCATATCTTTATTTTAAAATTTTCTTCCTTCTCACCTAACTACAACATCTTATTTATCTAATTCTTGTTAAGTTACTGACCTTCAGTTACAAAACTTTCTCAAAACTATTAGCAGTTGCTTCTTGTTATGGGAACTTCAATCCTAAAACTTTCCCTAAACTATTAGCAGCTCTTCTAGAGAAGTTTCTGCCCAAGAGGTTCCCACAATGTGGGTCCTTGTTCCTGGGCAATGTGGTGGCCAGGATTCGTGTGTGAGCAGAGGTGTGAGCATGGAGCTTTGCCCACAGTCCTGTGCCATGTGCTCTGGGCTGACCCTGCTGGAGCAGAGGTTGGACCTGATGACCCACTGTGGTCCCTTCCAAGCTGACCCATCCTGTGAGAGTGAAGAAGGTGTGTGCTCAGCCCACTGGTTGTGGAGGAGCTGCTTGAGCTGGTCAGGGGAGCAATCCACGGCTGAATGTAAATGCAGGAGAGCTTCCAGTGCTGAAAAACTATCCAGGAGTTTTCCCCCCTAGCTGAAATGGATAGCCAAAAGCTGGGGTTCCTATGGAAAAGGAATGCTGCATCCACCTGCAACCTGAGTGCACATCCCTTCTGGATGAAAGATTTCAACTACCCTCCCTGGAATCATTCTTTACCCTGTGGAGCCCTGGCCTGGAGGTCACAGGCTGCCCACAGATTTGTGGTTCTCCCTCAAAGAGCTATCCAGCCTTTATTCCCATACAGTGAGAAATAGCCCAGTTGAAACACAACTTGTGTTCCAGATGTTTTGTTGTAGTCCATCTTCTGAAGGGTGTTTTTGAAGTTGAGTTATCAATTTCTCTTTCCTCCTGTATCTACATGTGCATCCTGGGGAGTGAAGTCTTCTCCTTCCAGTCCAGGTCAGTGCACCCAAGTCTGCATTTCCAGAGGAGCTACAACACTGTGCAGGAGAATAAGTCCTGGAGAACCAGCTTGGGCTGTTGCAAGATGCATCCAGGATGGTTCCTGAGATCCTTTTCCCTGGAATCAGTGTCACCTGAAGGACTTGTCTTCTGACACCAGTGTCTGTGGCAGATCTGTGAAACAGCCTAAAGCTGAGGAGGCTGCCAGAAGGTGCTTGGTAAGGATAATTTTCCTGAAGGCATATGGGTCCTGATGCTGCTGCAAACACCCCTGGGAAGTCACACCCTGTGCCAGGGGCCTGGTGCCTCTGTCAGCTGCTTCCATCCAGCCTCCTTGGACAGTATTCCCAATACTGCTGGAGAATGGATATGGCCCCAGGGCACGGAAAACAGCAGGGACCCCTGTTTGTACCACATCCTGCATATGCCAGAACCACTATCAGGGCTGCTCTGCTCAAGCTCTGCTCAGGCTTGACCTTGCTGTTCCAGCCCTGGGCTCATTGGTATGCTGCAGGCTGAGCAGATAACTGGTGGCTTAAATGCAGAACCACGCGAGGAATACATTAGAGAGTCACCATGGAACAATCTCCCCATAACTGGGCACACCAGTGTGCACAGACCTCACCCCTGCCTGCTGAAAACCTGCCTGAACTGGGGGAGAGACGTTGCTCAACAGAGTCCCTGAACTGCATGGTGTGAGAGACCCTCTGCCAGGCACAGGTGCCCTTTGCAGCACCCCTGGGCACCAGGATTATGTCCCATGTTGTGTCCAGCCCTCTGGAAAGGCACGACATGCAGCCTGAGTGCTCTTCACACACCACACTCAAGAACAGCCTGGTTGGGTGTTGTGTTGCATTGTCTGGGCAATCCTTCTTTCTCCACCCCCACGGAGCAGACCTGGGCTGTCAGACCTGGCCATGCCTGTCCTTTGGGCACAACATCAGTGCAGTCCCCGGTCCTGGGAGTGGAGAGAGCTCATCGTGGCCTTGGGACGTGAGAGCAGGAGGGTGGCCTCCATTACATAGTTCAGCATTAGCCAAGTGGGGGTTGCTGAACATCCATGGAGGAGACAGCAGCAGCCCCTCCGATGGGGCCATCCTCGACTGGGGCAGTGGATGCTGCCCACAGAGAGGGCTCAGGAGTTGGGCATCCTGTGGAGAAGGTGCCAGGGAGCAGAGGAGGGAGCTGTGTGTGCTGCTGGGTGCAGCTGGCAGGGCTTTGTGTGTGCAGGACAGTAGGGAGGTACAGGATCTTGCAGGTACTTGGGACCTGCCTGATGGGGCCATGGAGTTTCGCGTCATGGGGCAGCACAGAATAGGGGCTGGGATTCTCAGGTATGTGCAGCCAAGCTCCTGCAGAGGGAAACTGGAGGGGTGGAGGGGCAGAACTGTGTGTGAGGAGCGGGTGTCTGGAGCAGAGGCAGGGAAGGAGTCATGGAGTGAGGTTGCAGGGCAGGGAGAGAAGGGCCCCCATGGCTTTGGCTGAGGGAGGGAGGGACTGTAGTGACAGGGCAAGCTATGTGCTGTGCCTCAGCTGGGGCACATGGGGGGCACAGGACCTGCTTTCCATATCTGGTTGGTTCCAGTTGTATTTATTATTAAAGAACAGTCATTTTTTTCTTTTAGGTTCCCCCCATTTGCACTCTAAGCAGGTTTCCCCCAGCGCAGCCACCTGTGACATCCTACAGATCAAAGGTGTTCCACAGAGAAACTGGGAACCACTGCAGGAGCCTTGAACGACAGGTCCTGTGGGTCCCAGGAGTGAGGGTCCCTGCTGGGTGTGCCCACCACAGGGAGGGGAGTGTAGGGCCATGGTCCAGGGCATCATTCCTGTACGGATGGGGTGATCTGTCTAAAATGCATCGTTCCTCCTTGGTGGTGTCCTAGAAGGAAGATACAAGGTTGAGTTGACTGAGGTCCTTCAGAAGAAATGTCCCAGTTTTACCACCCACAGCACCTGGTCCAGTCCAGACTGGCTTCACCTGTCCCAAACTCTGCTACAGAGGCTGAGAAAGGTTCTCACATGTGCCATTGCCTCATGCACACAGACAACAGCTGGCAGAGGCATTGAGGGCTCTTCCTATTCCTGTTTCTTACTAGCCAGTCTGTCTTCTCATGGCTGAAGAGCAGCTGATGTCAGTTGGCTTTTTCAACCTGGAGAAGACTGAGGTCAAACCTCATTGGGGTCTGCAGGTTCCTCTGGAGGGGCAGCACTGATCTCTGCCCTCTGTGAGCAGGGACAGGACCCCAGGGGACAGCTGGAGCTGTGTTAGGGGAGGATTACGTTGAATATTAGGAAAAGGTTCTTCCCCCAGAGGCTGGTTGGCACTGACCAGGCTCCCCAGGGCAGTGGGCACAGCCCCAAGGCTGCCAGAGCTCCAGGAGGGTTTGGACAAGGCTGTCAGGGACACGGTGGGAATGCTGGGGTGGCTGTGCAGGGCCAGGAGTTGGACTGGATGATCCTTGTGGGTCCCTTCCAGCTGAGGATATTCCATGACTCTGTGGTTCTCCCCCCGAAGTTGTGCTGAGAGCTTTGCGTTCCCCGCTGCAGGGAAGGGGGTTTGTGTGACTGACCGCTGAGAGAAGGCAGCACCGGCGGCCCGGGTCCGGTTACCCCGCGGAGGTGTCAGCGGCTGTAATGAGCCACAATCCGGGGCCGCTGCAAGGCCAGGCTGAGCCGGGCCAGGCTGAGCCGCAGCACGGCGGCAGTCGCTGCTCAGATGTGGCTGGCACACACGGGCACACACGGGCACACCCGGGCACACCCGGGCACACACTGGCACACACGGGCACACACGGGCACACACTGGCACACACGGGCACACAGGGGCACACATGGGCACACAC